>JALXJV020000022.1:7988466-8355966 GCA_024633595.2 Lepomis macrochirus | reverse complement strand
CAAACAGAAACAGAACTGAAACAAGCAGACTGAACACCGAACACAAGGCACAGGCAACTGACACAAGAGAAGAAACATACTGGAACACAGAACAGACTAAAAACTAATCATACAGATAGACTACAAATATAACAGGGAAAACAGACTGAACTAAGAGCAGAACATAGAACAGACATGGGCAAAATAACAACACACAGACCAGGAGTAAACACTAAGACATGAACTAAGACACATAAATAAAAAGCAGGGTTAAACCTAAGATACAAGACAGCATAGATGCTAAGTGAGCAAACACTAAACATGCAAATGAACCATGGAATAAACAAGGCTAAAAAGAAAACACAAGACAAGGAAAAAACCAAGTGCTAAACTGCTAAGTTTTAAACTAAACAGGACAGCAGCAGGGAGGCTAATGCAAAGTTTTAGCAACAAAACAAACCGGGACCGAACTAATAGCACAGAGTGGCTGAGGACATCAAGATAACAGGACAATACAGACAAACTCAACAACAGACTAAGATAACTCAACAAAATAGATTAACACAGAATGATAATAACTAACTGGACAACAAATCTGGCCGAGCTCACAATAACAATAACAGACTGGGCGCAGGACAACAGACAGGACTGAACCCCAAAACACAACAGACTATATAACAGATACTCAGCTCACAAAAAACTCACAGAGCTCTAAACTTAACATAGCCCACAGGCAAAATGTGACACTGACTGTGTATTGAGCTGCTGTATTACAAAAATGAAAAACTTGAGGTGTAATGTACTGTTTAAAGAAAAATGTTGCTAGGTAACCCCTGAATCACTACTCCTTATCTTAACCCTGATTTTGCTGTGAAGTAAACTCACAAAGAGTAAGCTGAAGTTTTTTCAACTGAAGGCGCTCAGAGCGCTTCTGCAAAAATACGAGGCACTCCCAGAGTCTCAAATGTTAGACGCCCAGGGCGCATTAGCGGTGCAGAAATCGCTTACTCCCTTTTGTGAACAAAAGGAAACAACTGGAAAAAGATGCCTCTTACTGCAAAAACCGTGCTCAGTCTGATCTGGGCCAAAACATTGTTTTTCAATTACAATCATGTCTTCATGAGATACTGCATGCTGATTTTCATTCTGTAAATGTAATTCAGTTCTTGCTTACATGCAAAGCTGGGTACATGTGTGATGGCTCTGAACAACAGGAATCCAGCAACACACTACATACAAGGACTAAGTGACACAATGGGTACCACATCTCATGGGACTACCTACTTGGTAAACAATCTCGCAGATGTAGACCATCTGTAGAAAGAGTGTATGAATTCTAAGGTGGACTCATGGGTCGACATGAGACATTGGTCCACTGCATTATCTCATAGTCTCCTGGTTGGTGTTGTATTTTCCAGGAAATTCAATTTTTTCCATTGTTGTTGTCTGACCTGAATAATTTATAGACACTCCCAAAATCCCAGAAGATGACACACTGTCTACAGCCTGATTTCCCAAAGCTGTGATAGCTGTGCAAGCTGTTTTAAGTTAGATTCTTGAAGAAATATGATGCTGGTGGTAGACTGATCATTCGGCTAACTTAAATGATGAGAACATAGAACAATTATGCAATCCTCCATTTGTTGAATATTAGATCTGGGGTATGTTTGGACCAGATTCTGAAAGCATGTTTTCATTATT
The DNA here is from genome assembly GCA_024633595.2 of Lepomis macrochirus. Lineage (NCBI taxonomy): Eukaryota > Metazoa > Chordata > Actinopteri > Centrarchiformes > Centrarchidae > Lepomis > Lepomis macrochirus. The sequence goes on along the minus strand of JALXJV020000022.1, from coordinate 8,354,286 downwards.
TCTCTGCAATTTTCTGAATACACTTGAAAAACAACAAATTAACTATTTAGGTCTCCGAAAATGAACCCAATTAAGATGATATATGGCAAGCCTAAGGAACAGACAACAAAACCCCCTCCTTTTTTAACAATCTAACATATTACTCCTAATAAAGTACTGAAATGAAATACATTAATTACTGTTAACTAACAAGCCCAGAGAATATGTTGAGCTTAAACAAATAGCAGCAGATATGTGTTCAGAAAGCAAGCAGCTCAATGAAGATGAAGAAGATGAATCAAACCACTACATAAACTGGTGTGTGTAGGGGCCACTTTCGCAATTTCCACAGTACAGAATTGGGTAAGAGATTAAAATAGAGAGCAACAGATGAATCTTAGGGAGGCATAATACAGTAATCATTTACTTGTGTAGACGCATACACACACACACACACACACACACACGCAGAGGCAGGCATTCAAAGACTATGGTCAAAGACCAGCAGCGTAACATAATTCTGACTGGCCCCGGAGCAAATATTTTTCTATTCCCCTCCACAACCCCTGCCCCAAAAAGCACATGGACACATGGGCGTGCAGACACACAATTGCAAATCTGGAGCCTATGATCAGCACCATGGACAGCAGCCAATGTGCTAAATCTGTCAACACAAATCTAACAGTCTGCCCTTGACTAAAAGAACCACAGCTTTCTGCCTCCAACTGCCTCAAACAACTGATTTAGCTTTAGCCCGCATACAGTAACCAATAAACACAAAAGTAGCTTAAACAGTATGTCAATAACCACAGAACAAATAACTACCAAGAAAAGGTAGTAACTATAACAGGCAATAATTCAGGCCGGTAGTTAGTGGTAGTAGTACTAATTATGACTATACAACAATAATACATTGATTTTGAGGGTTGGGGAGTAACAGATTACATGTAACGGCGTTACGTAATCAGGATAGAAAAGAAAGGTAACTGTATTTCATTACAGTAGAGAAAAAATTTACATAATCAGATCACAGGTACATTTTGAAAAATCAGAGATTACTCATAGTTATTACGTTAAGCAGAAAGCTTTCATGAAACAGAAAACGCAGTGCGGTTTGTCTCCATATGTGTTTTTTTTAATAAACAGTAGATGGTATATGCGTTTTTTTGCATAAACACAAAGCTGGGGAGAGATGTGTCGCAGACATTGATTGGCATTTACAGTCGCCAGTAGCGCCAAATGTCCACCCACCCCGTCATGCAGACTCTGTGCGGACTAGTCCCAGCTCTCAGTGAGTGAACACGACAGCTGGACAGGGACCAAGCAAAGCCTCCCAAACCGAAAAAGTCCAGTTTGACCACTGTAGATACAGTAATGTTACCGAGGTGGTTTTCTTGCTGGGTTTGGCTGTTGGCACCCCAGGGCTGAGTAAACTAATAGAACCGCTAGCAGCACCACAAGTGCATAATAAGTCATCAACATTTTAAAATGGTTTTCCAAATGACAAACTCTTTAATGTTATCTAGAATACCTACAAAACAACGTTTTTTTTGTCATTGATGGGCATCATATAAAAACACGGATTATGGGAACGGGAGATTTTGTTATTCTATTCTATTCTATATTAAAACATACTAAGCAGACAACGCACCATTGATACTCTTTATTTGCCTATTTGTCATTGAAGTAATCCAAAAGTAAATAAAAGTAATCTGATTGCATTACTTTTATTTTGTCGTACTTGGTTTACGTTACTGATTACATTTTTAGAGCAGTAATCAGTAATGGGCAAAGGGCAAAATCCAAATCCACATTGATGAGAACAAGCCGCTTGTTCAAAATGAACAGGCAGAGTACATCCACACTACATGAGACAGAGCAATAAAGACAAAGACTGAGGGAAATGCAGGCTATATTTATACACAGGGTTAAAGAGCTGGGAGGGAACAACACAGGTAACAGGAAATCAGAACAATCAAGCACACAGACAAACACGCAGGAAGAGAGACCAACAAGAGAGACAGGCAGACAGTCAGGCAGAGGGATTACTGGGGAAACAGATAGAACACAGGTTACTAAACACTAAACACAGACCATATCAAAATAAGCAGGAACAGATCAGAATAACAAACTATTCCAGAACACCAGCAGACATGTCACAAATAATCCAAATAAACTACAACCAACAGGGAAAAGAGACTGAACTAGGATTGAACAGAACACAGAGCAGACAAAGCCAACAAACAAATCAAAACAGAATGAAAACCACCACTAAAATCCTCACACGAATAAACAAAGTGAAACAGTAAAACACAAGAGAAATGTAACTAAAACACAAACTAAATAACAGATACAGAACAGACCAATAAATAAAGACAACTAAACTACAGAACAGATGACAGGACAACGCTGCAGATACAAAACCAAAACCTAGAAACAGAAAACAAGAATCAAAATACAGCACACAGAGAAACTCAGGACAGGATTGTGACAAAGGTGATGATTCAATTGGACACATGGCATATTACATTTTGATTATATTTTATATTCTTCTTTTATTGTTTCTTTATTATTAATATCTTTTACTCTAATGTATTTTTACTGTAGAACAGTGGAGAATTGATTAAAAGAGAGAAATGGCACCACGTGATACAGTGTGCTAGGACCGGCTCTGCTCTCTGGGCAACTCATGGAGGTCTGTTTTTCTGTTTTGTGTTTGATTAAATTAGGCAACTTACCAGCTACTCTTAATGTCTTACATTTGGGCCTAAATAACCGCTTTTCCAGCATCGGCACTTAGCCACCCTTACACACATTGAGGATCCAATTAAATGTCACATTGACATTTTTGAGCAAAGTACCACATGGCGCTGTCAGTCAAAGAAAGCAATTCATTAAAATGACTTGGAAAGTAAGACATTTACTACTAATGGTGTCTCAGTCAACCACTTTTCTCCATCTGAAATCTAGAAACGCTCAAATTAAAAATGTATGTTAATGGCAGCATGTACACCATATAGACTAGACTATGGACTATATCCATGTCTATCCGTAATCTAGCATTGACTGTAATAATAGCTTTAAAAAATATATTATTTAAAAAAAGAATGAATTCAGAACAGGATTAGAATTGAGTCATATTAAACATAACTATATAATATAACATTAAATATAACTAAATGTTGTTTCTAGTGCAGCAAACTCTCACTTTTTCAAGGGGTGTGAATCTTCACTGGTCTCCTGATTTCGATTATCTGGTGATAATAATTAAATTTAATTCGATATCACAATGCATCACGATGCATCATCTCTAGAGGATGGAATCTTTAGGCACTTCATTACTATTATGAGGGCTTTGTTGTGATTGTAAAACAAATAGAATAAAGATGTATTTTTTTTTACTGTGTGACAACTTGGTACTTTTTTTGCAATTTTTTAATAATCCAACCAAGTAGGAAGTAATGAAATGCAGCTATTTAATGTTACTTCCTGTAAAGGTAGCTAACGTTACGTAGCAATATTACATTATTACAGCATTATTACTGACCTCTGTTGCTGCCTCTGTTTTCATTTCTGATGCTGTTGTTATTAGTATAGATTCAGACACAGGTTGAACTACGTACTTCACAATGCTCCAGATACACCACAGTCAACCTTAATACATCTGCTCTTTTTTGTCTCATCTTGTTAACATTACATGCTTGTGTTGTGTCTTATTGATGAGTTGATTATTTGGATCTTGCATTAAGCAACACAAGACCGTGATAAACGGAATTTTATTAATTTGTGTACTCGGTATGTGGATGAATGACAGCAAACAAACTTGAACACGCAGCCAAAAAACATACTGTTAGCTTTGTTAGCTTTCTTGTTTAGCTTCCAGACCGCAGTCTGAAGAAATGTTAACTAGCGCTAACCGCCTTCACTTTTCCAGCAGTTGGAAAACAGACAGACTTTAAGTAAAAGAAACACTGTGACCTACACTGAACATTCACTGCCAGACTGAAACCTAGCGCTCATATTTTCCTCTGCACTGCTTGCTTTTCCTGTTACTTTCTGCTGCCTGTCATGCGTCATGTAGTTATCCTTTAAAGGATGAGAAAACGCTAGCCAAGCATTTCTGTGCTCGCACGGTGTGCGGTGAAAATCATTAACGTTAGTTGCGCATTGATTTTAACGATAGTGTAAAAGTTTAGTAGCTGGAGCCGTTCTCTCAGCAGCTGAACAGTTACGTGCACACCACAAGACCGTCCGCTGCTGCTCTTCTGCATTTCCGATTTTCGCCTTTTTTGTTCTGTCACCATTAACCTCTAGATAATCAATTGTGACTAGTGACATGTGTGAATCGAATTGAGAATCGTCCAAGTCAGCGATGAGATGCATCTAACAATAAAAAAAAATCCACACCCCTAACTTTCCAGCGAGATATTATTGAGTTTGTATATTAACTCAATATCATATACAGTATAGGACATCAAAATGTCAGACATCAGTCAATATCACTTGTTCTGTCCTCTATCCTCCTCCCTGCTGCTGATGTGGTTCACTTCCTGGGATAGGAGTGGCTGGTTCGTCTCTTGCACTGATGTGCCTCTTCAACTGCATCCTCCCAGGCTGCCCAGTGTGGTTAGGAATTCCGTCATTATTGAATATTTCCCACCTCTGCATATTCTTCCGGTGCCAATGTTCAGTGCCAGAGTGTATTGTAGAGATGCAGAAAGTAAGGGTGTGAGGGTGGTTTTCGATAGGAGTTCCCAGTGTTTTGTGCCTTGAGACTGGAGCATTCAAATTTGCAATCCACGATCAAGTGCAGGACAGTAGATTGAAGTCGCCCTTGATGACCTTCATTAAGTAGTTCTTCACCTTGGTTTAATGACTTTCCTTTCACAGGATTGAACAAAGGTGAAAGATAATCACAGATGTCACTGTGGTAGATATGACCTCATAAATGATTCAAAATGATGCTGTCACTTGATTGCCGTGTTGTGGGTGGTCATTTAACCATGCCAATGTCAAACACATCCACTGCATATGAGATGATTCTACTGGAAAAACAAACACTCACTCTGCAGGTAGATAGCCCTTTCCAGCTCAATTCTGGTGAGTTCTGTTTAAAATTCAGTGGAAGGATTACATGGTTCTATGGTTTGTGATAAGTTCTATGACCTCTGGGCACATAAAACCCTTTCAAAGCCATTGGATGAACTCCAAAATGCATGGTGTTCAAGCTAAAACCAAAGCTGTTTTGCTTAGATACTGAAAAGGGTTTAATCCAACGGAGATCATACGTATTTGTGCATTGTTAATGCTTGCTAAAGTTGTATCAGTGTAGGACGTAGTGTGCACAAAGCGGAAAACTTTGGGTGGTGGATTAGCATGTAGCATTACTTTTGAAATGTATTGTTTAATAACGGTAAACTATACATACATTTGTCCAATTAGTCAACCATTTCCTAAGCTGTGCAGCCTTCCACACTAGGGCAGGACAAAAAACGTGGGCAAAAACACTCATTGCCCACTATTACTGTCTTGCCCTTATTGCAAGACATTACAAAACACTATGACGATGGGGTTTCTAAATTACACTGTGTTGACGTCTTGTACTGCAGAAGTGAAGCAAGGTTCTTCAGAAGGAGGCGATATTACAGCTGAATACTGAGCTTTGAAATCTGCAAAAAAGCAAAGTTATGAAGGCCTTTATTGCTGTAATTGCCTTTCATGTTGTAGCAAACATGGCCAACGCTTTTTCATCAAGGATAGCTCAGGAAGCGTGTGTGCACACATGTACTTCCCACATGTATTCTAAGGCTATTAGACCATTAATTAATTCAGATCAGTGGACAGGAAGAAGGATTATGCAGGGAAGATGACAGAGAGAGGGAGAGGCATGAAAATTACACTGAGATTTTTGTATGTGTGTGTGAGAGAGAGAGAGAGAGCGTGTGAGAGAGAGCCGACTGAATATGAATTAAACAGTGTAACCTTCTGCCCTGCTCCTCTCACATTTTAGTGGAGGTTACCCACAACTGCAGTAAAAAGGTATGGAACTTTATCTTCATCAAATCCCACTGTGGCATTAACACTGAATTAACATTGACTCTTACGGGCAGCACCAATGTAACGTAATAACATAATTCACTCCATATAAGGCTCATCAGTTTTTTCAGGTTCGCTGAATATTTTGGAAGGGGCTTTTTTTTTTAGCACCACCTCCTCCAAAAAAAACTCTTAGCAATATTGCAGGCTTTGAAGGCCATCATCTTGGGGCAAAAGTCCTGCAGCAACCGACCATTATTACCCAAAATTAACTTACCACTCCATATACGTATGCACCTCAGCAAGTGTTAAGGAAGGAAGAATTTGGTAATTGTGAAGCGTATCTCTGGTTTATTCTCGGCCAATGAATGAGCTCTCCGTGGCAGTGCACCTCCTTCCAGTGATGTCAGCAAAGTGTGTCTTTTACAGAGAAATCAAACTCCAAGCCAAAATCTGTGATTCAGATGTAAGCAAGCTCTAAACTGGCCTGCTATTGGCTGCTCTTTGTGATGACATGTCACTTGTGGGTATTAATCACAATTTTTGTCATGCTTCTGCAGTGACTTGGGATTAGTTTAGGTTGTTTTCTATGTTTTGGGGTTTTGCTCTATGTGCAGTTGTATGTGTGTGTGTGTGTATGTGTGGCTATTCATCGGGGCATCTGGCTCTCCTCCACATCTTCTGGCAATCCCCATCTCCAGCTTGCGTTTAAAAGCCCCTGGTTTCCAGTCAGCCAATGCCACATTATTTTACCTTGTCATTCAGCCTACTTAAACTACTTTCTCCTTGGTCTTCAGTGCCTCTGTTGCTTTGTGCCTACCTGCCACGCCATGCTGCCTCCACACAGCCACACTCATCCTGCCACAGCTTGCCAGCTGCCTCCACCATTACGCCGCCTGGATACTCTGGACAACTACAGCCACACAACTCCCCTCATCCAACCAATTTCAGTTTGTTAAATAAACTCTTTTGTTGCAACTTTCACATCAAGTCTGTTTCTTCACTTAGGTAATTTTCAGCAGCTTCGTTAAATAACAACCCCTTTTATAGTCCTTTAGACCACACTCATAGTTTAGTGTTTTAAGCAGTAAGTCTCAAAAACTACACAAATGAATAGTGAATAAAACAACAAACATTCCACTTAATGTGGTGTTTCCAGTGAGGCTAGATTTTTTTCAATCTTAATAATAACAAGCATACTAAGTATTAATATATTATAAATATTATTAGATTCTTATTATTGTATTAAGAAGATAAGTCACAATAAAACTAGAAAAAGTAAGCTAGGATTTTATACATTTCCATTGTATGTCCCATTTTTCAAATTAACAAGGCTTCACTGTTGTACTAAGTAATTAAAGAGAAATAAAAACTGATTGCATTGTTACAGTGGTATGCAACCGCGAAGTTTAAAAAGGTGAAGGCAGTCTTAACGTACCCTGATTTAACAACATATAGTAGGTTTTCAAACATCTAGCTGTTTATGCATCTAGGTAGCATTAAAGACAAGAAGACAAAAACAAAGTGCAGAAAATGACCTACATTTGTGTGATAATGTTAGTGGTAAGTATGGTAAAATCTCAAACTTAAAAACACTGCATGATGTATCATCTTGTGAGTAAAAGAAGGCAGCATGAGGAAGTTTGAGAGATGGAGAGTCACTTCTGGAACTCCTTCAGGTGTGTTTGATGTGTGACAGGTTCACCATTTCGCCTCTCTGTGGACTCAACTACTGAGGAACTCCCATTCTGTCAGGGTAGATATATCAAACGCATCACACAAGATCTGAGAGGGAAGTTGGCTTTTAAAAAAAAGTATGACTCAGTATGTGCTTTTGTGCAGCTGCAGCAGCTGCAATGAACTACAGTTAAATTACTATTACTTATGTGTTTAACAAAACATCAGTGATTAAACCTGAAATTCCCATAATAATATATAAATACTGGTAGTACAGATTTATGATTTTTGATGTTTTAAATCAAATCAATAATCAAAAGGAATAAAATCAGACACAGGCTACAGTATAGAGAACACATTTATACACACACACACTATAAACAAAAACAATATAGACTGATTGAGACAATAGTGCAATGAGCAGAGTGCAAATGATGCAGGAGTAACTGTGAGGAATCAGAAATCAGCTGTTCATCAGAGTGATGGCTTATAGGAACAAACTGCTCCTGAGTCTGTTGGTTTTAGCGTTCAGTGCTCTGTAGCGCCTACCAGAGGTGAGAAGCTGGAACAGGTTGTGTCCGGCCTGTTTCCTGACTTTGGAAATGTATAAGTCCTAAATGTCCGTTATAGTCTGTCCCTGTCCCTTTTGGTGGCAGATCCAAACCAGACAGTGGTGGACATGCAGAGAAAAGACTGGATGGCTGTGTAGAAGTGGATCAGTGGCTCCTTAGGCAGGTTGAGCTTCCTGAGCTGGTGCAGGAAGTACATCCTCTGCTGGGCCTTCTTGATGATGGTGTCATTGTAGTGCTCACACTTATGTCCTGGGATATAGTGGATCCCAGAAACCTGAAGGATTCCACAGTAGACACAGGACTTTTCAGAAAGGTAATGAGGGGCAGAGTGGGGCGTATAGTTTTATAGTAGTATATATACAACACATTAGTCACATTTATGGTAAATGGTATATAATAATAACAATAGCCCACTAATCAGGCAAGATACTGAACTGTAATGTGCCATCAATGTGTGTGAATGATTAGTCATTGTTTCTGATCAGCAGTTGGTACCTTGCATGGCAGCCATTACCATCAGTGTATCAATTATCCCACCTACCTTGATTATTCAATCTCTAAACTGCCTTTTATTTCTAAGATCCTTAAAAAAAGTTCTTTTATTTCCTCTCGCCTTGATTATTGCAACAGCCTCTTCTCCTATTCAAAAAAACCTACTAACTTTTAACCAGAACCCAGAGGTACAATCACATCTGTTTATGCCTCTTTACATTGGCTTCCTGTCTGTTTTAGGATTGATTTTAAGATCTTATTGATTACTTAAAACTCTTCTTCATGACCTGGCTCCAGAATATTATAGATAGGATTTTAGATCTTTTCCCTATGAAACTCAGCGTTGTTTGAGATCCTTGGGCAGGGGTCTCCCGTATCTCCCTGCGTCCAGGCTGAAGTCAAATGGGGACAGAGCTTTTGCTGTCAGGGCCCCAAGGCTCTGGGATGACCTGCCTGAGGAAATTAGGCTGTCAGAGTCATTGTCTGCTTTTAAGTCTCTGCTACTTTCATAGGAAAGCATATCTTGATTTTATCTGAGCCACATTTTAAAGTCTTACTGTCTTGAAACTCTTTTTTTCCCTGTTTATTTAAATGTTTTATTTTATTGGGGTTTTTTTGTTTGTTTTTTTTGGCCCTCAAGTATTTTATCATGATATTGTGGTATTTTATTTCATCTTTCTCTCTGTGTCCCTGTGAAGCACTTTGTTTTGATAAGTACTCTATAAATAAAGTTCATTATTATCATTATTATTTGTAATATAATGTGGGTGAATGTGTAGTGCACAGCACTTTGAGTTGTCGGGAGACAAAGAAAAAAAGAACAGAGAGAAAAAAACATGTATAGTCAGGTGACACTTCCAGGTGATGAGTCGCATGTTGTTCACTCAGCCCGTTGCATTCAGCTACCTGATCAATTCAATTGACTATGTGTCAGTTACATTCAGCTTATTGTCTGCTTCACTTTACAGGCTGCTGCTTGTCTCCGTTCTGCTGTCTCGCTCGTTGAGTGTGGCTTGATCTGAACAGTATTGCACTTTGACATTTGGCTCTCTGCCAAGGCTCTTTCTGGGCCAGCTGCCAGGTGCCTAAAGTGTCCTTTAAGGAGCCTTTTACAATGGAGCCACTATGTGTCAGCTAAAACTAGCCAGTTACTTTCATATCTGAAAGTCACAAAGTTTCTGGTGTTGAGCGTGCTTGTCATGGTGTAGTAGGAGGGGGGGCCTGTTCACAAGGCTGTTAACTGAACAACATATTATTGATTGATCCAACTTATTCTGTGTCCCAATTTAGATTATAATGACACTTCCTGTCATTATTAATGTGTTAATTATTTTCTTGAATAATTGATTATTCGTTTGGTCTATAAAATGTCAGAAAATGGTAAAAAAAAAAAAAAATGGTTACCACATTTTCCCAAAGCCCAATACAAAATTATTATTATTACAATTTTACAAATATAGAAGTCTAAGTAAACCACTAAACATTCACAATTTTATTTATAAATATGACTCTAATCGATTAATGGATTATCATATAATAGTTACAATTTACAGTCATACAGTCAAGTAGGTATTGCAACCTAAAACCTTAAACATGTACAGTATACTGTTTTGGCCCCTTGTTGGTGGCTAAAACCAGCAGTAAAGCATCACCTGAGGAAACTAATTGTATCATCTACCCTCCTCCAAACTGGCACAATCACTTTTTCTCTCTTTTTAATTTTGAGCTAATAGCAATCATTATTCACTTCCATTTTATTTCAGTTATATTGTCTAACGTTAATTTTTCCTCCCAATATGTCTTAATGATTGTATGGATAGTTATAATATTGACATTATATGTCAGGTAAATTGGCCACAGCTTGTCTAGTAGCTTCGTTTGTTTGTGGATGTAATGATTCATTTTATTAGTAAAATGCTGTCTGCAACAGCCTGACCACATAGACACGCAGACAGGTGAGGGGAACTGGTTCTCCGGTGATCTCTGATGTCACGGTTAAAAGACCACAAGCCGATAATTATAAACACATTAAAAACATACCACCAGACTGAATTATGGTTAAGTTATTTTCGTGTGATTTCTATCAATAAAATAAAATGAATGAACAACCAAATCAATCCTATGCACTCGGGACCTGACATCTAATCATCAACTCTGATTACAGAGCCTGTGAAACTGTTATGCAACAACAAATCAATCGTAAACATTGACCACTGACTGAGCTGTCTGACAGCGGGGATTGTTTCTAATTCACAAAAACATCATTATGAAAATCTAAAGTGACACAGACTTTTGTCTTGGTTATCTGAGTTCTCAGTTCATTCTTTATATATTCCAACTTGAAAACATGCACTCTCCCTCACAGATTAAATTCACAGTTAGTACTTTAACACGGGCTGGATTAGAATAATGAAATGGTGTGCACTTAGCTAAGGCTAGCTTACAGGCTAGCTAATTTACTCTCTCCTCTTTGCTGCTGTATATACTGTGTTTTTGTGGGGGAAAAACCTGGAGGTCCAGGTACATGGACAACATCCCCACTGGTCACAGGGCAACTGCATAGAGACTTAATGGAGCTGCTACAGTGGCAACTCGCTAGTGGGAACTAACACGCCTTTACAGTAAAGTCCCACAGACTTATGCTTTGTTTTAAAGGGGTAAAAATGATCTCTCAGAAGGTGTCTAACAGGACAGCAAGGCATCAATTGCAGTTCAAAAGGGATGAAACGATTGTTTCCTATCTCCTAAGATGCCTTCAAACTGCCCTTGTAACGGTCAGTTTTGAAGGCAGCATCGATGCCGACTTACCCATAAATTTGTGTGCCTGCATTTGCGCACAGAAAATGGGCAAGATGACTAAAAGGCTGTTCGAAACCAATGTTCATAGAGATGCCTTCACTCGAAAGTGATCTATTATGGTGTCAAGGGAGTGAGGCAACTGCCTTATTTTTCGAACAGAGCTTTAATCAACATATGTACATTGAAAACTATCTGCTGTTGTAAAAAGTCCTGTCACTTAATTTGGGCCAATTTACACATTCAGCAACTACATAGCAACATTTGCATTGATTAGAACTCATGTCTCAGGCTAGTGAATTCACTCTCCTTATAGCTCTGTTTTGGTCTCCACTAACTCCTGAGGGAGACATCTGGGTCTGTAGCTGGTAAATGCTCTACTGCAAGGGTCGGCAAATAAGTCTGGCTTTTCTTCCTTTTTCAACAATTTGATTGTGCAGAGATTGTATTACATATTAAAATGTGCAGGAGTGTGCACATCCCAGCGATTGGTCCACATCAACCTGTGGACGCTTATGTCCCCAGTATCTCCAGGCAGAAGAAATTCCTGCATTTCTCATTTGGGGGAATCCAATCACACGTTTTCTGGCGGCTTTTTCAAAGGTGTGTCAAGCAAGAGACAGAGACTTTCTGGAATTTTCTTCAGAACTTTTCAAAGTAATAGGTCTCAATTAAACACGACATAAATTACTGCTGCAAAAAAAAATCTCATGCTTTTATTGTGTGGGCACAGACACTCAAGAGGAAGTGATTATGTGAGTAACTTTTGCTGTCATGACTGAGATCTGTTTTACCACCAGCTTTGGCCCGTGAGACCGCCTATTGCCGGCCACTGTTCTACTGTGTTTACCAGCTAGTCACTATCTGTGTCTGTATGCAGTTTGTGTGATAGGCCATGGACTTTAAGAGCTACTTCAGTGAAAACACCTGCCTGCTGAAACAATGAGCTGAAGACTCCGAAAAGCTCCATATTCGCTTCAATTCAAATTTATTTACACAGCACCAAATCATGACAGGTGTTATCACTTTTCTTATTAAAGAACAGGTCTGGACTGTACTCCATAGAGCTGAGTGAGTACTTCCAGTATAAGAGACACATCTGTTGCTTTCCTCTCTGTGGCTTCTGTGAACTATAAAGCTGGAAGAAACCCTTCTGGTAATATACTAAAGGCATTGAGGCATTAACCATGTCTCTTTATACACATTTTTTCCTTTCTCAATAATGATAAATCTGTAAAATCTTGTGACCTAAATCTTAAAAAGTTAATAAGCTAATCTAGGAAATATTTTCTTTAAAGATAAGCCCAGTGTGTGCATATGTGTGTGTGGCGCTTGTGCTGTGCTGCCATAGTATTTCTGCTCTATATACCCTTGAAAATCACTGCATGACATTGACGCAAAAAGGTGACTCTGTGTTGAGGAAATCAAGTTTTGGGGAGCTTATGCCCTATTATTCACGCTCCTGTGAATGTCTGTATGCAAAGCCTTCCTTGTAGGTGTTTCAGTGGTTAAGCAAATGTAATCTCCTGTCTTCCTGTTAAGCCAATTCGTCCCAGAAGGATTTCTTTAGTCTTTATAGTATAGTTTGAACTTGGGGTCATGTTGTAATGTGACTGAGTAAATTATACAAGGAATACTGGAAGTCAGGCCCCTCAGCCTGAATCTGTCACATAAAGCTGACATGAAGTGTATCTTTTAATTACCATCTCGCTGCTTTTTTCCCTCCCTGTGGTCAACAAATAGCCTTTAGAGAGCAAATCTGACCAAAAATGGTGAAGAGGTTGAGTTTTGTGATAACAAAGATCATGAGATCTGTTTGGATTGAGACAATTTTAATTTAGAATTTATTAATTCCATATTAGACTATAAGGTATTGACAGTTTTGTGTTGAATTGTCTAATCTAATTTGCAGATCAGGCATTCAACTTGTTTTAAAAATATTCATTGGAATACATTAATGAAATAAAACAATAATAAATGTAACAGCATATTAACAGTCTGAGTCTGATTCAAAGTGCTGTTAATGCATAATAATGAAGGAGTACTAAAGTTATAATAACAGAAAGTTTTAATTAGAGAAATAAAAATAAATAAATCAGAAGTACTAACAAAAGGAAAGAGGGAAGAAAAGAGGAAAGGAAGGAACTAAGATGGAACATGATGGAATTCTAAATTAATCCAATTACAAGTGTATTATTGGATTTACACAACAAGACCTCACATCATCACATCCATATAATGCTGTATTCTCCTCACATGGGAATAACCATCAAAAAGTCCTCAAACACTTTCAAAGTTGTTAAGAGAAAAGTGTTTTCTGTTGACTCTCAATGAGGCTATTCCAATGTAGCTCACACAAATTTAATGAGCGACACAATTTAATGATGTGCCCTACAATTAATATTTTTCATTTTTTTTGTGTACAAATACTGACCACCAGTTTTTTTTTTACTAATAACCTCCTCAGCCTGTCATATACATGTGTGCCCGTCCCCAAAGCCCAAGCTCTCAAGGAATAATTCACCTTTTATAAGCTAACCTGCATATTATCTTTAAGAGGAAAATTTCGCATTGACTATATTTCCAAATTGATTGAGTGCAGCACAATTGCAGAGCTCCTCGGAAATTAAATTCATCTGAGAGAGTATGATTATCTTCACATGCCACAGTCCCACTAGAAATGAGCTTCAGATGCAGTATGGGATCCAGAGGGGCAGAGGCACAGCTGTATGTTTCAGCTGACAGCATTTAGCTTCCATTTCCTCTTGTAAAATAATTCATTTTCTCCTGTGGTTCAGCTCAGCAGGCTGTTCTGCTTGTCTGTTCTACTTTGGCAGTTGACTCTGCCACTTGGTTTAGTGTGACAGCTGTGAATATCTGCATTGTGCTATTTGACAGCCTCCTGGTCCAACAGTACATTTTTATTTTTATAAGCCGTATTTATGCACCTGCTGAGAACGCAGCTTCAGCAGGTCCAAAATGAAGGTAAAATGGCTTCATAAACAAATAAAAATAATACACTATAATGAAGAAAACCAATTTTTTAACATTTTATCACTGTGGGATTAAAACTGAATTTACAGCACCGTTTTTCCTATAGAAAGCAAGCCTATAATACTTAAATTAATGAATCTGAGATTATATTTGCTATGGAGAACAGATGCTTAATTACACATGCAGCAGACACAACTTTACCATTCATTAGGAGTTGTGTTTTTGGCCACTAGGTGAATGTGAGTGTAAAGTTTTCTCCCTATTTAGCTATGTGTAAGTTTCTTCAAAGTCCTGAGAAAACTATCAGGCTGTCTAAATCCTTACCTAGGTTTACCAGCTATTTGCTAACTCTCTATATCTGCCATTTGGTGCTGGACAGGTAACGTACAGCAAGATTATTGAGCTAGATGTATTTGCTATATTTTTGCTACAATTGAACCTAAGCAGTACAGCTATGGGCTGAAAAAAATAAGCGCAGTTTTAAAGTTGTAGTCATTACACTGCTATCACTGGTTGAATTGCCAACACCCATGGTCATCGTGATAACAGCAACTGCAGTTTTCAACACAACAGCAGTTTCCGCTGCAGTTACTGTTCACATGTCAAGGAAGTAGTCAATAAAAACCTAATCATATCCGTTAATACACAATAAACGTTTGATTATGTATGTAATGGTTTAATTTCAAAATAAAATTGAATGTGAGAGGAATAGATAATGACTCTAACATATTTAATTTTGCTTCATATCACACTATTAGTTTTTCATTTAAAGATTCAAACCAGCAGTGTTATTTGTGTTCGTGCTAGTGAACCACAACTGTTCCATATTGCACCTTTCAATTTTAATAGAAATCAAACAAGCCAAGTGCCAACTCAGATTTTTAATCAATGCCTGCTAAATATTTCATCAGCCCCCCGGAGGAGAGGAGAGGGCAGGAGTGTATGCCACGGACACTTATGGTCAGTTGTGGACCTGCCAGCTTAAAGCCAGGATAGTGTCAGGTGGCAGGATGCAGGCTGCCTTTCCCCAATATTAGATGTGAATTTAGCTTCTGAGTCCTTTTCAGACTTAAACTCGGCTTACTGATGGAATTATCATCATCGTAAAAATCTGAGATATCAAATAGCATTAAAGAATAAAATATCCTCAGTGGATATTTTAGTTTTCAGTTTAGTTTTTGTGTGTACAGACTGTGCTGTCAGGCGCGCAGAGCACATTGAGATGCCGCGGTGGCGCACAAACAAATCTACCTTCTCACCTCAACTCACCTGGCACATCTTCACCACCCGCACACATGGACTGTGTAAATTAAAAATGTCTGGAAAGGGACAGCTCTCACACAATCGCTACTCTCCAACCTCATCATCAGTCATCATGATGCAGGCCTAGCATAACAAGACCGACATTAAAAATGTGTTCACCTGTCAAACCTCCATCTTCAATGATCTCCCAGGGTGGGGGATATCACTGACTGAAGATGTGAAGCCTATTCTGTATGACTGCTGTAAACATATAAATACTGAGTGGCACTCATGGGAAATGCTGCATGGCTGTTCTATGGCACTACAGAGGACTATGCACGTGGAAGGATTACAGAGTGTCCATTAAGATTCTCTGACCCATGATGATGACTGGCTAATACTTCGATTTAGATTCCCTAGAGTCGTGCTCTTGGATCTGTGTGCTGAACTGGGTCCAGCATTAAACAGACCAACCTGACGGAACCATGCCATCCTGTTACAAATACAAGTAGGCTATGACCACTGTTTCTGGCAGCTGGCTGTTAGAAGCCGGAGCCGGCAGGTGTGTGTCTGATATGATCAACAATATATAATGTTTACCTTTCTACCTAAAGTCTTTCTTTAGAATAATATAATTCTGTTAAACTCTCTGAATCTCTGAAACAATGTGCTTTTGAACTTCTACCTCACAAACACCTTGATTTCTGTGTTAGAAAAACTCTTCCCATCGTTTTGGACGTCAGACCATGTTTTCTTTATTTCAGCCATTATGAGTCTGAGCCGGCTGCGTTGACTATTATTGCAATACAAAGCCAGCCCATCGCTTTGCGTTTGTTACTGATTCAAACAATGAAATTAAATATTTCTTCTCTCCACCACTTCAGTGATCAGCAACTCGATCTTGCACTTAGTGAAATTTTGCTTTTTCACCTCTTTTGCAGCAGGATTGGCTGTTGTTATCTGAACCTTAGAAGGTGACACTGGTGTATTTCTGGTCATTTGCATAGTAATTTATGGGAGGAGCCAAGGCAGGGTATGTGGCTTCCGCATGTGTGCTCAATTTCCTATTGATTGGGATGTATAAAAGAAAGGTGCACAGGACCTGGGGTATGTCTGGTTTTAAACGTGGATATTTCTGTGCTTACATACTTTTTAAATTCTTTGAGTACGCCTTCTTTCAGTATGAAAGCTGTGTAGTCTTTTATACATGAGGTCCCGATGAACTAAGCTACAAACTGCATTGCAGTATGGCAGCATATTTCACCTCCTCTAGGGGCTTAGGTGGCCAGGAAAAAACAGCTAACTAGCCTGATATGTGAAATAAATGCTACCAACATACCTACATTTATTAGTACGTTAAGTGGTGTTTTGCAGTGATAAGTAATGTTATGCAGGGAGGCAAAAATGAAAAGGGTCAGTACTTTGAACTGGTAAGTGCCAGGACAATTCAAAATGGGCTTCTCATGGGGTGAAATTAAATCACCCTGCTGTTGTTGTTGTTCTGTGCGTGTGCATGCATACAGGGTGCATAATTTAGTGAGGTGTTTACTCAAGATGAACAGCTGAATAAGCTGGGAATTATGCTGAGAACCATCTTCATCCTTTAAGAGAAAGACAAGAGAGAGATTATGAGAAAGACAGGGGAATATAGAAAAAGGTGGACAAAGGACACGTGTTGACTGAGAGCTACGGGAAACACCGTATTGACAGCACAGAGGGCTAACGTGGAGTGGTATGTACTATATGGATATGGTCTGTGAGAGCAAGGAGGGTGCTTGAATTTATGTGGGTGTTTGTTTTGTTACACGGAACGGTGGCAATCCTGTGTAGTACACTTCGTCCCTTTCATTTCCTCAATCTTTCATTTCCTTCATTAGTGATCCCTGTCCCTGCTTGTGCAGGCTTGTGACAGTGTGGGTGGATATTATACAATGAGAACACTGGCTCTACAATCAGAAACACTGAAGCCCTAAACACACATTTGAAATATATAGTGGGAGGAAAAAACAAATCTGGAGTGGCTTTGGTGCAGGAGTTTCAGTACACTAAACCCTAGAGTTTGTCCAGCCCGTTCTCATTCCCAGGGCGTTAAATACCTACGCTTTGTCAAGTCCTTCAACATCTGGTGTCAACACACATGACAGTGTTCAGTGTCATAATTCAACGCAATGGCAGAATCCCTTGACCTTCATTGTTCAACACTAAAAGTAGGCCTAGTATAAATCAATACATATCAATAAAGAGTCAAAGTAGGGTGGTAGTTGGGGTGGACAAGTGGATCACAAACCGAACTATTCCCCAGGAGACCAGTATTTATTTCCTGTTTGAAACAAAATCATAATTGATTGTTTTTAGTTAAGAAATGTAGTTATTTAAACCCAAACCATCATCAAACCCAAACCTAACCAAGTAGGTTTGTTGTCTAAACTTAACCAAATTGCAATGTTTCATAACTTTAACCACTAGTTTCATATTTTAGAATCTAACCAGACGTTGCATATTTATTCTTGCTAACTTGACTGCGGAGCCCTAAATTTGTAAAGACACTGCTAGAGGGTACCCAGAGTGCCAAGGGTATTGACCAATCGTCCATATGCGATGACTTAGGAATGAAAATAGCTTTGTCAGTTCCCTCCTACTAGGTCTCAGAGATGAGCTGATATGAACACATTTTCTAACAAGATATTAATATCTGTCTTATTAATTGCAGGTCACCACATTGGCTTGAACAGATGCCACAGAAGATTTAAATGTGCTCGAGTCCAAATACATTTCTGAGAACGTCTCTAAATATTTCATTATAATGATAACTATAAGATTAAATTTGATTCATAGTAAGCTATGGTCTAGTGAGTCACCAGCTGATCCCTCACAATCTTTTTTTTTCATTAAGTTTTGTCTGTCCAACTGACAATTTTCATTCAAATGCAAACTATTAGAATGGCATACACATTCCTTTACCCTTCTTTGTGTGTGTGGAAATTGTATTACTTCTGCGTGAGTGAGGAACATAGACAAAGCAAACATTAAGCAGTTCAACATATTTTTTACTAGGATGTATGCCTGCACATCGCCTTAGTAACAGAGTGGAAACCCCTACACCATGACAAGGAAAGTCAAATTTTAAGATTCCCAGTTTGTGAACTACTAGGAAACGTTTCTGCTGTTCTGTCAGTGGCGTTAAATTGTGGAATAAACTAAATAATTAATTAAAGCAATGTCCAAACTAATCCATTTGTTCAAAGACATTCTATTTCTGAGGTACAGAGTATGTGTATAAATATTGCTTTGTTTGTGTAAATATGTATATGAAAATAACTTTTGAATATGTATTTTTTTATTATAGATTTATTATCTGTAGATTTATTATTTTGTAGGTATTTTATTAAATGCGGTAGTACGAGTATACAGGGTTCATAAGAGTACATAAGTTTTACTTCTTCCTACTCCTTTTCACACATGTACATAGAGGTTTTTAACTACTGGAAATTATGGAGTTTTAGTCTGTTGTTTTGCCTGTTGTTATTCTTTTTCTCATTTTTAAAATTTGTTTATTTACATATTAGACAAGATAACAATCAATCAAAAATACCATTATTGATAACAGTTTCTTTGATCAGCGGCTTATATGAATAAAAAATAATCTTTCCTATACAAATGCTGTTACAATAATTGACTTATAGTAATCAAGTGCTCTACTTACAGTGTTAATTTTGGGTCCTTTCACACATGACAGCATGTAAAGTATCTTCTTGCCTGGCTAAAACATAATGTCAGTGCAGCTGAAAAATGTCGCCAACATGGTAGTACCAAAACTACAGTTCCTTGAATGGCCACCTCAAGCTGTCAAGCCAAACACTTACAAAATGTTGGCCGCCGAAGCACCCACTTTGAGCTTCACAAACGCTCTTCAGAAACATATTAGGTGATGTCACGGAGGCTACGTCCATGTTTTCTACAGTTTAGTTTTAGCATTTGGCATTTTTCATAATTCTTTTGCTAAACAGACGGCCCTGTTTAGCAAAAGTTACATTGTCTCTCTTTAAGTGTTACACAAAATATTTGCAAAGGAATGCAAATGTATTATGGTCAGAAACGCAGTAAGCTAGTGCTTTAAACTAACAGCGGGACTGGTAAGGAGTAAAACATTTTTAGTTGAACAGTAGCCTGTAAAGCTGACAGATGGCACAACTATTTCTTCAGGGACAAATCCTTGTATTTAACAAGCAGTGAAAACCACAGTCAGTGCATGTGAGAGACCTTTAGAAAGGCAGGTGCTCAAATGGGACAAGGGTTTAAACAAGGCTGTTCTCAAAGTAGCGATACTGTACTATATAATGAAGTATTCCTTGCCAGTACTGATGCTTCTGTATCGATACAGCAGCAAATACTATGACACAGTTTTGAAAAAGAAACACAGAACAGAAAAAAAATCTATGCACCTATTAAAAAGTCTGTGAATAGACACAAGTTGTCCAAACATATAGGCTTTTCCTAATGAAAAATAGCTGTTATAGTAAACTCTGTGTAGGGCATGATCATTAGTCAAAATCAACACCTCTGTATTGTGATACAAAGCTTATTGAGAGATTGTAGGGAACACCCAACTCTAGCTTTAAAACATTGTGGCCTGAGATAAACAGGGAACAGTTGCTGTTGAGGGGATTCCTAGGGACGTTGCTGCTACGGACGCTGCCTTTGCTGCTGTTGATGTTGTTGCTTCTGCTGATACTGCTGGAGGCGATCTGAGACTATAGATATTAAAACAAACATAGGAGCTATTTTAGCTGATTAAACAATTGTTATGTGACCATGAAAAGATGTAAAGATTGCTAATAGTGTTTGGAACTGGCTCACTGTGACTGCTGTAAAGCTGCAGCTGCTGCCAAGGCTGACAGCTACGAGAAAAAAAGTGCTCAGAGACTGCTGCACACCAAGAGCTGCAGGTGGAGACAAAAAGATAACAGGTTCAAAAAAGGTGTGGGAAATTATTTGAGAAATAATTGAGGGAAAGGATGAGCATATGCAATATTGTTATCACGATTACATATATTGAATTGTGATTGTGAGATATATTTGGATTTTGATTGATTATATGTCCAATTGAAAATTTAAAGAAACTAAAATGTGTGTCTATTCATTCTGTTGGCCCCTGGTAAACATCACAGAGTAGCATTAATTTTTCATATTAACATTTTATACCTTTACCTGAAATATACTAGGGCAATATCTCCTTCATTCTGCACTTTTATGTCAGGATTATGATTTTTTTAACACTGACTCTGACACTTTTAGATGTATTTGCAGAAAGGTATTATTCTGTTTATATATAATGAAGTCGTTTTTGCTGTTGTAGAGAAAATATTTTTGTCATATTTAAATCTGATCAAATCATGTTCTGAATTGAATGATAATTTAAAAAATGGCTGACAATTTGGAAGTAAAACTGTCAGTATAAGCCTATTTCACCAAAGTTGTGGTAATTATTTTTAAGGCACGCTACATTTTTAAGTAAATCCTGTAATAGAAAATTGCTCAAAGTATGAATAGTTTTTTGTCAAATTACATAAAAAAGACCACACACCTTGGTGTCCTGAAGGTAGTGCTGCTGTTTCACTAAAGCTGTCTGAACGTGAGGGCTCCTCCCGGATGAGGTTGTCAGGTGAATGGTCATCACGTGGGTCATTTTATTTACAGCTAAATTACTATTAATTCATTTTACTAATAGTTAGATTAGGAAGACCTTTACAAAAAAATAAATCTAATTTTCTAGGACCAAACCACAGATAATATGGTGGGAAGAACCCAAAATCATGAAGAGGGGTTCAGAAAAATGTTTTTTTTGGTTTTACAGTGTGTATATAACAGGCATTCTAGATAGTTTTTTAGGAGAAATATTTAACGCTGCCACTGTTAGACTCCTTGTGTCATCTTAAAAATCAATCCCAAAAGTGGAAACTTTTGACCTTGAACATGTGAGTCCGTTGAAGGAGAATAACTGAAATGTTTACACTTTTTGTTTTCTCACTTACACCTTATTAACTTCCATTCCCTCCTCTTTCTGTCATGTTAGGCAGAAGTGTATTAATACCAACTATTTGTGTTGGGACCGCCTGCTATTTGTCATGCAGGTTGAAAGACAGAAAGGAAAATAAAGGTGGGTGACAGAAAGGAGGGAGAACAATGGAAATAAGGCAAACCCAAACAATTCGTCTGATCTAATTTTACACCGATGACAGGAGGAAGCGCACTAACTCTGCTTTGTTTCATCTTGTTTCTCTCACATGTGATTTTCTCTCTTCCATCCTCCTATCTGTGGTGACAATGCCTTCAATGACAAAAAGAGTTGTGTTGTGTGTCATCTAAATAAACAAACAGAGACGTATAGGACTGCATGTATTATCAGGCTAAACTTTGTAGAGATTAAAGATTTCATAACAACACAGGAAGATTATTCAGTCTTGAGTTACCTGCATGAACAGGAACTGAACAAGCTAGTGTCATTAATAAGTACTCTGCAGGGTATCATTTTCTCCACAGTACCAAAAAATTAAACTGAAATCACTATGAAAAAAAAGTTAAATTCGTGACTGGTGAAATGACTGTTAAGGGAACAGTGGCATTGCCACCAACCAAAGTTCTCTCAACTTATGATAGTTGCTAGACCTCCATTGAAATTTAATGTACATCTAGTTGTCGATAGTTATTTATTCACATATTTTGAATAGCATCAAACCCGGATTTTACTCACATTTCATCTTAATGACTGTGAAGTTCAGTGCATCATTTTAGATACACTTTCCCAAAATTCAGCAATATTATTATTAGCAAGTCTATTATTCCTGACTACCAGTATTCATTTATTGGGCGTAGGTCACATTGAATTATTGAATGATTTTGTCATTTATATTGTATTAACAACAGCAGTGAAATGTTTGTTTTTGCATCTGCTTGGGCCAAGAGGTTGGCTGTAGTTCAGTTGTTAGAACAGCTTGTCTTTGCTTTCCACAACTAATTCTTAGTTATTTGTGCCTTGTGAATTTGTCAAATTCTAAGCAACATTTGGCATTCACAATGTGTTGACAGCAATCAAACCAGTATGACTGCAACAGCTGTAGCCACTGCAAGCACAAGGGAATGTATAGATTCACATAAGCAATAGGTCTTCAAAGTATTTTCCCATTTCTCACATTTGAAATAGTACCATATTGTCTGCAAATGGGAACACTTTTTTAAGTGGTAAGGTAATTTATAGAGTGTCTTTGAGAGAGTGATCAATGAATCTTGCAATGAAAACTGGAAACTGGAAGGGGGTGAATTTGTTTCCTGGACTTCCCTAAAATACATTTCTCTCCACGCAGCTGTCTGCACAACTACTCCTCATTTCTACACTTGTTTAAAGAAATTGCAAAAAACATGATAATTTAGAATATCTGCTAGAAGTTTGTTGCTGATTTCCACTCCAACATTTCCTGAAACTATTCCTTTAATCCCTAATGACTTATGGTGGAGCTGCTATCTTTGGAAATACAGTACATGGACTATGTGTCATGATATCTGGTAAAATTTGAACCACTCAAAAGAAAATACATCATGTCAAAAAATAATCACTGAGAAGTTGGCTTGGTAACTGTATTCTAATTAATACAACCAATGTTGAGAAAGAAGGAGAAATTCTACTGGCACAATTTGGACTCACTCACACAATAAACACAAACTAAACACCTCATAATGTAAAACAACCCCCTTGCCCACACTCTTGTGATGAATACAAAATGTCATTTCAATTTAGCTTTTCCCTGTTGTGCTGTTGTGGCACTTGCATAACAAATCAGCTCTTTGTTCATTTCCCATCTCTGTCTCTCTTCATCTCCCACAAATGAAGAAATGCAAATAAGGAAGAAAAATAAAGGCGATTAAATGCTAAAGGTGAAGGTTAACATGTTAAATTATGTTAAAGAGAAGTCTGTATGGTAGATTGTATCTACCACTCATATATTTGTTTATGTGTGTATATGTGTTTGTTCTCGATGTAATATTTGTAATGTCTTTGTGTTTGCATATATATGTAGATATTAGAGTTTGTTTAAAAGAAGAGAAACTGAAACTTCCTTTTCATTTCCACCCATTTGAAATTTCTCTCTCCCAAAGTCTGAAAAACTTCCTTTATTTAACGCTGTGTGTGTGCATATGCATCGCCTATACAGACTTTGTGTATGTGTGTGCATTCATTCGTAGCCTGCTGGAAATCAGTCCAGGCCAGGTATCAGCTCCCTCACCAATCAGTGCCTGTTGTTCAGGGTAAAATGTCAAACTAGAGCCCACCATTTAGAATAAAATGACAGCCAATCACAGGCTGCATTTTGCATAAAATGGCAGCCAGATGGCTCAGTTGGACCAGAACCTTCTGAATGAGAAATCATAGAAAGATACATGTGTTTTATCCAATCTGAAAAAGGCCCCTTTTTGTTAAATCAGGTATGATTCAATCAGTGAACCAGTCATACTAGCCATTATTCAGTCCAGTCTGAATGTTCGGTAAATGATTCATTTAAGTTTCAATTGTTTTTTTTGTTGTTTTTTTTAACTTAACAGCAGTTTAGCATATGGATTTCACCAAGTATCCCATTTACCTGAGGCTGAAAAATCCTTCACTGAGCAATGATAAAAATTCAAATTTTAACATCAGTGCTGGTTCATCTCTTTAGGGATATCTAGAAATTTCTTAGAATGGGGCAGATAAGGTGCACATTACCAGACTCTATCAAACCTGAATAGGTTTGATCCCATAACTGTTAAAAATGAGAAAAACAAACCAAAAAAGAAGAATGTGTTTATAGAAAGTCTCCATGTTAGTGCTAACATCAGGGTTAATGTTAATGTAATGCCGAACAGATTTTTAATGCAGCAATTTTTATCTTGCAATGTCAATATTGAAAAAGGGTTAGGAAGTTTGAGGTACCACAATGAGAGCAGTGAAATCCAAATGTGGATCACCTGAGGCAAGCCAGATCACGCTTCTCCAGATCAATAGGTCTGTGCATACGCGACCACTGGAGATCACCAGCTTTCTTTCCGATTCGATCCTGAAATGCTGAGACATCAACAGCGAAAAAAAGGCCAGGGTCAGTGATAGGCATAAAGAAGGAGAAAATTACAATCTTTGAAATTAAACAGAAAAAAACCCAATTTCTATGAAGCAGAATGGTGCTTTCAGTGAGGTGGGAAGCATGAAGGACACAGAAAATGCTTTTTCTCTCACTTTTTGCATCTGACAGCTCGACTCCTTTTTTCCATAATATAAGAACTTATTGAGCATTTTTTGGCAACAGTCCGATTATCTTATAAATCAATGGAGGAATTTAAGGCTGCCTTCCTTCTTTACCCCTCCTTTTGAAAATATGAAATACTAAGGATAATTTGATTATTGATTGATACTTTAAATATCCCAGCCCAGAGATCTTCACATTTTCAGGTGGCAAGTCACAATAAAAAATATAAAAATATAATGGGATATTATGCAATAAGGCTCTCAGGAATTCCTTATTGCTTTCAAATATGAAAGCAGTACAGAAAGGCATGATTGATTTAAGTAACATCTTTAAATGTGTATGTGGCACGTAATTATGTCAGCGACAAGTTAAATTTAGTTTGTTTAATTTAGAAAATGCTGGGCTTTTAATAGCTCCTGTGTTTCAGCAAGTTTTTCTCCTCATGTTGAAAACATTTCTGTACATTCCACATATGTGTTCTCTTAATATAATAAATTCATAAAATTTAGAGAAAAAAAGTTGTAATATTATGAGAATAATATTAGAAAGACAAGGCTATTGATACTTGTAGCCCTAATGGTTCATAGATAGAACTAGGGATGCACCAATCCAAGGTTTTCTTTCCTGATACTAATTAAGAGTATCTGCCAATACTGACTAGCGATATCATACCAGTGCTGTTTTCCCCCTAGAAAATCTGTGTATCTGTGTAAAAACAATCTGTATACCTCACTTTGTGGTCATTTGGATCATTCTTATGGATCATTCTTCGTGGATTGCTTTGGCATTAAAAATGTGGCCTATCATTAATGAATCATTAATGAAAATAGCTTAATGAATGAATGAATGAATTAAACATTGAATTTTATTATGACATTTATGGAGACAGAGTATTCAAATCGGATAGGTCATTTCTGACTGATGCTCGATCCACTTGATAAGGTCAGTATCTGCGTCAATACTGATGTGCTTGATTGAATTTGTGCATCCCTGACTACAGTTACAGCCTATATATAGTTTTGTTCATTACTATATGGTACATACGGTGAGATACTCAAATACATTGTATTTAAAATATGCAAAGGTAATCTATATATAAAAATGTATCCTGCTTCATAACATTAGGTAAGAATGTATAACTGAAAAAAACAACAATTCTAGATGTAGTTAGAACTACATATACACTTTATCTGGGGTCAACAATGTTTTAAAGAGGTGGTATTGTGCTTTTTGGCTTTTCCCCTCTCCTTTTATTGAGTTATATATCTTTTTTGTGCATGTAATAGATTTGGAAAGCGAAAAAGCCCAAAGTCCAGCCCAAAGGGAGTTCCCATCTCCCACAGAAAGCTGTGCTCAGAATAGCTTGAAAACAGCTCATTTGCAGTCCAACCTTTCACTTCCTTTACTTGTGACGTCGCAATGAACGCATCGCAAAGCTTCCCAAGCGGCTAGCGGGGATCAGATACGCCCTCAAACCAAGCTAGTCTGAGCGGAGGCCCTTTGGCCCAACTCGCCTTTGTTTGGGTTTCCATTGTAGAAATGTTGTACCTGTACCTGCTTCCAGGTACTTTTTTTCGTATCACCTCACCTCCGTCGAGGTTCCAAGCGAGCTGAGGGATACTAAAATGTAACATGAAAACACAGCAGACTGCTGATTGGTGAGAGAGAATATAATATTCACTGCATCATCATTGCGTGCACCAGACAGAGGCCAGCAACAGAAAGTTTTATATTTTACAGTTTTCGTATGGAATTTCATCACTAAATCTACTAAATTAAATAATAATCCGCAAGTTTTGAGGTGAGAAATCAGCTGTGTAGATTTTGAATATTGACAGTTTTACGAGAAGTGATGGCGGAACAAAAATATGATTATATTTTTGGAGTTGAGGAGCTCCGCAAGTGGCTGCGGGGGAAGCCTGTGCCAACCCGCGGGAGGAGCATGTGAGGCTCACAGAGCCCTCTGCTCCCGCTGTCACACAGACCACTGCAGCAACAACGGCAGAGGAAAACACAGCTGGAAGGATGCTTATCTGTCTTTACATTCTGAGGAATATTGAAACATTTTAACCGTAGACTGTATATACTGTATTTTAAGTGTGTGTGGATCGCTGGTGTGTGTGTCGCATAGAACATTACGTCGCAGCTGTTGTGTGTTGTGTCTATCTCTGGGTACTATCTGCAATGGAAACAACCAATGGTACAACCCCTAATTAAGATTTTCAATCTGAAAATGAGCATAATACCACCTCTTTAAAGGTTCTTTACTTTTATGAGTCAGTCTTTCCCTAATGTTTTTGTTGACATTTAAATGGGCTGACAAGCAAAGAACCCTACATTCTCAAAGTTTCAACACAGTGGTTTTACTACTCCAGCAGCCAGTCTTTCAGTCTCACCAAAATCGAGTCATAATTGTTTAGCCGGCCAGTCACTCCTAAACTGAACTAATTAGTGGACCAGTCAGCTGCTAAACCAATCACTCAGCCAAGCAGTCTTGCCTTATATAGTTAACCAACCACACAGTCAGTCAATTACACACTGAAACACATGGCCAACGTGTGTATGTGTGTGCATGCGTGTATGCAGTGGTGCTTTAGATACACTCCCTAATTTAGCATGTCCGATAAGCTCCTGGCTTGAACAATCACAAAGCCTTGGTGGGAATTTCTAAAGTATATGTACACAAAGGTCACTTATCATGTGCCTTAGAATAGTATTTTGTGTGTGAGGAGAAACAAACAAGAATGCACCAGTTAGTTTAAAAATGAATCAACCAGATAATGCTTTTGAATGTCACCCAACACTTAAACACACTACAGTGTGTATCAAATTGCAATTACAAGTTGTGGCTATAAAGCAATTCAGCATGTAGAGGGCAATGCTAGATGTCCACTCAGGCAAAATCACGGGTAATTACATTCAACTGGTGTGCCAGGTGTAAATCAGTCCCTGATTAAACTGCTCGAATTGAAAACCAGCATGGCTCTGAGTACAGAGGAACAGGATTGAATGCCAGCGAGTTCGCATTAGCTCAGGTAAGCCAATATTTGGGGTCCAAATAGTTTTTTTATTAAAAACGGATTACAGTCCAGTCCATATCATTCCCCTTTGTTGTGATGGGAATGGTACAGTTTGTGTCACTGTAGTTAATGTTACACTGGTAGTCTACCATAAGCCTTAAATTCATTTAAATCAAGATCTGTGGTAAAATACATAATGTAAAAGTTTTGTTGAGATTAAAATGTCTTTTTCAAGAGACACTTGGCTAAGGAGGCAGCAAAAAAATCCTTATTACACCAATAAATCTAAACAGTATGAACAGGCTAGAACTGTTGTCTGCCACTTTCATTAAGGGCAGATCACTGTAATCTAATAAGGGTAAAAATGTTTCCTTGCCTGAAAGGAGAAACAGTTTTTTCTCCTTGTAATTTATTTCTAGAGAAGCTACTTAATTTTGAGAATTTTTGTTGTATGATTTAAATGTCAAATTATGATCAGTAATAATCAACAGTACCTAAATAACCATTTAAATTTTATCTTGTTGGGCAGTTGATTGTATAAGGGTTAGCTTTTATCTTTGCCATTGTAAAAACAGCATGATTTTGGATTTGGCCGCATTGAACTCCAACTCAAGGTTTTTTTATGTAAAGGCTTTGTACTACTGATAAGGAAGAGCAATAGATAACAGTATCATCAGCATAAAAACTATAAAATGCATTTGATATCATCAGTTCTACTAACACTTGAATTCTTGCAGGCTGCCTCTAATTTTTTACACACACACACACACCACAGAAAATAGTAATGGTCCTAGTATGGAACCCATGAGCACGCCATTGAATTCAGGATGAAAGGAAGAGGAAGACCAATAAACTGGCAGCATTGAGTTCTAATGGTAAACCAGTTTAACTTCCCAATAATAGTAAAAATAGTAGCATAGTCTATTAATTAGGATGACATAAACTATGTTAAAATCCTTGGACAAATCAAGCCAAATCAAAGCTACATTTTTTTTTTGTCCACTCCCTCAGTAATCTCATTTACCACTAGTTTCAGTGTTGCTGACATTAGAAATCTGTCTGATCCTTAGCACACATTATATCCTGAGGTCATCATTATATTTATAATTTTTGTTTCACACATCATCCCATTTAGTGCTTTGTACTCCCTGCCACTCTCCCTGCTGTGCCATCTAGTCAACTCAAGCAGAAACACCATGAAGATAACAAAAAAGAAACGTTGCCCTTTATTTTAGACATCTGAGCTGAGAACGTGAACTGTGCTGTGACATGGCCAAGATGTTTGAGACAGAGAGAGATATGTTACAAAGTGGAAAAGAGCGACTTTAAAATGCTGTTATAACAGCAATCTGTGACCTACAAGCTGACATTCAACCAGACTGTATACACACACACACACACACCCACACACACACAGCAAGCTGAAAAGACCAATGTGAAACAGAAAGGTGGGCCAGTAATTGTTTGACCTTTATGTTGGCATGTTGAAACGTTGGACAAAGACAAGCTTACCCTGACTGGAGAAAAGTTAAGCCTGACACTACATGCAGGCTTAGTGGCAGCAACCCAAAGTCCCGTGTGTGTGTTTCTGATTTTCTGAGTGTTTGCCCAGCTAAAAGTATCAGAGGACCTGCAGTATTTTTAGAAGTTTAGCTGCATTTCATATATGCTGAATTCAAGTTCCATATTACTATAGCTACTGTATATGCAGAATGGGTTGAATATTTAAAGCATTTATTAAACAACACTTTGTCATACATAAATGACAAAATAGGTCAATTGTCAAGTGTCCTAAAATTACATATTCGCTGAACAAAAATGTTTTAAAAATATTGTTGACAAATACATACACACTTTGCTTACAATAACATGTTATAAACTATTGTTTTCTTACATACTGCATATAAATGCCTTAAAGGGTGGTTAAAGTGGAAAAAAAAGTATTTGTGGATAAATTAAAGGAAAATATAAAATTTTATTTGATATAAAAATGTAATTACTCATAAAATGTAGTGCAGCCTTTTTAAAGGTTATTCTTTGCACCTGTCCTTTTACCGACAAGTCAAAAATTCTGCCATGGGCAACTTATATGCAACACAAGCAGGAAAAAGCCGCATACTGTGTTCAGTGATCATTGTTTTTGAATATATGTGTTGAATACAATGATGTAAGATGGATTTAAACTGTTAGTTACTTGACTCCATTATCCATGTTTCTCACCATTAGCCCCATCATCACTAGTACAATTAATGCAGACATTGGTTTGTATTCTTTTGTGTTGCACAAATTTGTGCCACACCTTAACAGTCCACTGAAAACGTGTGTGGAAGAGTGTGTGGGTATGAATCGCACTGTTGATTTGGGGCCATGCAGTGCTCAGGGTCACAATGACACACGTACACATAGCAATAAGGAATAAAAACACATTAGATACAAAAGTATTACTAAAGAGTCACAATAAACGCAAGGATATATTCATAGCTGTGAACACGCCAATGTTGTAATGTGTTATTAACACTTTAGGAGTATGGAAGAAAAATATATAATAGGCAAAACAAAAACTAGTTCTACTGGGTCTGACAAAATTGGCAATGTCACAGTGTATGCACTTCCACCTTTGTGAAAATAAAGCATGACATCTCCCAAAAGTCAGTCTTTTTTGAAGTATCCCTTTTAAACTACTTTATACTGGATCCAAAGGACTGTGGAATGTTCTAAACCATCAAACTTGACAATGACCAAAAACAGATGTAAAAGGTTGAAAAGTATGAACTCAAATTGTCTTTTAGATGCTTGCTTTGTAAGCTATCACCAAAAATGGAACTTGACCACAACACAGGCCAACACAGTTGATTTGATCTGGATTGTAAGATATTGTATCTACAAATTATGAACAAACAAAATATTTGACTGCAGTAAGTGCTTTAGTATTACACTTGAGGAGGATGGAGTTATAGACATATAGACTATATAGAGAGTATTAATATAACACATAACAGTGTTTCCTCTTTCCCTATGACTCTCATCCAAAATGCCTGTGCTCTCTCTCTGTATTTCTCTGCCACCCCATATCTCTCTTTCTCTGTTTGTCATGAAGCCTCGGGGAGATAGTGTCAACATGTTAATAGGAATGTAATCCATTTGGTAGCAGTGCAATTAGTAATGCTAAGCACAGCAGCCACAGGCTGCCAGGCAAACAAGGTATCAGACAAGGAAAATCATGCAAGGGAAGAGAGAAAGAGAACTCTCAAAGATGATTACATTAGACCTCCCTGGTGGCACCAGCTTTGGTTGTCCATAGATCTCTGTTTCTTGATAATCCACACCATTGTGTTAGATCACCTACAAAGAGTTGTGTAATAGCTACCATCCAGACTTAAGTCATGACTCAAGGGATGGCAATGTCTGTCTGTCAATTAGTCATTCACCACTTGGTCTAGATTGAAATATCCCAGCAGCTGTTTAATTGTTTGCCGTGAAGATGAACACTAATAACCTTGATGATCCTCTGGCTTTCCATCTAGCGCTGCCATCATATAGCCATTTGTGATATTGAGTGAAACATCTCAACAACTCTTGGATGGATTGCCCTGACATCTGGTACATTTATCCATGGTGCCAAGAGGATGAATTTCACCAAACACCTGCAAAACTTTAAACATTCCCATCAGCTTTACCTGACAAGAAAAAACCTGCTTGGATGGTAGTTTGCTGTAATTGGTGTGATAGTGTGTGTGTGTGTGTGTGTGTGTGTGTCTACCGGTCCACCGGTGAGTGTCTGATGGTCCAAAACTCAGCACAACACCGGATAGTCCCGTAACGTGTGGAGACATAGCTGGCAACTTGCCTCGCTTGAAACACATTGACCTCTCTCCATTTTTCTAAGATCAATGGCCATCAGGTTCATACGACTGGTTTTGCTTCTGGTTTGGAACCCATACGTTTTGTTTATTACAGCCATGTGTAACATCCACTACTGACATATACGCTTGTTGTCGCCTAGTTTATTTCGCTCCAAACCAGATGATGAAAACGCACAGATTTCCCAATTTGTTTTGGTTTTTTTTCCCCATTTTTGCGATATTTCAAAAGTATGCATAAAATTCGCTTGACAAATAGATGGAAACATGACTATTGACAGCAATCATGTGTTTACTAACCTGTTAAGGGGTAGAAAATCCAGTGATTTACTGTTTTAGTCTGAAACATGAGGGATTTACAAGACATTAATTAATTAAGGAATGGTCATTGTCAATCAAAGTAGCAGAGAGTTATTCTGATATCTGATTCGTGTTTTAGTCCAAAGTTTAAGTCAAGTTCTAGAAACACTCGATTTTACACTTCCCATAATTCAACTTAAGTCTTTTCTTATTAGACCTCCTCTGCCTGGTAAACACCCATGTCTTGGAGAAACGCCCCTAGTTGGTGATGCAGTCTGCAATCTCAGTTTGGGCATCTAGCCTGATGACATCACCAGGTGTTATTTTTTCAAACTTCACAAACCTCCTCCATAGCAATATAAAATATTATTTCCCAAGCTGAGTAGCTCTTCCCATGATGTGTAAACTTATCCTGAAATTGGTGGTGTTACTCCATAATCACAGTTGTCCTGTAATAAGCTGTCAAACCTGAGAAGCTGATTACTTCATTGATATTAGTTAAATAACCAAAGCAACAGCAAACCAGCTTCCAAAGGATCTCCATATGCTGAAGTTTAAAGTATATAATGTTAATCTGATTAGCATAGGTTGTTGCGTTCTTGTTCGTTTGTGAGTGGAAACCAGACCAGACATTTTCTTTGTCACTGCTCTATAGCAAGTACTTGTGATTAATCAGGGCAGATTTATAGGCATTATGCCCATGAAGCTTGATGAGCTTCTTATTGGTAGGTGAAAGAATGCAACAAATGGCTGTCGTCCCTTGAAACCTATTAAACGTTGTCCGCCTGTAGTGCATGTGTAAATACAATATACTATTCAGGAGCTCATTCAACAAAACATAAAGTTGAAACAAAATAGAAAGCAACTTGGACAAATCTGTTTCATTTGCTTCTGTCTGGCTGCAATAACTCCATTTAGACTTTGTCAAAACATTTTCTCATGTCTTTGTCCTCATGACTAAGCTTTTCCCTGATGTGATATTGCTTGGATTTATTTCTGTAGTCTCCAACAATTGGTCACAAAACCAGTCAAATTAAAGTGAGAGCGGGAGCCTATTTACGAGAAGACTCTATTTATTTTTTTACTGTACTGTTTGTTTTGCTAGAAAGGCATTATTAAAAGGCTTAACAGCCTTTATATGCATCACGCAGCATTTATTTCCCCCATATCCAAAAAGGAATCACCTGTTTTCTCTAAGGTACCTCCAAGCAATGTTGTATTAAATAACAATGACAGATAACAGATTGCATACATGTAATCACCAAGGTTAACAAATGTATCATCACAATGCTTCTGGGTTGATAAGTAATGAGTTTATCATGACTGCCTAATAAGAAAGGCGATTAGTGTAATTCACCACTTAATTCCAGATTAATGGAGGTTTTGCAAGGAGACTGGATGTGATTGCAAGGAGTCCAGGGGCTGGGGACCCGTGGGGAGGTGAGGGTGGGTTAATCAGACACTATTATTCTCTCAGCACTCTCACATGCACACATACACATACACACAGCAATTTAGGCTAAAGCGTAATCAGTCCAGCTCTGAAGTGATAGGACCACTCAACTGATTTTCTTCAGAAGCTTTTGAAGTGAACTGGCCACTTTCTTTCATGGTCTTCAGTGTTATAGTTTTCTTCTTTGGAATATTTTGTCATCCATCACTCTTCTTTATCCCTCATCTTACAGCTAATTAGATAATTGCATGTCATGAGTTTTTAAAATTCACTCAACTGTGGCCAAAACCGATGAGTACATCATCCCCACTAATTGAAATACTGTCCATTCACATCACAGTAGACAGTAAACAGTAAACTTGTGTTGGAACATCAGACCTACCTATTACTCCTTTCATATCTGCATCTATCTCGAGAGTGGGTGGGAGTTTTCCCATAGCACTCTCAGAATTTTAGCCCAGTCCTCTACATCCAACTCTCGCCAACCTTTACCCTCTTATTGAGACTTTCTACCTCGTGACGGAACGTTTCTATTTTAACCCGCGCAGCTTTTCTAGCATTTACTGTACTGGTTTAGCGGGCCAGGAAACTCACAGACAATCACCTGTGCTCCAATCGTCTCATGTGACGCTGCTCAGCCAATCAAATCTGTGCATTCAGATGCTTGCAAGTCAAGTCCGCGAGATTAACCCGACGTTTTGGAAACATGTTTTAGAAACACACACGAATGGAGGAGACGAAAGGGAAAAGAGATTTCACATGGCTTTTAATCAAGAATGTACAGATTCTTACATGTACATTCCTCCCACGGGCTGTTCAAAACCAGAATATCTCATAGATTTCCAATGCTAGCTGGCAGGACAAACTAGAACTCATGTTTCTCACTGAACAAGAGAAAGTAGGAAAGAGGTTTATAAGAGGGCATAAAGAGAAAAGCCCGTTTGTTAAGATGTGTTGAGTGTTTATTATAAAATTGGTTAAGACTACACTTAATCACTTCAAGATATAGAACAACAGTATGTGCATGGTACATCCAAATATTTACTATGAAAAAAGTGTTTAGCCTACCATTTGATGGAAATGCTTCTTTTTGAGATGTGTTTGTGGCATTTTGAATGCTGTGTTACATTTTGCAGGACATATGAGGCATTTTGTGCGAGCAGTTTTGGAAATTGTGTGTAGAGTTCTGGAAAAAGGAGACATTTTGAAAATGTGTGTAAGCCAAAGATGGGGACTCGAGTTAGAGACTTGGAGTCAAGTGCGACTTAAGTCGCACACACAGTGACTTGCGACTCAACTTGAGACTTGTCCTCAAAAGACTTCGGACTCGAGGCATGGGACTCGTGAACAATGTTGATTTTTTTTAGAAAACTTCTGATGAGCTTGCCGTTATTCCCTTCCTCTGTTACCTATAACCTGCCTACGTAACATGCAGCATCTGCTGCGCACGGCCGCACGTGAGAGAGGACAACAAACACCGCCAGCTGCTGAACCATTCATCATAAACTTTGGCTTTAAAACTTCATACAACAAGACCTAAACAAAGCAGCGCTGAACGCAAAGAGGTTAGTAAGCTGTGGTGAGTAAACATGTTTAGCTCAGCATTGGCCACCAAACGTTTCTTTGCTTCTTGCTTCAGCTATGACCTACGAGAGGTTATCTCCGACTGTCGTTCATTATGAAAAGATGAATGAGCGTTTGTTTACTAGCCAAACTTGGAGTAGTCGATTAACATAATTATTTACGTCCCGCTGGCTGCCATCATGTTAACGTTGGCCGTAAAGAGGTTACAGGTTTATTGTTGATCATATAACCTTACAGTTTTATTTAGTTATAACATTACAGTGGTTTGAGATTCTGCAGGCTGTGTTGTGCTCTGTAAGTTAAAAACAGGTTACAGCTTTATTGTTTTGAGAGTCTGGGGGATGTGTTGACTTGTAGTTTATAAGCTGTCTTTATTGTTGACTTTACAGTTTTAAACTTTACAGTTCTATTTAGGTAACTTTACACTGGGTTTGAAAATCAACAGGGTTTGTTGACCTACAGTAGTTTATAAGCTGTCATTAATTGTAGACACATTGCACATTAGGCTACATGGTTGTGCTCTGTAAGTTAAAAACAGACAGGTTTATTGTTGAATATGCAACGTTACAGTTTTATTTAGTTAATGTTACACTGAGTTTAATAGTCTGGGGAGTGTTTTGACTTACAGTATTTAATAAGTCGTCAATAACTGCATTGCACATTACATGGTTGTGTTCTGTAAATGAAAAACAGGTTACAGTTACTGAATTCCTTATAGCTATACAGTTTTATTAGCAACCTGGATTGAACGCAGCAGGTGATACAACATTCGTAACCACACGAGGCTTGAGACTTGACTTGGACTCTAACTCAAAGACTTGTGAGCATCTCTGTTGTAAGCAGTGGTGAAAAACTGTACTTTCTTGTTACATATACTTTAGGTAGAGTCAGTAAAGTGAACATAATATTTTAAAATTAAATTATGATTTAACTAAAATTCCATTCAAACTTTAAAGATAAAAATGTATCATTGTTAGTTTAGGTCCATGTGTTATGAGTGACAATGTTTGCTTTCAGTATTTGGTCAAATGAGTTTAATTTGAGACATGTATGAAGTGGGTTGGTGGTATGAGTGAATGTTGGAGTTGACTGTTTGACCAAGATGCTTGTTGGTAATGTAGACTGCATGATGAGTTTTGAAACAGCCCTTCAGTTTTGACCGATACATTTTAGCAAAAAAAAAAACCCTGTAATGGTGAAAGTAATATCAGTAGGGATCTTTTTTCTTTCACGTGTAAATGGGACATTTAAAAGTCTTGTGCACATGCACCAACCTCACATATAGTATCTCCCTGGGACAGATAGGTGATGGTTTTGCCAAACCTCTCACCAGACAGGGGTGAGATGAAAATTCGGCCAAACTCCCAAAGAATCAAAGCTAAGCCTTTTACAAAGAACAGTAGAGCATAGTGTCTAAGGAAAGCATTCACTGGTTTTCAGGCTATATCAAGGACAAAGTTTGCAGGTATTTCTTCTTTGTGAAGAGAGTTATGTTTGGTATCTGCAAAGCTATGAGACCCTGCAAAGGAACATTCATGTTCTGTTTGTTATCGCTGAGACTATGTCATGTGACGCCTGCTCATAACCTTGACTATCAGCAACCACAACAATACAGCTGTGGTTTCTATGGAGACTCAAACAGGAAAGCGGTAACTGCCTTGTTATTCATCGTCTGCTGTAAGAGCTTGTTGGAGAGCAGAGATTGTGCATGGATTTTGTTTTTATCTTTTTTGGGGGAAAGACAACCTTTCCTTTCATCAGTGAGGAGCTTGAACTTCTATTCTGTCTCTTGCATACATTTACACCTCATAAACACCCAAGAGTGACTCACACACGCATTAGAGAGACTCTTTAGATGGAAAATAAGCTTTTGTGCCATGGACAGAAAAAGTGCGAGCTCTATTTACTTTTCTACACTTCATGTAATGTTAGCCAGAATCATTGAACATCAGTAAAGGAACAGCCGCCTAGTAAAGCACATGCTAAAGCTATATCCTTAACATTTAGAAAATAGAAAATAACAGCTTCAAAAAACAATTTTGATGCTGCACTAGCTTGTGAATGCTTTCTCTTCGGGCTCGCAATGCCAGCTACTGCGCTATGTAACACTGGAATCCTGTGCAGGACAAAGTCGTTTTGCTTTATGACACCAACATAACTCATCAGCAAACAAGCTATAAGAAGAAGCAAAAAGTATATAATAACAACATAAAATCTTTGGAAGAATCCACCTTGCTGTTCTCAGTATGGGTATCATGGCAAAGGCTGCGGAAGAAGACACAGGAGGAAACAAGGAAGAGAAAAAGAGGGTGTCAGAGGAAGAGACCGGGCGAGAGTAAATATCAGTCTGGCTTTTACTCGTCGGAGTGAGGTGAAAGAGCTAAAAAACACACAACTGAAATGATGCGGGACAGATGCCAAGCTGGCCGCTTTGCTGTTGGACTAGTATGTAATAACTTATTAGCTGGCTTGCTGAGTCTTTGGTTGTTGTGCTTGCTTTTGTTGCCAGAGTTGTTGACTCAAGCAAATGCAGCCAGAGGTTTCAGTTGCAGAGGTTCACTCACTAGCTATAAGTTATATGATAAAGAAAAAAATAAAGGAAATTGAAGCACATTTCTGCATTTCTGATTCATCCCTGTTCCATGTACTTTAGTACAGTCAGTAAAGTAGAAATATATTATACTTATTCTGTAATGAAATACTGATTTATGTAAAAATTCATTCACACTTCAAAGATAAAAGTTAGTTCAATGTTTTTTTAGGTCAGTTTAGCTGAATGAGTTGAATTTGAGAAAGGTCTGAAGTATTTGGTTTGAGAGAGTTTTGGAGCTGAGATTAACTGTTTGGCTGTTTAAAGCGTGTTGAAAAGGTGGCTACAGTTTGACCAGTTGCTTATTGAAAAAAACGGTAGTCTACAAAATTAGTGGTATGGTGATTTGTGTGAAAAGGGTGGCCTGTGATGGAATCAAAATCCCAGCCTAAATTATTGTTCCAGTCTGCCCCTGCTTATTTTTTGAATGAAATACTGATTTATATGAAAAATCATTCAAACTTCAAAGGTAAAAGCTCATTCTTTATTTACAATGCTCCCTGTTGTTAGTGCTTTTGAGGTCAGTGTGTTATGAGTAGGGTGGAGCGAGAACAGCATTATCTGTATCTGTATCTGTTAACCATATGAATCTGTATCTGTATCCGATCACAATAACAAACGAACTATATACAGAACAGGTTTTGCAACAATGAATACAACACATGCAGTTGCAATTATGAAGTAAAATGTAATGAACAAGAGTTTTCATACTCAACTTTCTTTTTTTAACTCAAGTTTTTATGAATGGTTAACCTGCTCGGAGCAGGTTATGTTCAAGAAAAGAGATTAACTCTATGAAAACGCTGCCTACTGACCAATCAGCTCTCTGGAAAATGACATCACCATCTGTAGGAAATCCTACAGACTGTTTTAACCAATAGGCTGCGCTATGTTTGCAGCGGTGATGTGGAGAAACTCTTGAGTATAGCGATATAATCCTACGCTGACAATGTAGACTAGACTGATTAAAAGCCTTAGGCTAATGTTGCCTACAGGTTTTTACAGTACAGCAGGATCAGCCTACTTACTGCCTTTAAATGTCTTTAAGATTTTTTATTTGCTCCCAGTCCGCTTCACACAGCCTGACGCAGCCGTTAAAATAAATGGATTTTATTTTTCATTTGTGAGGCTGAATATGATGAACAGTTTGGTACGGAAATACTAAATTTTAATATGAATGTAGGAACGCTATTTATTTAGGTTAGTATAGCTTTCTAAGGCCGACTACAAAGACTGTAGTCATGTTCCGTCCCACCTTTTGCGATGTGGGGGTAAAAGGTGGGACGGTGAGTTTTCAGCATCCTAAATGTTGAGATTCAGTCTTTCAAACATTATTTGAGCTCATTTTATGGCAAGAAGGGATTTTTCCATTTCATTGCTTTAAGAAGTTAATGTAGAACAATGTTTGGAACACTTTTGAGTGTGTTAAATAAATTAATCTCATTTTTGAAGTGGCGACACATTTTTTTAAGTGAGGGAGAACGGCCCGAGTCTTTTAATGTGGTAACGCCAACACACAGCCGAGCTGAAAGAATAAGGCTGATATTTTTTTATCAACGCTTTCTTTCTGTAGTGTTACAGTTTAATCCTCGATCGTAAAATATGACGCTCTGCTGACAGTGGATTGTTCATGTCTGTTTGGTCATCTGCTGCTAACACCGCCTCTTTTATGTGAACGTGCTCCTGGCTGGATCGGGAAACCCTGGGTTAATTTACCGAGTTGATAACCAGCTTCGTGGTGCCGCTTATTCCGATTGCAGGTGGTAGGGTTAGTAAAGCCAGATAACGTAAACATATCCTGGGTTTGTTAAACTCGCTTAGTGGTGCAGGCCAGGTATGTGTGTGTTTGTGTGTGTGTGTGAGTAAGAGGGAGACGGGGGGGAGGGGGGGGGGGTTGTGTGTGTGTAGCTTAATTTGTAACATTATTTTTTTTCTAAATACAGCAAGAAAGTGTCAGACACTCAGTGCGAGAAGTAAAAAAAAAACAGGTTAGAGCCAGCTGACAGTTGCCAGCTGCAATCTCCGATGACCGGCAGAGAGATAGAGATAGAGAGAGAGTGTGCAGACACAGTCAGCTACCCAATGAGGATTTTTGTTCAATCCCAGCACAGATATTGACTCATATTACTCATATAATACTCGTACTCGGCAAAAATGCTTTATCTGTACCGGATACTCATTTCAGCCGAGGATCCGGCTCAACCCTAGTTATGAGTGACAATGTTTGCTTGTGACACTGTTGTCATTGTTGTATGACATGTATGAAGTGTATTGGTGGTTTGAGACAATTCTGGAGGTGAGATTAACTGTTTGGTAAGTGGAATGCAGACTGGATGAAGTGTTTTAAAAAAGTGACATCAGGACCTACTGATTTAAAAAAATCCAGTAAATGCAGGAAATTTTCAAAATGAATAAACCAACCACAATAATAAAGTTATTTTAACAGTATAGGGGAACTGTATAACATACACTATACTATCTATACTGTAAAACACATTTTTTTAAAGCTACATAAGGAATACATTTGGTGTATGCATGTATAATTAACAGCTTTCCATTAATTATAGAATGTGTTCTCTGGCTAATGAGGGAGCAAGAAACAAACTGGCTGTAGTTGATCAATGGCTGAGTGGTTTAAGAACACACACCACACTACACAATCACACATGACCACACACACACACACACACACACACACACACACACACCAAATATCCCTAAAAACAATTTGAATGCAACAAAGTGCACACCCTGGTTTCCCACAAACACAATATTTTTCAAGTTTTTTTTTCTTCAAATTTTTCTGCACTAGATTTACCAGTCATGGTAAATGATGGTTAACGGGAAACCTATCTATCTATCTATCTATCTATCTATCTATCTATCTATCTATCTATCTATCTATCTATCTATCTATCTATCTATCTATCTATCTATCTATCTATCTATCTGTGGTTAATGCCACTGACTTCGGTACAGGTGATCGTCGGTTCGATTCCAGGTGGACCCTTAGGCAAGGTCCTCAATGCTACTGGCCTACCTCAGGCATGAGTGAAACCGCAAATACAAGAGCCATACCGGCTCGGACGTCGCCCGGGTTAACAAGGTCCGCGGTTGCTAGGGAACCTTTCTCATCAGGGCAACCTGATGAGAAATGGGCTACTGGAACAAGACATACATGGACTACAGCAGAAAACATGGATCTGATCCAGGGCTGTAGATCCATCAGATCCAGATGCCATAACATATATATGTTATATATGTTATGGCATGACGTTTATTTAGCCATATATGTTATATATGTTATGGCATGCCATTTAGGAAATAATATATATATATGAAGTTTGTACGTCTGAATATATTGAATGGAAGTCAGAATATATTGAATGAAGGCAGATAGGATATTGTCTAAGAGCTCTTCTTACTGCAAAGTGTAAATAATTTTACCATGTATTACAGTGACTGCATGCCTCCTGTCTCTAATATGTAACTGTATTTTGTCTCTGGGGATTCTGCGTCTACCTTCCCTCAGGGGGCAGAGGAAAACCCCTAAATGAAGAACAGGAACTTGCTATTGTCAACATGGTGATTGCTGACACTGAAATAAAACTGTATGAGATTCAGTCCAGAGTTGAAGATGGCAACCTTGTCTTTGGGAGCATTGCAGCAATCATCACAACATCCAGTCCAAATGAAACAACTACACAAAGTTCCTTTTGAAAGGGACGGCAAGCACATCAAAGAACTAGGTACAGTTATGCGATACAGTGGATAACTTATTGCTCAGATATGCATTCACATTACACAAGAGGGGTGAATAGTCGACAGATTTCTTTACCCCTACCTAAATATGACTGTATGAAGAGGACTGTGTTTTATAGGTCAATTGTATTTTGGAACAATCTTCCTGTTGGGGTTCAGGACATCAAGGGAAAAACTGGTTTTAAAAAAAGACTTAGACTACATTTGTTTTCAATATCATAATATTGTCTGGATTGGTTGAGGGAGGTTGTATCATGTGCTATATTATTCTTTATTATATTTAGTTTGTTAGTACTTTTTGTATTGTCAGTTTTGTTTGGGAATTTATATATGATATATTTGTGAGTAATTTTGATTGTAATTATTGTCTTTTGGATGTATTGTTTGGACCCCAGGAAGACTAGCTGTCGTCTCGGCGTCAGCTAATGGGGATCCTTTGAAATAAACAAAGAAACAAATAAACAGTCATTACTGTACTATACATAGTGTGTTTTGCAGTAAACTATTCCATAAACCTGAAGTACAGATATACAGCAAAGCATTTACGCACACTGTGTCTGATTATTTTTAGACAGTCATGGAGTTGGAGACCAAACAAGTCCCACATGAAATGATCTACGTTGACGAGGCTGGCTTCAAGTTGGCGAAAAGGCGTTGGTGCGGAAGAAATATAATTGGCAAAAAGGCCACAGTTACCGGGCTGTAGAGGAGCCAACATTACCATGTGCATTGCAATCATCAGCAACAGTCCACTCCTGCGTAAATGTGACCTTGGCCCCTACAACACAGACTGCCTTCTCCTGTTTTTAGTTGACCTGTTTGAGAGACAGGTGCCGGAGGCAGAATGGGGGTAGGTGGGAGACCACTTGCCCATATACATTATCACATGGGACAATGTGGCATTCCACCATTACTGTGCAGTCACAGCCTACTTCCCATTGAGGAGTTTTTCTCAGCCTGGAGATGGAAGGTTTTTGACCATTATCCATAGAACCAAACGTCCCTCCTGGATGCCATGGATGCTACGTCACAGCTGAACACTTCCAGGGGTGGATAAGGCATGTCGAAAGATTCTTCCCAGGATACCTTGCCAGAGAAGATTTCAGGTGTGATGTGGATGAGAACATATGGCCATATGCAGAAGACTAGACAGATTAGAAAAAGACTTTTGTTTTAGGACGTTTAGGGAATTGGGTGAGAAATTGTGGATTTGTGTTTAGGGTTTCAAGAAAAAAAACGTAAGAAATGTGTTTAAGAAATTGGGAAAAACTATAAAAGTATTGAAAGGATCCATCATAAAAAAACTGTAAACATAAAGTACTTCCATCCATTTTCTAGACAAA
Organism: Lepomis macrochirus; assembly: GCA_024633595.2. Taxonomy (NCBI): domain Eukaryota; kingdom Metazoa; phylum Chordata; class Actinopteri; order Centrarchiformes; family Centrarchidae; genus Lepomis; species Lepomis macrochirus. The sequence continues at coordinate 8,311,314 of JALXJV020000022.1, read as the reverse complement.
AAGCTTTATCATTTCTTTGTGTTCAGAAACACCAGGTTCACAAAACAACAAACTGAATCTTTTTTTTATTTCACAGATGTTTATTTTTCTCTGCCATTTCATAATAAGGTCAAAAGGCAAGGTTTTCTTTTTTAAATAAATCACAGCTGGATAAGTTATTACTGTTTTTCTCAATTGGTTAAACATTATAATCAGGGTTTTGAACTAAAATTTCAAAACCATTACTCAATTTTTCAAAAAGCACGTCCATTTCCCTAAACTCTCACACAAATCCCTTCATTTCTTATTGCCTACACCATGTGGTCATTGAGAAAGCACTAATATTCAATATTGTTCATTCAAGTCAGCACAGCTTGAGCTCAGTTAACTCAGTCAGTAACTACCCTGGTAGAAACACAAATAGTCAAAATTGATAACACACCAATCAGAACCGTCAACACAGCTAAAAGGGCCAGAGTCAGTTCATTCAGTTTTGGAACAATAGATCCAGAGAAACCTGAAGGAAGAGGAGGAGGACATCTGAGGAGAGGAGGAGGAGGAGGAGGAAAAAGAAGAGCAATATGGTGAGGTGGAAGAGGTGAAAAAAAAGGGACAGTAAGAGTTCTCTTAATCTCAGTTAATCTCTGGCCTGTCCCACACCAAAAACAGAATGCTGGGGCAGAATAATTTGTTGTTTTGTGTGTTGTACTGTACAGCACACTAAGGAATAAAAATGTGCAAATGTTTGCATTTGGTTGTTTCTCTTGGTGTGTCCATCATGTGAAAAGGTTTTTGAGAGGGAGTATTGTTTTTTATTTATCTCACCAGTGTGTGTGTGTCTGTGTGTTGTGGTGTGTGTTTTGAGGGCTTGTGTGTTATGTCTGAGAGCAAGGTTTGGTTTTTTGTCAAGTTTGAATGGTTTTGAGTGGAATTTAGAGTTTCTAGAAATTGAGGCATAATTCCAAGAAATGTGTTTAAGCAATCGAGAAAAACTGGAAGTTGTCTTTCTGACAAAGTCATGCAGGTGAGATACATTTTTAGACCTTTTGCATTGCTGTTCAGGGCCTAGCATCTGTAGCACAGGATAAATTAAACTATCCACTGCTGAAGCAGATGCATGCAGTCCACATCTCCATTTACAAGACAGGTTTTTATAGATATTATCAATATATCAGCTAAAAAACTAAGTAGATACAGCCCCACAGACAGCACTTGTATAATTAGTAATGTAATGTATTTAAAATAGGTACCTTCAGCAACTAGAATGTATAAAGGATATAAAAACATTGTTATATGAATCATTGCTAATGGATCTAGATCACAGTCTGGCTGCACCAGATGCCACAGATGATGATACTGCTATTAAACTTTACATTTCTATGCGTTAGTCCTCTAACATGGCACCAGCTGTGGGTGCTCAAAGGTTTGTAACATAATATATTTTCCATACAAGCAAACTAATGATGCGGAGGTTAGGTGTGTGTTGCGAAGACTGTTGGTATATATGAAAACGTTTGTGCTTCTAAACATGTGACATCTATAAATAAATGTATTCATTAGTTCCGTTTTTATTATTTCAGGAGTTCTCTCTGGGACCGTCTGAGGGGAAATGGGACAAGATTAAACCGTTGTCTTCGCTGCAAAGAAGAGGAATCCAAAGATTTAGCTTGAAATCCCACGCCAAAACCATCCAAAAGGTTTGGATCTGTTCTTTGCAACTCATATTTTTATTTGATGAGTTTAAAAAATCTAGTTCAAGTCCTTTGGCTGAAACACGGAGCGGTCTCAGCCAGTATTTGGACACAACACACATTTATTTTCTTATTTTGGCTCCGTACTGTTTATCTTGGATGTGAAATGATGAGATGACTTTGAAGTTCAAGTGAAAACTAACAGCTTAGATCACTTTACGCCAAATGAATGCCCTTATTTATAGCCATTCCATATGCAAAAAGCCACACTTCACACTTATGTATGCAACTTCCTACATAACAACTGTAACTTGACCTGATCTTCATTTGTACAACCTACTCACACTCTGATTGCCATAAACAAACCTTTTGGATAATGGTACTGCTGTGTAAAGTCTAATGTTGCAATCTATATTCCCACTCACTTTATCTTCCTCCATATTACTCTGCTTTCCAATACATGCTTTTGGTATGGACTCCGTATAGCTTATATATGAGGCATTTTGTGGTAAAACTAATTTGCTTTGCGATAACCCAAAGGAACACATTTTCTCCCACTGTTTTATTTGATCTCTTCAATTAATACATTGTTGACTATTATCTAATCCCCATGTAACAATCATGACAATAGGAAAAGGTCAGAGAAACTCAATTAGAGCTAACTCTAAATGTATCAACATAAATTCTATTATATATTGTCAGGATTATTACACTATTAGCTTCAAACTGTGATTGCATGTGTGCTCACAATACATTAAGAGCAACACCCCAGAAAGAGATACAAGGGCAGATGGACAATAAATCTCCTTAGAGGTTCAGTGTGTTAGTTTTAGTGGCATCTAGTGGTGAGGGTTGCGAATTGCAACCTGATTGCAACCAACAGCACAGTCACTGCTCACCCCTCCCTTTCCAAGTGTGTAGGAGAAGCTACGGTGGCCGACATGGCTCTGTCGGCTCTTCTGCTAAATAAGACTTGCGGTCCTGCATTTGTCCAAATTTCACTTCTCGTCTTACTTCTAATAAACCAGATGATGACTACTACTACGACTGCTGCTACTTCTTCCTCCTTCCTTCTTTTTACATACTTAATGTGATGGAAAGCAAACTATAGAGCAGTTTGTCTTTTCAGGCTAATGTAGAAAAATGGTAGTGCAACATGCCAACCTCCATGTAGGGGGACCCGTGGTGTATGTAGATAGAAATTGTCATTCTAAGGTAATAAAAACATAACGGTTCATTATGTAAGGTCTTTATACACCACTGAAAATAGTGGTAGTGATAGTTATGTATATTATATTGCATTTCTGTCAATCGGTCCTCCTAAATATTACACACCAGACCTTTAGCACAATTAAAAAGAACAGCTATCACTCATTAATTTGGCACCTCTTGGTCCACATTGGTTTTTTTTTAAACTTATGCATTTGACATTTTATTTTGATATCTCCCCCCTGTCAAAGGTGGTAGATTGGTGGTATTTACCAATTTCTTAGCAGTGAGCTGTGAGTAATGTTGCATCATTTAGTTTGTATTGTTTAGTGTAAGATTATACCTATGCTGTACCTGTAATCTTCAGCATAATGTGATGCGATCACGCTTGGTGGGTTGTTATATTGCATTAACTGGAATATTGGAACAAAACATATTAACTTCTTTCCAGCCCGTTGTTTCATTTTAATGGCATGCGACTAAATCATTTTGGTTCACTCTCACCGCTCTCACTAGTTTTGAGCTGTTTAAAGAAACAGCACTCCAAACATGACTCCAAATGATGCTACCACGTTCACAAAAGCAAGTTTAGAATGTGAAGTGATGTGAATGCTTACAGCTTGTTCTACGTTCCTCCAAGTGGCCAAGCATTTTGTGGGAAGGGAGCTGTAGGGAGTATACTGTGAATACTAAAACGTCAATGCTGAACACCACATCAAATAACTCCTAGAGTGGAGTTAACATGACAAAGGGATGATGTTACTGACAGTCTCTGAGTATATTTGCAGGAATTTATATATTGTTACACTTTTGACTGTGTCAATGTGCAGCACTTCCCCATTTTATTCAAAACATTCCAATATGCATCACATTCCTTCACATTCAGGCCTGTTGCTCTCATGAGCTCCTGCATCCTGACGGGAAAACGTTCCCTTAAATTTCTGCCCCTCAACAAAAAAATACTGAATTTGGATTGAAATGTGTGCTCTGTGTGCTGTCCAAACCATTTTTATAGTGTCTCTTTTATTAAGTTTCTGGCGTTGTGAGCTAACATGCAGATGGATTGTAACTCGTAAATTATGTAGTGTAGCTCTAAAGATCCCTAACAGCTGAGAGTATTAGCTGCATGCATGTGTTTATATTCTCCACTGTGTTTACAGTCAACAGAGGCCTTCCTAAATCAGTCTAATGAGATTTTCTCCCATTGGATACTCTCCTGTCTGATTGGAGACGGGGATAATTGTCACAGCCAAAGAGGAGAGAAGACAAGAATACAAATTGTTGCTGGAAGAGAGGAGGTAGCAAGAAATGATTGCTATCACTAAAAGAGAGAAAATTACCATCTTAAGCAGAACTGATTGGTCCTGCTGAATGGAAGGCTTCACTTCAATAATCAAATCACTTAGACTTTAGTCAATTAAATCACCTAAAGAGAGCAGAGGAATTGTGTTGTGTTTTTTTTTAAATTGTGTTTTTTTAAAGAACCTTTCCGAAATTAGATAGTAGGTAGTTCTATTTTACTCCAACTGTTGACTGCAAAGTCTCAGAAAGATTTCCTTATAAAAACCTCCTCCTAAATCCTTTATTCTAATTTAAAAATAAATATCCAACTGTAAGTGGTATTCTTCACTTACAGTTGGATACTTACAAAAGCTCAAATTGCTCCTACACAGCATGTTTATACTAAAACAGATCAATACTCTGCTTTGGAAAGATAAAGACAAATTTATCCAGTGAAAGAAGTATAATTTTCTCTTTGTATTAGATATTTTGAGATGTTATTCAAAGAAAATAAAAAAGATAAATGGGTGTTTAAAAAAAGACAGCTTATTTGGTAAATGCATGGGATTATATCAGATTGGATGGTTAATTACCATTTATGATTTGCTTTGGTGTGATCTCTTGGACTGATTTTGAAGCTGCATTTAAAGAATTGACAATATGCATGAAAAAAGCATTTAAAGCGTGAAGAAGATGACGCCGCTCAGGGCAGCTGTGGTATTTTGGTGCGCTCTGTTTGTTTTGTTTATGTTTGTTAACTTTGCATTCTGCTGCGATACCCGGAGTCCTTTCACCAGAGAAGAGCTCATAAACATCAGGGGAACAACACCAGTGGATCCACTGATGAGTGGAATTATTGGACATTCTAGTCAAGGCTTCACTCTCCACTGGTTATGTGGTGAGGCGCCGGAGGAGGGGGAGGAGGTCCAGTCCGCTGGTTTGACTGCACCGAAGAGTACACCACATGCTGCTACCGGGAAAATTTCTCTCTAATGTGCGCTCACTGTGCAATAACTGGATGAACTTCAGCTACTGGTGGGGAAAAACAGAGCCTTTTATTCATCTTCTGTTCTGTTCTTCATGGAGATGTGCCTGTGTGGATCAATACCAGACTTTGCGCTGCACCTGGCAGGCTTCCAGCTCTACAGCGGACTGCGACACAGAACTCTCTGACAACACAAAAGCTGGTGGTATCTGTTTTGTCATTTACATTAACAATGATTAGTGTGATGATGTGACAGTGATTCAGCAGCACTGTTCTCATGACATGAAATGTTTACTACTGTAAACCATTTTACTCTCCCCGCGAGTTTGCTAGCTACTTCCTGCTCGCTGTTTACATTCTACTACAGGCCAACCTACACAACGCATGCACCAGAGACTGTGAGTAGGACAGACATTCCTGGACTCCACAAATACAGACAGTTCATCAAGCAGAAACCAGAGAAGAGAACAAACCTGTCGTGGGGACATCAAAGCAGTGAACAAGTGAAGCTGTAGACTGTTTGGACTGCACTGACTGGGTTGTTTTCAGAAATGCTACCAACAACCTGGATGAGTATACAGAAGCTGTGACGTCCTACATCAGCTTCTGTCAGGACAGCTGTATACCAACACGCACCAGGGTGAGTTATAAGATGATAAATCATGGTTCAAAGCTAAGCTCAGACAGCTGAGGTTGGAAAAGGAAAAGGCGTTTAGGAGCGGCGACCTGGCCTGGTTGAAGGAGAAGTACAGGTTTAGCAAGGTCATGCGAGATGACAAACAGCTGTACGCAGAGAGACTTCAGACAGATCACTAGCTACAAACCTAAATCCCCCCACTCCATGAACGACTCACGCCTTTTCAACAAGTTGAACCAGTTTTTCTATCGCTTTGAAAGACAATGGGACAGACCTGACACCATCCCCTGATCGTCCACAGTCCACCATCTCATCCCTCACCTCTTCCCCCTCTCTTACCATCCTGGAGAGGGACATCAACAGACTGTTCAGGAGGCAGAAACGTCGCAAAGCAGCTGGGACAGACTTTGTTTCCCCATCCACCCTGAAGCACTGTGCTGATCAGCTATCTACACTGTTCATGGACATTTTTAACACCTCACTGGAGACATGCCATGTGTCAGTCTGCTTCAAAGCTTCCACCATCATCCCTGTCCCTAAAAAACCAAGGACCACAGGACAAAACAAGTACAGACCCTTTAAACGCTTTGTGTTGTCCCACATAAAATCCATCACTCCTCTACTCCCTGCAGTTTGCCTACAGTACCGACAGGTCTTTTAATGAAGCAGTAAACATGGTCCTTCAAGTCATCCTTCAACACCTGGACTCCCCAGGAACCTATGCCAGGATCCTGTTTGTGGATTTCAGCTCTGCTTTCAACACCATCATTCTGACCCTGCTGCAGGATAAGCTCTCCCAACTGAGCGTGCCTGACTCCACCTGCAGGTGGATCACAGACTACCTGATAGACAAGAAGCAGCATGATAAGTTGGCAAAACACTCCAGGACCATCAGCGCCAAATCCCTCTGGGCTGCATTCTTTCCCCTCTGCTCTTCTCCCTGTACACCAACAGCTGCATCTCCAGTCACCACTCCGCCAAGCTCCTGATGTTTGCGGATGACACCACCCTCATTGGGCTCATCTCTGGTGGGGATGAGTCTGCCTACAGGTGTGAGATTGACCATCTGACCTTGTGACCTGGTGCAGTCAGAACTGTCTGGAGCTCAACGCTCGGAAGACAGTGGAGATGGTCGTGGATTTTAGAAAGAGCCAGCCCCACCCTCCCCTAACATCCTGGGTGACTCATACGCTCCTGCCACTGCCAGGGGACAAGGGCAGGCTGCCGTTCCATCTCTTCAGGACCTGTGCACCTCCAGGACTCTGAGGCGAGAAGGAAAGATTGTGGCTAACCCTTCCCATCCTGGACACAAACTGTTTCAGACTCTCCTCTCTGGCAGGAAGCTGTGGTCCATCAGGACCAAAACCTCTCTCCACAAGAACAGTTTATTTCCAATAGCAGTGGATTTCCTCACTAAGGCCTGGGTCCCCACTGTCACTGACTATTAGCCCCCCCTCCCGAAACACACACACACTCATACACACTCCTGACCCCACACTTTACAACAACGCTCAACTGTGATTTATGCTCATGTTGTGAATTTTTGCACATACTTGTCAGCATTATTTTATAGTATTATTGTGATTTTTTTATACTTTAAACTGTACATTTTGTGATCTCCCTAATTGTTATATATTTATGTTCCTATTTATATTCATGTGTACTGTAAGCACCAATTTATACCAAGGCAAATTCCTGGCAATAAAACAGATTCTGATTCTGATTGTAAAGGAGTGACATGATGTCATGTGGGATGGGCCATGATTATCATGCAACTAATAAGAGCTTAATTTTTAAATCTAAATTATAAACATCTCAGGACGTGTGTGCAGCTGCCAGAAATGTTTTTAATACCAAAATAAAATCTTAAGTCTGATCTCCGTTTAGTATTAAGTCCCTTCTGTGTAGATATAATTTACTTCATTAGTCATTTTGTAAGAATTTTATTCCAAATTATCACATACAAGCACGTTTACCAAGCACAGTTGAGAATTTAACTAGAAATGTTTGTTATCCCTTTGTTTTTAGCCATGAACTTTGGTACAGACATTTAAGGTCCCCAAAAGATGCATCCTAATGACATTGGTGGTCCTTTGGCATGGTTTCCAGACAATAAACAAGAGAAGACAATGGAGCCTGCACACAGAGTAAGACATCAGCATCTGTCAAATTTGGTCCTACATTCAGCTTTAGATAAAACTCTGGCGGTGTCTTCATGCTAGCCACTATTTTCTAGCAAGCAGTGCACTCTGTATCATGTCTGTCACTGCAATTGCGGCACAGAGTGTGCTATGTGTACCGTGACTACAAAGCCAGAGTGAAATGGAAGTAAATAAAGTAGTTTTTTAATTAACATTCTCCCACTTTATCAAATAGAAAAGTTCAAAGAGAACATATTCATTTATTACAAAACAATAAGAAAAATGATTGCCTTTTAAAAGTGTTTTGTAAAAGTGTGAGGAGGGATTACTTAAAATACATTTTTTAAAATGAATTTCATTGGTTCAAAACCATGAGATCTACATGCGTACAAGATATCAGTCTCCGTGTCATGTGACATGCTTCAGTAAGAATAAATGTTATTTGGTCTTTCTTTTTGAATTACTTACTGACAGATCAAAAAAGCAGTGTAATGCAATGATGACCAAATTTCATCATAAAAATGATGAAATTTGAAGCTATGAGTGTAGTGACATAAAGAGTACCGAGATGATGAGCAAGATGAGCAAAAACCTTGGGAATTTACACAAATTCCACAAAAATCTTTGTTGTAATTAATGCTGTAACACCTAGCACACTGTCCATCTTAAGGGCATCGTAAGAACGTGCTGTCTGTTCTTATGAAATTCAAACATTTTCCAAAGTCACTGGGGAAAAAATGTCATTGTGCTTGGTGATGAAATAATGCGACATGTCAGTCTACGACGTCAATGACTGACCCATTACCTTCATTCCCCCGCCTGTTGGATACGACGCAACCAATAGTTTTATGGATGGTGAATAAAAAAGAACAAGCCCCCCGGGGACAGAGATGTAGCTATGAATTTGTGTTCCAACACAAGCCATCACCATGCAGGGCCTGTCAGAGCCCTGAACCCGTCTGAATATTTATGCCTGGCATAGAGCCTCCCTGAGGGGCAAACTGGCCTGTAGAGGCCCCATAGTGGAGGTCATCTGTGCGTCATCTTCTTGTGCGTACGTGTGTGTGTGAGAGAAATGACCATATAAGTCATGCCACATGTTAGCTGTTAATATTGATAAGGTAATGTGAAAGAGAGGGGACACGGGCTGCATGCTGAAGCACACACACACACACACACACACACACACACAACACACACACACACACACAACAACAGATATTTTCTGTCAGTGTGTTCACACTCTTTGGTCCATTTTTGAGGACAGGATATTCCATTCCATTTATTTGCATGCATTTCCTAACATTAATCCCACCCTAAATCTAACCCTGAATTTTAGCCTGGCTAAGGATATCACATATAATAACATAAACAGATCTATGCATAGGAGCAGAGAACAAGCCTAGGGATAGCCATGTATTACCAGCTCAACTCTCAGCGTGACAGAATAGGTAATACACTAATACACACATGCACACACACGCTGGTCCACTGCTCAACATGATGTAATGCGAGTGTAAAGACAGACAAAGGTACAAAATAATGTAGCTTTGTGCATGTGGAGCACAGAGGAAGGCCTGGCTTCCAAACAGAGAGGATTTTAGCTCAAAGTTAGAAAACATGTGAGTGTATTTAGTACCAAGCTTCTAAGTCCACTGACCTTCCATTCTCCCCAAGGCAGTAAGATATAAACATTTTCACTGCCATCCATCTAATAAGCTACAGTGGATTAAAATGTTTCCTATAAATTCCAACCTTAAAATACCAAAAAGCATAGCGAATTGTGCATTATGTGTGTGTGCGTGTGTGTTGTCGTCCAGTTATTCTGTCCCCTGCCTCCTATTGTCCCCAGTCTGTGCCTCATTGCCTTCACAACTGCCATTGATTTATGGCTGCACATTCTTTACAACTGCCTGAATGGATACTTAAACTACATCCCTGTTTGTGTATGAGTGTGTTTGTTTATAATGCTCTTTTTGTGTGATTTGTGCTGCAGTACTATCATATTTACTGATTTTTTTGTTGTTGCAGAGAAGCTGACGCAGATAACCGCACTCAGAAATAAAGAGAGAAACATGGGACATTTAATGGGGAGACAGATGAGGGATCGAAGCAGAGAGAGAGATATTGAAAGACGAACACAAAGTAAAAGATGTAATCATCACATTTTCCTGCCCCATAGTCCATGAAGGAACCAACTTTATGGTTTGTTGTCATTTTGTTTGTAAGTGCTAGGTTTTAGGCATTTCAGTTAAGGTTGTGTAAGTTTTTATTTACATCAATGTAGGAGTACTTCTCTCAGCAATAATGCAACATTGATTCCTGATACCCTTTATAAGAGCTCTCACATTTCACTTTTTTAAACAACAAATTCCATTTCTCTTTCATTTTGTTGACTTGTTGATACAGTTTGTATCTATCTATTAAGAAAGATAATTATATTGATTCCCAAACACATTCATCACAGTTTACCAAAAGAATGGTGTTATATCATTGTGGAGGGTTTTTTAACTTTAACAAAGTGCTTTCATACTTAATAGTTTGATAAAAACAATCTGTCAGATCGCTCTGAAGTGGCAAAAAACAAACAAACAAACTAAAAAACAATTGAATACAGTCCCATGCTTCCAGTCTTTATGCTAAGCTAGGCTAATAGGCTTTTTTTCCACAAACATGCAGCAGGAAAAGCATGGCTTAAATAAAAAAAAAAAAATGATGGCTGAATTCCATTTAGCTGCTTCAGTTTCAGTGTCCTGGTATTATTAATGCCGGCTCACTGTCATCACTCACTGTGATGCTTGAATAGAGTGTTGCCATCCTTAGTGTTTCAGTTACACCTGTCCGATATTTACTCTTGTCCAGTCGCATGTGGTAATGACACAGACTTCATACACCGTTTTACAAGTCAGTGTACAAAAATGATTTTGAAGCACGCAGAATGAGAGCTATTTCCAAAATGTCAAACAATTCCTTCAACTTCACTTTCTTAGCTAAATCCACAAGCAAACAGCAGCCGTTGAGCTCTTTTTCACCTGCATAAAATGGCTTCAAGGCTGTCCCATTCACTGATTGTGTAATGAGCTGCTGTCGTAGTAAGTCAGACACTAATTACAGTACGTAGAGTTGGAGCACAATTTGAATGAAAGCACAAATAGAATCTGGTGTCTAGAAGGTCTTCCCCCGAAGAAAGTGCTGTGAGGTCCAATGCAAAAAGATAAGATATGCATTTATTTAAAATAAAATATGCAGCTAGCATAACAGAACATGAACTGTAAGAAATGTCACGGTGACACAGTTACTTTGATAAAATACACATTCCTCATGAATAAAATGTGCTTTATGTACAAGGAATGGTAAAATTGAAAGTCTGCTCTACCGTACTGAATAATGTGGTGAACACAGCGTGGAGCTCAGCATATGGAGGCTTTGACCCAAATTAGCCTCAGATGCTGTTAAGGGAAGACATCTGCAACAGAAGGCCCCTCATCCTAACTAAACCCATTAACACGCTGAGAGCAGATCAGCTTGGTGTATTTCCTGCCACTGGAGAGGAGTGTGATATCTGGCTTTTCCTCATCTCCATTCACACTGACTGGATAGTGGTTTAGGTCTGACAAAAACAGAGCAAGTAAATAATGGATCAAATGGACAGGTATATAAACACATGTCAAAGGCCACACTTAAAGAAAAATCATTGTAGATTTCCAAACCATAGGAATCATCACAATTGTTTGAGGTCTGCAAAGTAACTCTGTTTGAACTAGGATCTTGCAACTTCTACCATCAGCCCTTCTGTTAACAAGCCAATTCAGAGCATTGATTAGCTTGTTAAGCGGTCAGTTAAACCTTACTGGTCTTCCTCTGATTTGGCTTTGATGAGCGCCTCGACGCCTTCGACTCATCAGCTCCATCTCTATATGAAAGCAGACAGAGTTCATTAAAAGTCTAGTTAAGAGTTAATTGAAAATCGCCGAGTGCTGGCAGCCAAATATTGTAGCTACTACATCAAGTGAGTGTGTGTGTGTGTATGCGTGTGTGTGTGTGTGTGAGTGTGTGTTGCTCTTTGTGTAGAAAGGCATAGAAGAGAAACTCTGATTGTGCGATTGAAAGAGAGAGGCTGACAATGTGAGAGGGAGGAAGAAAATGTGACTGATTGTGTGTTTCTTCAATGCAGACTAATAAAAGTCATGTTTTCTTTTTCCTTAGACTCTGTCTCCCTTATCTCTCTAGAACACCTACATATTTCTCATTGTCATCTCTAAAAGTATTATCCTCTAAATCTGTCACAGCCCTCCCTTCAGCGACCTAGCCGTGACTCCTGATGAGTATGCGGGAATGTTTTTGTTTGTTTTGTTCCTTTTGGTGTGGATGTTGTGTTTTGGTTTGGCTCTTTTCCCTTTCTCCCGTCTCTCCCTCATCTCCTGGTCTGCAGGGTAGTTGAGGGCGTGACTGTTACCTTGGGAGCTGATTGCAGACACCTGCACCTAATCCTGTTGCCCCACCCAATTATTATAGCAGTTTAAAATCAGACAAGAGCCAAATTCAATGAACCCACTCTTTTTCGTTTTGTCTGCCTTTTCTATAGAAGTCAACATCAGAAAACTCATTAAAATACAGAACTTAAAGCTGCTTCACTGTTTTTTTAATTAACAACAGATCAAATAACAATGTGTAATGTGAAAGGGGTGACTCATAGTGACAAACCCACAGAGAATCATCTCCTAACCTCAGTGGTGAAGTACCTTTTACCTTATTTGGTTTGGTTTTAAGGCCCACAACATCACTCATCTCTCAGCACTCTCATCATTTCTGTTTTCATCTGCAGCAGGCAGCTGCTTTCTACGTCCGCCCTGAGAGCTCAACGTGCTGCAACTTGAAAGTGATTGATGCACGCACCTGGCAGGACCTTGCAGAGCAAAATAATTCTATAATTTTTGATGAGATGTAGTGTTTATAACACATTTTCTATCCTGTTCACCAGTGTTTACAAACAACATGTACGGTCCCCTCCAAAAGTATTGGAACGGTAAGGCAAATAACTTTTGTTTTTGTTGTTCACCTAAGACATTTGGGTTTAAGATCAAAAGATGAGTATGAAACAAGAGTTCAGAATTTCACCTCTCATTTCCTGGTATTCACATCTAGATGTGTTAAACAACTTAGGACAAATCACCATTTGTGTTAGACCACAGCATTCTTAGGTGGGCAAAAGTAATGGAACAAATAATCTTAAAGTAAATAACATTTAATATTCGGTGGCATAACCTTTGTTTGCAATAACTGCCTCAAGCCTGCGACCCATCGACATCACCAAACTGTTGCTTTCTTCATTTGTGATACTATTCCAGTTTTTTTCAGTTCTTGTTTGTTTTGGGCTCCCTTCAGTCTCCTCTTAAGGAGGTGAAATGCAGCTCTATTGGGTTAATGACCATGACATTACATACACCATGCTTCACAGATGAGCTTGTATGCTTCAGATCAGAAGCAGTTCCTTTCTTTCTCAACACTTTGGCCTTTCCATCACTTTGGTAGAGATTAATCTGGGTCTCATCACTCCATAAGATTGTGTTCCAGAACTTTTGCGGCTCATCTCTGTACTTCTTTGCAAATTTCAATCTGGCCTTCCGATTCTTCCTGCTGAAGAGTGGTTTGCATCTTGTGGTGTGGCCTCTATATTTCTGCTCTGAGGTTTCTTCCAACAGTGGATTGTGAAACCTTCACCCCTGCACTGTGGAGGTCGTTGGTGATGTTAGTTACTGATGTTTTGGAGGTTTTCTTCACAGCTCTCACGATTTTTCTGTTGTTTTCCTTGGCCGACTTGTTCGACGTCTGTAGCTTAGTACACCAGAAGTTTCTTTCTTTTTCAGGACACTTCAAATTGCTGTGCTTGCTATGCTCAATGTTTGTCCAATGGCTCTGGCCAAGTTTCCTTCTTTTCTCAGCTTGACAATGGCTTGCTTTTCTCCCATAGACAGCTCTTTGGTCTTCATGTTGGTTTATCCTCTTTAACAGGAAATGCAGTCTTTATAGGTTTGAACCAAGGGTGAAAACTAAAACATCTAGATGTGAATACCACAAAATGAGAGCTGAAATTCTGAACTCTTTTCTCATACTCATCTTTTGATCTTAAACCCAAATGTCTTCAGTGAACAACAAAAACAAAGGAATTTGCCTTACCATTCCAATACTTTTGTCGCATTCACTTTGTAGCTCTATCCCGTGTGAAAAGGGCTTTATCCCGCAATCGTTTGCTTTCACATATCGATCTGGCTTCACAGGAGCCAGCGGCGTGCCGTGGCATGTTGGCTGTGGCTTTCCACCCACGGAGATCGTTCCATCTTTCTGTCTAGTGTCTGTCATCAACTTTCCTGGCTCAGACATGGCGAAAATCTGCTCCATACATTACATAAAGTGCAGTAAGCCGGCAGATTGGTGCAATACCCCTGTGAAATAAGGCAGCGTGAAAGCTAGTGTTAGGACCTAATTACAAAAGTTCTACTAGGAGTGTTTTTAGCTTTTAACTAGGATAGTTGGCAGTCCAGTCAGTGTCTGACACACTGTCAGATCTTCTAATGGTCCTGCTGCCACCCCTTCAAGAAGATTGATCCACAGGCTGTATAAAAAGTGTTGATTCCACAAAAGCTGTGATGCTGTGGCACCAGAACTTTGTCAGAACCAGGAGGCCAGAAGAGGGTGATTGTAGAAAGTGAGCAGTCTGATAAAGAGGTTTAAGTTGAATGTTAAATCATGACAACAGTAAGCAGATTTAAGTTGAATGATTACTGTTATGTTTTAAGTACATTTAATAGCAAATTTTACTCTAGCCTCTCTTTAAGTTTGTAGTTGACATAAGACCTTATTATCTCAATTGAAAATACGGAAACAAATGTATATGGGGCAATTTATTATTTTGGCCGATAAAAAATATGTTTGGCTGGTGGATTTTTTCATCTACCAGCCACCTTGGCAGGTGAGCCAAAAAGTTAATTTCCACCCCTGTTGGTCACTATACGTTCTCACCAGGTCAAGCAGTAATTATCTTACAGGAATGAAATTACTAATGAAGCATTTTGATGACCGGAACTATGTGACTGTCTAAAACTCCTGTGCTTAAAATGATTAAAATTATTGTAAATACACTATTTTTGCGCACCTACTTGGATTGCCGGTCTTTTCTGTCGTGTGCCTCAGGTCTTGGGCCCTATAATATTATTTTCTCATATGCTTCCATTAGGTCATTATTAGCACATTTACAGTTATCTCTTATCACTGTCATGCTAATGATATCCAACAGGATGAAAACTGAAGCTGATGAAAGCCGTTTGGTGCTAACCAAAGGTAGACAATGTTGCCAAGCAAATAAATTCCTGCAGTTTGACCATTTCTTTTTCAGACATAGCTATATTGTTACCTTCAGGGCATGTCTAACAAACACATTTCCAAACAGCAACACACATACACACACCTGCAAGGATCCCAAAGAAGAATGAGCTTCCGTAGAACAACAGCAAAGCTAACACCAGCTGATCTAGTGCTGCAGTATGAAGATTATTACAGCATAAATCCAACCTCACCCCTGCATGTGGGAGTAACAAGGACACTACCCACATTAGCCACGCAACATGCTAACCCCAAGAGCAACAGGCCAACATGCAAAATAAACACTAAAACAACATAAAACATGGCAAAACTTACAGCTTCCGAGTTTGAAGTCAGGTCACGGATAGCCAGCATTGATTCATCCATGAGCTTGTACCAGCCAGTATACTGTCAATTTATGCTATCCATCGAGAGCTGCATAGCAGACCCACAATCTTGTTCTCTATTTCCAAGTCCATTAATCTATGCAACCTTGTTGTCAGCATGCTGTAGAGGCTGTGGCTGATAGTGGGCAATATCTTAAAAATAATATTTTCATTGCGCCTTGACCTGTTCACATGTAAATATCTAAGATTTAAACAAATGTAAATTAGCCAGCTTGTTGTATGTTCTACATGTTGTGGTTAGGGTTAGGAGATCAGGGTTAGGCTCAGCGTGAATGGATAGACTATTGACTTGAGTTACTGTAGCATTTTTTTGTCAAGGCAGCATAAATTGTCAGAACACCGGACTTCGTGGATAAAGCAGTCCAGAGTAAAATGTACACAAGCAGTCCAGTTTTCCAGTCGTTGCTGGTACAGTCGTTGCTATGTACATTTACATAAGGTTTGTAGAGGGAGAACTCCTCTACATACTTTTTACATGCACAGAAACGCTATATAACACACTAAAGGAAAGGGAAAAAATCTTCAAGCACAATAAGGCCTCTTTTACTGTCCTGCATACTGTATATTCACCTTCACTTCCTTTGTCAGGAGCAAGTAACAAAAGTGCAAGATGAGTCTTAAGAAATTTTCTTGTCTCTCCTTTTCCCATAAGTACCATTTTTTGTTCCACAGAATCACAGCTTTCTCCTGGCTGGTCCCCCTGGGCAGAGTCAGTATCATCTTCCACATGCAGCCTTGACTCAAATCTCTTGATGCAGCCTGCCTTTCCTTTCACGAGCATGTGGAATTTTACAACATAATTCCTCCTTCCCCTTGACATTCTGTCAGCAACATTTGTCATTGAAACACCTCAAGTGAGCATATTGATATAGGGGTAAAATGAAAAAAAAATATGTTTTGCTTGGTGAGAGGAAAATAAACCTGCAAAAAAAGAGGTTAAAAGTTTTTATTCACAATAGCATACAAAGTTAACAAGGTTTTATTTTAGATGTCGGTTATAGTCACAACAAGGTCTATTTTCTTTGTTTGTTGCAAAGTGCTCATTGCTATGGTCTTTTTACACTCTGTGATGATGACTTTGAGTTTCTGCATACATGGCATTCTTCCTGTCCATTCAGCCATGGTGGCAACATGCTGAGTACCCAGTTCTTCCTCTGTTTATTTAAGACAAAGTGCTCACTCACATCTTAATTTGAGTAAAAATCATATCTTTATTATGCAGTAAATACATCATGTTAAATACAGATATTGCTACAGAAAATAAAGATGTTTGCAGCAGCACTCACCTCTAGCATTACATCCCTGAGGAAGGTCAGACCATATAATGTGATGACACATTTTTCAAGCCTACGTATATTAAAAAAAAAAAAAAAAACAACAAACCACTATTCAAGTAAGATGAAAGAGAGAATGATGAGTGTTAAGGTTTGAGTCTGTGCTTCTTTGAATCACTGTATTTTCATCAAAGAGTGAAAGAATAAAATAGTGCTAAGGCACTTCATTGCGTATCCCTGTGCCTTTTGAAATGGCTGTGCATTGCTCTGACATATGTGCTTGTATGGTTTTATAGAGACAAGAGTCTCACCTATTGATTTCCTGCCTCTCTTTGACAGCTGCTCTCTGGAATTTGATTGGAGTGCTCTGCTCTCATCGGACACCCTAGATGGCATTGAGATTCACCAAGCTGCTGTGAAACATAGTGTGTGTGTGGATTGACGTGTACGTCTTCATTGACATGCTGTATAGTATTCCTATGTGTCTGTTTGTATTGGTTTGTGCAAATCCGTCTTTGTGCGTCCATGCTGTCTGCTATACCTCTCAGAGATGATCTCTGTGTTGAGTGTGTGTGTGTATCTTTAACCTTCCTTCAGCCAACAGATAAAGCACTGCATCTTCCTATTATTCAGCCTCAAGATGAATGGGTTGAGAGAGAAAATAGCGATGAGATAGAGAAAGGAAATGTGGAGAACTGTCCTTATATAAATGTAAAATTTGGGGGTGCACCTGTACAGGTGTGAGCTGGGAGCTTTCAGTGTCCCCTGATTTTTTTCATTATGTCATTGCTATAAGAAGTTGTAGTGGTAAGGACTCATCGCCCTGATACATGGTGTGTTTGCTCTACCGAGTGCGCTAACTGATGCCACCGCCATGTAAACAGTGTTAGTAACTTATGCCTTTTATGAGACATGATATTACTTGCCTGTCTACACAAGTTATACAGACAAGTGCAGATTGCAGCTTTTGAATTAGCTTTATATCCGGGTGGTACGTTTAGATTTGGGTATTCGTCTCTCTCATTCTGTAATGCAGATTTTTCACAAGGTGAGTCATGTTGGAAGGGAAGCATCTGTCCACAGCTATCTTTAAGTGCTTTCGCAGATTTTCAACGAGATTCAATCCTGTGCTTCAGCTGGGCCTCTGAAGTTGTTCCAGTGCTTGGCTTTGTGCTCAGTGTCATTGTCATGCTGAAGCAGAAATTGTTTGCCCACTCCAAGGTTTTTTGGCACCATATATTTGCCTGCACGTCTCCTTATAAATGAAACACCATAAATAAAAAGGAACGTCAGTCTTTACTAAAAAATTGCACATACACTGTTATATGATGGAGTCTGACAATATTATGATGCCAATATGAGTGCAGCCCTACGCTTAGGTGGAAATGAGAGTCGTGTTTGCTGATGTGGCTGTGTAGTAGTTGACTAGCCAGATTTGATTTGTGCTTAAACGCCTGTGACTCTGATTTGAAAACAACAACAACAACAACAACAAAACGCTTGAAGGTAGAGCTACTATAGCTGTCATAATTTTGGAACGTCTTCATTCATCATGTCTTATTATGATTTGATTGATGATTTGTTTTGTCTGGAAGGTGATGGAACTATCTAAATGAATTAAAACCTACGTGACAGAGTCTTCCTTTCTATAAGTAGAAGCAAATATGAATTGATTTTTATTTATTTGTTTATTTTTACAGATTCTTTAGATTTATTTCTGTCCAGTTATTCAGTGAAGCAATTAAACTAGTGAAATGTTGCAAAGAAAACAATACATAGTGTATACATTTGTATTATCTGTGATTAAGTGCAAACTAGGCACTGATTAGGCCCTGTAATGTGCCTTATTGACAACACTTTTTCCACTATACAAAGTTTGCACAACTGTACAAAGTTTTTGGATGATTAAGGATTTTTTAAGTGACAATTCATTCAGCCTCTTAAATTCAAGACAGATAGAAGTACATGAAAAGACAGCCCATTTTGCCCATCACCCTTATCTACTAAAAATTGCTTGCTAACAGCCTTTGAACTGGGGAACAATGTGAGAGCAGCCACGTGCTGTAAAACAGACAGTGGCAAACTATCCCCCGCTCTATCTTTCTGTCCTTTGCCAGTCTGTTTGTTCTCTAGTTTCTTTGTCTGTATGTCTAAACCTATACTCTTTGTAGTTGGAAAAATGCAAAGGCAAATATATCCCAGTGTGGCTGACATGCTTTCTGTCATCTCCAGCTCTAATAAGCTGTTTATACTGCTGTTTCTATGTGTATGGTTGTCTTTGACAGGGTCGAGCCTTTGTAGTCAGATAATGTGAGCTCCTCTAACACGTCAACCATCTGACAACATAAAAGCGTTAAGTTGCTCCGTGTGAAGGCTTTCCATGTTGCTCAGTTTGAGAAGGCCTTTATTAATAATCACACCCAGAGATTATGCACATTCTCTCTGTTGGCAAATGGAAAAACTTCACAGGGAGGGAGACACACTGACTTTTTTCCCCCTCTGACCTCCTCATTTGTTTCATCTGCTTTTGAAAGGAATATAAGGGTCCTGGGATCCTGGAAGATACACAGCATGTTATTAAAGATTGTGGCAAATACTAAACTAAACTAAATTGGCTAATTGTGGGTTTACATTTTGGATATATGTGGCACATCTTAGTGTATCTTAGCTGCTTTACCCTTAATTAGTTTGATCATCATTGCTGTTGCTCGTGGTTACATCATTTAATTGCCCCATGGACTTTATGAGGTTATAGACCCTATAGAGAGTCCATGTAGTGACATCATGCCTCAGTTAAATTAAGCATGTTCCTGGTTTTTCTTCCCTTTTCTAAGACAATGGACTTAGAAATCCACTACAGGAGTTGTTATAAGACATTGAAATCTTTATGATTTTAACACCGTCAAACAACTTTTGTACTTACAGAGAAAACAACAACTCCCATGAAAAAACTGGGTAGGGTACTTTCGTCCATATCCAGAAAACTCCCCAACGCTCTCTTCTAAAGTATTTTTTTCAACTTTCTAGTACAGCGTTCAGACCTCTCTTTTCCCTGTTCATCTGTTAATACAGACCGTCTGAGCTAGCTGCAAGTTAGCCAGCTAGCTTTCAATATATGATATATATAGTATTATTTATAGTTTTAAATCAAAACTTCTGAGATGGTTTGGTGTCATGATTATCTATACAACACCGCTCACCAATTTTCTTATTTTGCATGACCTAAAATAGTATTAATTGCCTAGTGTACTGATTGAGAAACAGAGTGTGCAATCGTTCATTTGGACATTTGTGCATTTTAGGACAACCTGAAGTAAAGCGTGGTCTGTGCTGATGTTAGCCATAGTCAGTCGTTGCAATGACATGCATGCAATTGTGCATACCAATAGGAGTCAATTTTCAAGTTTACCATTGACATGAAAGAAGGCTGCTAGCAGTTAAAAGTGAGAAAATTTGCCATGCAGCTAAATGCTAACTATGCTAGCCTTAAATTGTATGAGGTCAAGTCATGCCATTTTAGGACAGAGGCCGGAAAAGTTGGCATTAAATATGTATATATGTCTCTGCGGTGACTCTGACACCGCGGCATAACTTCCATCACTGCTACCCGCATGCTAATACAGTGTCTGACAGGCTTGCATCATCAAAAAATGCATTTCATGCATATAAATGTGCACTCTTACATCAGTCAATACTACTGATATATGTTCTGTAATAAAATTTCTGTCACATCTCTGAATGTATGAATCTGTGATGTGATGCTCACATGTGGCTGTCAGTCATCAGCCCCTGAATGAGTAGGTGTATGTGGAAGAGGGACGCCAGCCCTACCTTCAATATTGATATATTTTGACAGACTTAATGAACTGACAGCTGGGTGGCAAAGGGAGGCAGGCTGTGCTTGTGATTTGAAAACAAATTTCAAAGACATTTGACACATAACTTATTAAAGATAAGAAAGCAACAGAGCAGAGACCAATGTCTTAAGAAAGACACCAGGTTAGTGGATGAATATATCAGGTTATATACACATACATACATACTGTATATAAATACAGTACACTGTTCATATGTGTATACATTCCTAACACAGGTGCCTGGGGAATACGCTACACTCTAATTCTTTGTAATCCAATGCAAGAGCAGAATTACTCATAAACAAAGATGTTAATTAATATTGTTGTGTAAATAATTACCCAATAAATCAGGTCATAGTTATCCAAGGAAGGTTAAAATCAAATCATTCGTTGAAAATACTTGAATATGTTTTGTTTCATCCAAGACTTCTTCAGTTCTTCAGTTTAGACTGAGTCAGTGTGTGTATAATGAACAATGGATAGATTTTAATTAGGGCTGAAAGATTTGGGGGAAAAATCTAATTGCAATTTTTCTTCCAGTTATTGAGATAACGATACGATTATTAAAAAAAAAAAAAGTTAAAGTTCAATATATACTTAAAGTCTATGTTTGATGGTCATGATGAACCAGACAGGAACGGCATAGAGAATCTGGTCCATCCATCGTCAACCGCTTATAGGCTGGAGCCTATCCCGTCTGCTCAGGGTGTTTCATTTTCAAAATAAAACACCCTGAGCAGACCGCCGAACTTATCTCAACAAAAAAGACGTAGCCAACCTAATCATGATAAAGGCACAAAAAACAAAAAGTTTGAAAAGTGAACAAATTAACAAAATCTGAACAAGTCAGGTAAATCCAAGTATCTCTGACTGGAGTGGTCACAGTGTGAGGAAGAGAACCCATGCAGACACGGGGAAACATGCAAATTCCACACAGAAAGGCCCAGACCAACCAAGGTTCGAAACACACAACCTTCTTGCTAGGTTGCTTTAATGTAAATCCTATTCTCACCTTGCCAGTTTCATCTCCATCCTTTTGAAGTTAGGGTGTATTTTGCTTACAGTGGATTCCAGTACAGATAATATTTTGTGAAATATGGGTCAATCGTTTTTATAAATGTTATAAATTTTTATTATTTCATTGTGCATATATACAGTTAATACATTCAGACTCATGATGCTGTTTACTTTTCCCATGAGAATGGAGACAGACTATACCATATAGACATTTCCACAGGCTGAATGTGCTGTGTACATTAAGTTATAGCAGCTCCTGTAAAGAGATCAAGAGAGAACACAGGTGACTTTATTTTATAACTCACCACACAGCTTCACTCGTACTCCAGAAAAAAGGCAAAGACTTTAAAATTCCTGTTGTGCCTTCACCATTCTTTTTTACACAGTCTATGGCCTCCACGGGGCTTCTCAGGCTTCTAAGAAGGGCCGTGCTCAACGTGGCCAAGGTCAAACATTAAGTAGTAAGCAGGTGTTTTCTCCCAGAACTGCAGGCTTTCTCGTTAATTTCAATAAAAGCACAATGTTTTTAGTTTTGATGAATCATATAAGCTGTTGCTGTCATCTCTTTCCCATTTCTTATTATCTTACAATAAGTGAAACACTGCCCCTCTAACTGCTATGGATGTGTGACGAAATACTATATTGCACCACCGTAGACTGACCTGCAGTCTGATTACGCGAGGAGGGCCGGATTTGGCATCCATTTGTGAAAAAAAAATTAAATGATTGGCCAATCAGATGAGGCCACTGTCATGCCACTGCCTAACTGTGATTAGTCAGAATGATGCTCTCTCTTTAAAGGGCTCTGGCCAAGGGAAGCCAACCGCTGTCTGGCTTCACGCCAATCAAATTTCAGCATGCGATCAACGTCATTCAAATGAAATAACGGAAGCTGTTAGCGACGTTAGCTGTACAGCTATGAAAGGTGGAGATTTGGAGTTTTTAGTTATAAATAGTTTTACTAAACTACCACTACAGCAGCAATTTAAGATTAAATCTGATGGAAGACCAACGCCAAAACTGGAGCTGCGCTTGGAGATGAAAAATGAGTTTCGGACGTTGAATGAGGAAAACTATATGCGTACTATATGCGAGTGGCTAGCTGGTAGCTCCAAACTTCGACTGACTCTGATGTTGCGTGGAAGTAAAAGCCAGAAGGGAATTCTATCACTTGGTTACTGACCACTTTGCCACCATGAAAGGCAGGAGAATGGCATTCATTTTCAAATAGAGTGAGTGAAATGTCACCTCCTTCTCTCTCTGAACTTAGCTGAACTGCAGCTATGTGTGCGATTTTTGATGTGGTTATATTGTTCGTTTTTCTTTGCTTGTCTGGATTTAGCTGCGAATGAATAGTCCGTTAAAGTAACCTTAATGTTTTACTGCAGTTGTGTACGCATATGAACACCACGGACAGCACCTGCCACAGGACACTGCGTCAGGTTAGGCTACGTGAATAATTGTTTATTCTCTGTTGGTCTGGTACTCGGTTTTTAGTCTTGAGTGATGTTGTGTTATGAACATTTGGTCCAGCAGTAAGTATGTAGGCCTATTTGATACATGCACCACTGCTACCATGCAGATGTCTTCAATAGTCTTCAGATTGAGCTTGTGAATGCTTCTTTTGTTCTTAACCTGCACTACAAGCATGTTGTTTATGCTATTTGGGGTGAGAGAGTGTGGCTGAGTGAGTGAGTGAGTGAGAGAGAGAGAGAGAGAGAGAGAGAGAGAGAGAGAGAGAGAGAGTGAGTATGTGTCGGTAAATGGAACTTTAGTGCGCATCTTTAAAGTATGATTCAATTTTGTGTAAAATTACCCTCTGGACTGTAATAGCACAATACATTAGATAATTGCCCTCCTAAAAAGGACATCCCCTCTCACTTGGCAGCCACAAAAATTTACCCCACCTCACTCCACTGTGAGTAGGACTGTAACAAGAGGTGCATGGCTGTCTGAATTTGCAACTGCACAACTGTTTAAAACTGGTCAGGGCCCGTATTTATCAAGCTTCTCAGAATTACTCATAAGAACTGACTTAAGTGTAAAAAAATTCTTGGCTCAAAGCAGAGCTTAAAAGTTAGTTATCGAGCATCATAGTCCTAATTTGAGTGAAGTGTAGGACTAAATCTTAAGTGTCAGTCTTAGTCAGTCTATTCAAGACTGAATAGATTTCCTTTTTAAGAATATTTTCAGATAAATTCACATTGAATGGTGAAAGAGGAGATTATGTTCAACACACATTTAACAATAAAGAATATTCAAGAGAATACATTATATATAACGGGGGGCTGGAGCCAATCCCAGCCCCTTTATCATATACAGATAAACCTTTTTATTTTTCATTTATTAATGTGTAGGCTTATATCATAATGTCTAAGCGACCTTGTACGCAGGATAAGCGGTTGATGACGGATGGATCTTTATATGAGCGCCATCAAATGCACCTACTGCTCCTGTGAAGCTGGCTATTTGCATGAACTGTGTTTGCTTCTGTCGGATTATGGATGTTGGGAAGTCGATGAAGTGCGTGACAATATGTGGAGCTGTAGCATAAGTGCCATAATTGTTTCCATGACTATTCAGCTTATTGATGGTTGTGACAGCAAAATAATCAGCATTGCTGCATTTGTCATGTGGCAAAGAAACAAAGAGTCATTACCACCTTCAATTTCACTGAGAAAACGCATTACTGCGTAAAAGTCAGTGGTGAGATGACATGCCTCACCAACTTGCTGAAAAAGATTATGCCTGCGCTGTTCGAAGCCGTCTTATTAACTGCGCATCGTCAAATAATTCAGAAATGTTTCCTCTTCCGAAAGATTTGCTCATGTCTCTGTCTCCACAGTGCCATCACAAGCCCTACTGGCAACTCCTAACCATTTGAGAGACCTCTGGAGCTGTCTTAAATAACTTAAAAGTAAGAGTGATTCTAAGCTTTAAGAAATTTGATAACTTGCTTTTATTCTTAAGTTTAAAAGTAGGAGTAAATTTCATGAATTCTCAGCACTTAAGACTAAATACCGGCCCAGATCTACATTTTAATCGCCATCTTCACGATTAGCTAATCGCGTTCTTTCAAATTGCAATTTCGATTTGAAAACAATTAATCATTCAGCCCTAATTTTAATGATAATGTGGGTTAATATAAAACCTGTGTACCGTTGTTACATGCAGTACAAATGAAAACTTCTGAGAGGGAGAAATCCCATTTACATTGTGGTGACCCCATTAATAACATGAACCATGGGGATTCATTGAGTTAATATCATTCGCTAATACTGTAAAAAAGCTTCACGCTGTTAATGGTATCAGCAGTCTCATTTGAGAATAAAGGAGCATGACCAAAACCAAAACATGTCACAGGATGTAGAAAACCACATTTCACACGCTCTCATGTATGCCTTTTCAAGTCACAAATGTCCAGTTATATTTGACTGTCGCTGCATGCTGTATTCAGCTAATAATAGCTGATATGGGTCATTACATTGCATAAGCAGCATTTAAATGATGTTTTATCCATAGCTACTTACCCTGAGTGCAACAGTAGATTACGTTGCATTTCTAGATCATCAGCATTACAAACAGCTAAATAGATAGTCAGGGTTTTACAGTGGTGACAGTGGAATAATCATATAGAAACAAAGTGCCAGAATAAAGTAACTGAATCATAGATTAAGGAAAAAGAGCAAGTTGAATGAGCAGAGACACCAAATTAGTCAATAGTTCTAAGGAGCTGAAATTAGGTTATTCCCAACGTGCCTCCAACATCAGGGAAAGTTTGGGTGCATGATTTGTTTTGTGGAGTGGTGGAAAGTAATTACTTTTAGTATTGTACCTATGTACAGTTATGAGCTACTTGTTGAATGGATGTAATTTATGCTTCTACTTCTCCACTTCATTTCAGAGGAACATAATTGTACCTTTTACGCCACTACATTCACTTGACAGCTAGTTACTTTATAAATAAATTATGAATCATTATTAAAGATTAAAGACCCTGCATGCCCACACAGGTGTTTGCAGTAATTGTGGCTAATTAGACCTATTCAGTTTGGAGTTGGGTAAAGCTATGCTGGGATTCATGAACCAAATACCATGTCCAAATCTGAATAATTCACTTATACTGCAACAAAACTGACAGGAGTGTCAGTCATGAGAAAAGGTCTAATTAGGCAAAATCAGTGACAACACCTCTGGTGGTGGACCATAGAATATCCTCCCCAGCTTGCATAATGATGGTTTACTTGCATAGTATTGTTGGAGATTGCTCTTGTCATCGCTGCCAAGGTATAAATAATGCAGAGATGGTGAATACAATTGGCCCTCTTGAAAAAACACAGTTCTGGGAAATGTCTGTTGGGAAATATTGATATGTAGTATACTTTTTTGTAATCACATTAGTTTAATCACACTCATGTATAATGCTTTACCTTCCATTCCTGTTTACTGTTGATCTCCTCTATTGAAGAATTGTTACACCCCAAAATGGCTGTGTATATGTGTGTATGTGTCCATCTCTGTGTAAATGCCAGCAACATCATTCAGGCTGAAGACCAGACTTTTACACTGACCTTTAGACCCTCATCAACCTCTCTGTCTAAGTAAACACACACTCTGTCTGTCTCTGTCACACACGCACACACAGCCTGCCCGTGTGACAGCTGGAAATCCTCCGGTAAACTGAACTGTTTTCACCTCCACTTAACCTGGAGGTAAATATCACACTGTCCACTCAACAGTACTCGCAGCGCTCCTTTGTCCTTTATTTCCTTTCTCAGTCATTTTGAATGCAATTGAGTTTATTTCAATTTGGTTGACAATAGAGTCGCATGAGCACAAAACTATCATTTATTATGACAGAACTGTAGTATGTTGACAAGAACAATAAAAATGAAGAAATAAACAAAATGCTAAAAAAGCACCATGCCTACATTTGATTTGTAAAAATTGAGGTGACACAGTGTTTATGGTGATGGCTCTCAACCACATTTTAAGGGTTAAATGTAAGAGTATTGTTGTTTGTAAGACATCTTATATTTGAAATGCATACCAAAATCCAAACTTGACTAGAAAATGTATTTATTCATCTGGATGACTGGTTTTATTGTACATTTTGGCTTGGCCTTCACTCCCCCTGAACAGACACGTAGTTTGACCAATCAGCCGCTGGGTTTAAGGTAGGTTGAACCTGCAAAAGCTACAAAACAGTTCTGACACAGAGCATGTGTCAATTTTCTATACACATGCTGAATTTGACAATGAAATGTAAAAATGATGAACAGCTAAAAAATCTTCACCAACAATGCCGTATGTGCTTGTGCATACCTTACACTGGTATTAAACCATTAAAGTGGTGTTTAACATATAGTAATACAGACACATTTCTTATAATATTAATGACAACTGAATCAAGCACATTTGAAGGTTAAGAGCGTAACCTAAGCTCTGCAATTTCTTCATCCCCATGTGAAGCATCTAACGAATCATTTAATTTCAAGAAGTAAGAGCCCTGATCTGGTGAAAAATCTGCTATGCACTATGCTTGGTTGCTGTACAAAGCTGCTGTTCTTCCATCAGAAACGAAGCTAAAGATTTAAGAATTTCTACCTATGCAGACGATAAAAAGAGTGAAAGGTTGACAGGTTGAAAAAAATTCAAGCAAAATTTCATAGTAACAATGTTCCTTCTTCAGCAAAAGAATCTCACGGAAGGAGGGACATTTTCATTGTGGCTGGAAAAAGGGGGTTTATTACTTTAACTTCCACAAATGCATTTTGAGAATAATCTCAATTAGTGCTGCACCTTTTGTGTCATTTTAAAGTGCTTATTATTTCCTTGATTAATGGAGTAATTGTTTGGTCTGTAGTAGTGGGAAATGGCCATCTTCATTTCCCAAAGCGACATTTTTTAAATGGTTAGTTTTTGTCTGACCAATAGTACAAGAGCAAAAAATAAGTCAACAAATTTTAGTAATTTAGAGAAAAGCAGCAAATTCTCACTTATTAAATGCTTAAACAATAATCAAACCAGTTGCAGATAAATTGAATGCAAATGTTTTACTTAATAGATTTAGACTTAATAGTTTCAGTTGTATTTTTATTGAGGGTCTCATTTCATTCTCTATTTCAGCGCTGTTCATACTGTTCAAATTGTATTTTTATATTGTATACACTATATACCAAATTCACCTACCTCAAGTACATAACACCTGCACATAACACTTTATGTGTAGCATCCTTTCCACTATGCTACATCATACTGTGTACATGTGTACATATACTGTATGTGTATGTGTACCTGCATATAACATCCACCACCAACATGTACATAATAATAATGATTATAACGATAATTTACTCCTGCATAGTTTCCACTCTGCTTGTTGCACTATTGTCTCAATCTCTCTATATTGTATTTGTTTATAGTTTGTATGTGTTGTCTATACTGTAGCCTGTGTCTGATTTTATTATTGTATTATTGTATAAGTAAGCTTATCATGAGCGAAGTACAATCCTGAGTCAAATTCCTCGTATGTGTATCTACCTGGCAAATTAAACTCGCAGTGATTCTGTTTGTGATTCTGATTTCGGGGGGGATGGCATTCCCAACCCCCACCCCATTTGAGAGTCTATTGAGAGTTTATTGAATTTGTCCACAGCCACTGTCATCCTATGGAGACACATCCACATACAACATGACAGAGAACGTTTTATCTGTCATCTTGCAGCTGTTGAGCTGTGAAACTGATTTCAGGGTTTGCAGTTATTTAATATAGATGGTATCCTGCAGGAAAATACCACAATTTGCATTTTTACTATTAGTGAAAGCAGATGTCAAGCTGAAAATATTGATAATACTCTGATAAATGTGTTGAATAAATGTCAAAGACAAACTAGGTCACTTCAACTTCAGCAGTTAAGACCTTAATGTTGTCGTCAGAAAAGAAAGTAGCTTCATTTATGTCTAAAAACCTGCAAAGCTAATGTCATTCCCATTAACCTCAGCTTGTGTTTAGTGCTTATTAGCAAATGGTTCTTTCTAACACACTAACTTAACATGGTGAATATGGTAAATATAATATGTGCTTAGCATCAGCAATTTAGCATTGTCATTTTGAGAATGTTAAGACGGCTGTTGATAGAATTTAGTTCAGAGCACTGCCATGTTTAAGTGCAGCCTCACCAAGCCGCATGGCAGTAGACCCTTTTTCTATGTAACTTTCTCTTTTTTTCTCTGTATTTCACAGAGAAATACAGCAAAGACTGTTTTGTAGAGTTGTTTTGCTTTTTTTTCTTGTCAATCCAGAGACACTGCTGATCCTTAAAGAATGTTTTCTTGTCCTTGAACTACGCAGCAATTCTCGTGAGACTTTTTTCCAAACAATAGAGAATGACTGAGAGTCCCATCCCCACCCCCGACCTCACCTCGACTGCAGAAAACGGCTGTGAACATTTCTCCTCTGCTGTGAATTTTGTTGCTCCAACTTTCCCCCTTCTGATCAAATCACGTGAGAAGTCTTGGTCACCACTATCTGAATTTCAGTCAAAGATAGTTTTACTTGCGACTGAAATTGTTTCCAAATCCCATGTGAAACAAAAAGTTAACGCTGATTCTTTTTAAGAATCATTTATTCTAAATATATACTAGTAGCATGCAGCAAGCACAGAAAACATGGTCATTGTGGCATAGTTTCCTTTGCCTGCTCCTGTGATAAACCTAGTGAACACTAAAGTACTATAAGTATTAAATAATTGCATGAGTGTGAGGGAATTAAATTAGAAGTAAGTAAGAATTGTGTCAGTATATTTGATGTTTTGCTTAAAAAAATCATGACAAGTGCCCTTCCTTTTTCACTTGAGCCACCAAAATGTCAATGCATGTTCCTGTCACCAGCAAATTAACACGTAACCTCATCTACTAACGGTGTGCAGGCAGAATGATGTCTTTCAAAAGTGCAAGATAGCCCCTGTTTTTCATTTACTACTTTTGCCTTAATGAATTTGCAATTTGGGGTGTTTCAGGTTTATTGTGCAAAGTAATGGGAGGGTAACATGCAAATGCATTTATTTACTACAGGCAATGTGATCCAACAAGCCTAAAAGCAATTTCATTTGAGTGCAACAGCATCTGTATTTAATACGTTTGAAAGGAAGATTCAACCCGCCAAGTGTTGAGCAGAGATGGCTGCTGTTGTTGTCAGAAGGAGACACAGCTATGATAAAAGAAAACGTAGAGAAATTAAAAATATTAGACAACATTACTCTATACCTAATATATAGAAATTAAATTATTTTATTTTATTTATTCAATGAACTATATGAATTGAATTGTATTTTTTGTATTTGCCTTTAGCTTTGCCAATACTGTTGTATTAACATTCATACCAATACAGCAATTTTCGTTTTGACCTGACTTCTTTTCTCCTAGATGGAAGAATTTATAAAGTTGTGTGGCGCTACGGAGAGTCCCCAGCTGCAGTGCATGGATCACGCGTAAAATTCAACCAGCCAGAGGGAACAATCACCAAATGTTCACAGTGCACTGGTCGTAATAGTGACACAACCCGTTTATCAGAGAGGGAATGGGGCGTTGGGGTGTAGGGCCAGGGACAGGAGATCGCGGAGCGACCGGGCACAGTGCAGACAGTCAGTGATTGTTCACTCTAGCTGGATGAGGCATGATCTGCCTGCATTTCCTCGCGTCTGGATCATTCCAGCATGTGCATCTGTTCCTGCTGGGATTTCCCAAAGCAGTTTTTCAGTTGGGCTGTCCCAAGTTCTTAGTGCAATCTTAGGCAGGATGGAATTTCCACATACTCGGGACGCACTGTACAAAACAAACCAAGGTTTTTAAGCAGTGGCTGCTTTCCCTCACGACTGTGTGGAGGATGGTGGAAACCATTAAAACACGCAAAACCCTCATATAAATACTGCCACCTCCATGTTGTTTGCACCTGTTGTCATCTATGCAATAATTCTTAGTTGATCAACCATAACAAGTACTACAACTTACACATGTTATATTTTAGAATGCACAAGCAATTTAGTGCTCTTTGTTCGGGATGTTAGTCTCATAGTTCAACACACTGTTGAAAGCTATGAGACTAAGGAGCTTACCAATGCTTTACAAACTGACACCAACAGATCTTCATCGTGCATCCATATGTGACAACTTGGGAGTGAGAACAGCCTGGCCTGGATGTTTGATTGTTATGTTCAAGGTTCAAGGTACATTTATTTGGCATTCTACAACACAGGGCTGCACAAACAAATTACAGTTGTAGCCTCCATTAACTACGAATAATAATAATACAAATATTAAAAATTAGAATAGAACAAAAATAAAAACTATCGTTTTATATGAACATCCACTATCTTTTAGTATCATTATCACCTAACTTCACCGATATCACTAAACCGCAGTAGTTGGGTACCAATGATCTTCTGAGCGGTTTTAATCACCTGCTGCAAAGCCCTACTGTCCTTTACTGTGCAGTACACCCCATGGCAATAAACTGGCATGGGATTTCATGGCATAGGTTTTCAGTCAGGATGATTTCTTGCTCCTCTGTAAAAGTTAACAAGAACCTGGCACAGGAATTTTGCTTTCTTAAGTTTTCTAAGTCGTCTCTGAGCGGTCTCCTTCAACATGGAGAGTGTGATGTCCATGACAGATCAGCTCTTTCTTTTTGAGGATGTTGTGCAGTAAGTTGTTCTCTGCGCACCACTCTAGATTTTTGATTTGAAGATCTCGATATGAAGTCTCATAAACAAATCCGGCTGATGATGATGGTGTCCTCCACAAACTTAACAACAGAATTCTCTCCATGTCAGTGTTTGAAGTTGTGAATGTACGGTGTAAACAGCGTGAGCACATAGGACTGGGAGGCTAGTTGAGTTGAGGAGGTCTGGCCGTCCATCCAAACTGTCTGGCGTCTCAAGCCCAGAGTGAAAAGTTTGCCAATCAGTTTCATGAGGAGAGACTGTGTTGAATGCTGAGCTGAAAAACAATATCCTGTGACAGTATACGCTAAAAATATCAGTAATGACATCAACTAGCTGATTGGCATATGTTTTTAGTACACAGCCAGGGATGTTATCAGGCCTCAGCACTCACTCTCAGCAGGATTCTTCTCACATCTGCTGTGGATAGGC
Organism: Lepomis macrochirus; assembly: GCA_024633595.2. Taxonomy (NCBI): domain Eukaryota; kingdom Metazoa; phylum Chordata; class Actinopteri; order Centrarchiformes; family Centrarchidae; genus Lepomis; species Lepomis macrochirus. The sequence continues at coordinate 8,279,323 of JALXJV020000022.1, read as the reverse complement.
TACTGACAGTGTTCGGTCTTCTGGAGGCGGAGTAGACTTGACAGCTTCCTCTTTGTTTAGGAGATCAAAGCGAGCATAAAATGTGTTGCCTCAGTATATCCTTGTGTGAACTGAGTCTTTTGAGTTTTGGGATATTTGGTGTTTTGCACTTTTCAGGCAACAGGATTGCAGGGCACACTTACATGAAATGTGGGTATCGAGTGGAAGTAAAGTAATATGCCTCATTATCCTTTCAAAATATTAAGCTGAGGGCCACATAAAGCTGACAACATACAAAATCAAAAGTGTTTTGCTTTGGTTACTATGAAATATAATACAAATATATCATCAACACAGTTATCACAATAAGTAAAACAATTATATGTATTTTGTATCATGACAGTAGCAGAAATAAAAAATGCCCTGGTGATGATAAAAGTATTTAAAACAAGTATTAACACTAACAGGTGGCAAAAATTGTCTAACCATCAGCCAAACTATGGCAGCATCTTGCCAAATTCCACAGGCTAACAGGGTCTGATTCTGGTACATGAATGAATCTGGCATGTCCTGAAGCTCCCAAGCATTCTCTTCAGTGTTCTTCACCTTCAGACTGAAGTTAAGCATGAACAGGAAGTGGTCAGTGGCCAGTGAGTATGTATAAGAGCTGCTATCAGCAGCGGTACAGTGACAGTGAATATGTGGCAAGAGCATACAGCTTCAGTATGCCCTGTGGGTGGGGCAAAGGTAGATTATGCAGCTTTAAAGCATAATCTAAATGTACAAACCTTCTTTGACTTGCTCTCCCCATATTTTCATTATACCAAGTCTCATAGAGTAGAGCTACTTGGTTTATTTAACTGAACTTGGTTTATTGTCCATCCCTCATTTCCGGTTGTCTACAGTAGGTGGAAGGTCATTTAGTGTTAATGCTCCAAGATTATGGAATTCACTGCCCCTTTCACTTCAAAATATTTCATCTGTGGCTACATTCAAGACGCAGTTAAAAACATATCTATTTAACATGTATTCGATTAAATGTGACTATATGTATCCTATGTGATTGTAAGTTGTGTGTTAGTGTTTAAATGTATTGTAAATGTACCATGTAAAGCGACCTTAAGCTCTGGAAAGGCGCTATATAAATAAAACTTCTTCTTCTTCTTATGACACCTTGGCTCAGCTCTCTAGTGCTGTCCTGTAGGGCCAATGGACTCCAAAAATCAATTAGTACTTGCAACATCATCAACATTGTCTTTACCCTCCAAAGCAATATTACAATAGAGCTTGGCAACGTGACATCAAGCCACAGAACGCCACAGTGGCTGATGGTTAGTGCACGCCATACTGTGATGCCATCGCCATCCGCTGTTAAACATGCACACGCGAATTTGCACTGCTGATATATAAAGTATACATTGACATTTCGATTCATTTTAAAGTCATGGGAAGAACTTGTTGTGTTGTTGGTTGTAATGTCCGTTCACACGACCAACAAGGTAAGAAATTAGACAACGGATTGTCTTTCTTTAGCTTTCCTGCCTGGAGGCAGAATCAAGGAAGCTACGTGTCTGATGTGACAAAGAGACGCCGGCTGTCTTGGGTATCAGCCGTAAGACGTACAGCCATCAAGTTTTCCAGCCTCCCAAGATCGTTAAAAGTGTGTTCCAGACATTTTTATTCAGGTGAGTGTCAAAGTATTAACGTTAAATAAATGAAACTTTACTCAACACTGTGTTGACTGGAGTGTTTCCCACAGACAGACTTTACCTGGGCGGGTCGCCCGGTGTTGTGCCGCTGGTGTTTTTGGAGTAAGAGACGAAGAGGTGCAGGTGTGTGCTTGTTGGAGTGTGGGGAGAAGATAACTGAAGGGAAAATGGATTCAGTTGGATTCAGTGAATAAACACTAAAATAAGGTGGAGAATGTAGTAAAAGTTAAATTAGTGGAATAAGCTATTAGAAATAGAAAATATACCTCGCTAAGACCGACCACGACCCGCCACCAAAGTTATCTGTCATTCTGTGGGAAACACTGCATGAAGTAATAGTTTCCTCACTCTCTAGGACCACCAAAGTAGTTCTGTTACTCTGATCTACCATTGAGAACATTAGCTAAAAAACAACCACTTGCCTCACTGAAGCAATCTACTGCAGTTTTTATCTAGCTAGGTATTTTTTTATCATGGTAGATAAGGTGAGAGTTCTTTAATATGCATCTTAAAATGTATTTTCTGTGTTGTTTAAAAAGAAGTTATTTCACAGCAGTAGCTTTTTTGTTTGTTTTGTATTCATTTATTGATGATTTCTTGAAGGTAAACCAGCATATGAAATGGATGAGTCCAATCCTGACTGGGCTCCAACACTGCACCAGGGATACTCTGGAGTGTGTGCCACCGAGTCAGACTGGTATTCTCGTCGTTTACAACAACAACAAATGACCGTGCCAGTAGCAGGAGACGATGGTGAATCCCAAATGCAGGGAGGAACCACTGCAGAAGATAAGGAAGAAAAAAAAAACAGCTGGGAGCAGAACAAGAACAGGAAGGAGATGACCAGGCAGAAGTGGAAGTGTCAGCATGCGAGAGGAGGTGACCAGGCAGAGGTGGGAGCTGTAGAAGATGAAAGTGGAGAATGGGCAGATGTGGAAGCAGCTGAGGATGCAGAAGATGCAGAAGATGGACCAACAGTTAAGAGACAAAGAACAGAATGTCAGTTCTGGGAGCCTAACAGTGCAGAAATCAACCGTCTGTTACGGGAGAACAGGGATCTTAGGTGTGAGCTGAAAAAGAGAAAGATGGATGAGGACTTCTTAAAGGGCAACACTAATAAGGTCAGGTACTACACAGGAATTCCATGCTTTTCCATTTTATTGTCATTGTTCACTAATGTTAAGGCTTTCCTGCCAGTTACCAAAAAGTTGACATCTTTTCAAATGCTTTTGTTGACATCATACGTCTGAGGTTTGATCTTCCTGTACAGCACCTTGCCCATGTCTTTAATGTTTCACGTACAACTCTTTCCACTGCCTTTACTGCCACCATAGCTGTCTTAAATGCACGACTTAATCCATTGGTGTACTGGCCAGAGAGGCATTGCTTACAAGCCACAATGCCACATCAATTTTTGGAAGCTTTTGGGAAACGTGTTACTATTATAGTCGACTGTTTTGAAATACGCACAGAAAGGGCATCAAAAGGCATGTGCACAGGCCTTTTCTCATTACAAAAGTACAGTATGCACAACAAATATACAATGTTACATAAGACAATACCAATTAGCTTGTTACTGCCATGTGGGGGGGAGGAGACTGCACTTCTTGACAAGATGGTTAATGTTTGTTGTATACTTTACTGTCCCAGTGTGGTTGTAAAACCAGATGAAAATGAAAAATTTGCACATTAAAACTGTTTCATTTTAATGTTGTAAATATGTATATTACTGTTGTAGGCATGAATATTACCGTTGTAGACATGTATAATACTGTTGTAAACATATATTAGTTTTTCTGACACGCTTGTATACTTAAATACAAGCAATATAATATTGAAAACAGATGACACAATATGAATTTGTAGAAACTGGTAGAAACTCGTTTAATAAAAAAAAAATGCAAGTACAGAAGAGTTTTTTGGGTGTGGAAATTTAGTTGAATTTTTCCAGTGAAAAATGTAAACAGGTTTGTGTAAACATCTTCAGAAACTGCAACAAAAAAGTTACAACCTATTGCAATGTATCAACCACATCTATACGTAATATCACTGTACAAACGGTTGTTGCAGTGAAGCAAACCTGAATTTTCAAGTATAAACACTATTAAAGCAAAGTAAACGTATTAAAGTACAACAAATATAAATACTAGAAGTAACAATAGGGCTGTTGAGAATAAACTTAATATAAATCTATTACATACAGTGCAAGATCCAGACTACGTGGCTGTGCAAGTGAGCTTATAGTACCTATAGTGTGTTCTTTGAGTAATATTTGGCTACAAGCTCTGGAAGGCAAACTTTCTCGAAGAACTTTTGTGCTTTCTGTAGACGTAGATCCCAGAATTCCTGGTCTGGAAAGACCCATACTACAACAAAGTCCTCCAGAGTCCAAACAGCAAGGTCACAGTGGTTGGATCCAGTGACAAAGATTTGCGTCTGTGTCTGTCTGTAGTAACTATGTGTTCTCTTAAGCTAAAGCTTTTCATTGGACAACTCAACAACAGAAGTCTTTGTCCTTTGTTTCTAATGCCTGTTGGATTCTGCATGATCTATATTTGAAGGGACACTTAACTTCAAGGCAGCCTTTCCCACAGCAATCACACATTGTAAGTCCATCAGGAGAGGCTCAAACTTCTGGGAACCTGGGGTTAATTATAAAACCGCATTCTTCAACTTTTAGGTTTGTGTGATGCGGGGCTCTGGTGTGAAGGTGGGTCTTTTGAGCATCAATCTCTGCACTATAGCCCATCTGGTTTGTACGGTGGACACTGTGTGTTTGTGGGTTGCACACGTTTTTAACAACTGTCAGGGCTGGCCTTTCCATATTGGCGGCAAAGACTGCATGCATGTTTGAGGCAGTAATTCGTCCAGTCCGACTTGCATACCAAGCAGACAACTTATGCTGTGGTCTTGTGCACATCTCAATAGCTGTTGCCTGCTCATCTGTCACATTTGCAGCATCCCTGTATTTCTCACAGTGTAGTTGGATAGCTGAAAGGTCATAGGAATCTATTCTTCTATCACACAGAGATTTTGCAAGGGACGCGGGCAGTGCAGAGGGCTGCACTGTGTCTGTGTCCAGTGTGTAATCGTTCTCCATCCCTGACAAACCAACAGCTTTGTTATGCTGCAGCAGTGTGTCAAGCAGTGGTGACACCTCGTTAAGTTTAGCTAGGGGAATTTTGCAGTTTGTTTTTCACGGCTCCTTATGCTTGGCGCAGTAGAGGGTGCAGTTGCTGGTCAAGCACTTTTTTTGTCTAACAGATGAGGTGTAGTCAATCTTGTATCCCACTTCAGCTGTGATCTTACTCAAATTGCTGGGCAAAACCCAGTATGCCGGTACATCAGAGACAGTTTTTTTCACACAAATCCGAAAAGTAGCCTCCACTGTGAATAATAGAGCACCTACATGTCTCTGCTGACGATCACCCTGGGCGTTAAAGGCGGTTCATTCAGTCGCTGAGAGTGCATGACCTAAACAAAGACAGAACATGTGAATATTGTAACGTTAATGTAGTCTCTGTGTAAACTGTGTTTGTAGAAGCAGCAGCCCCTAGCTCCTTCAAACTTCGCTACACTTTGTTGTTTAAGGTTTTATTTATTTATTTTTAAGGCGTCAGGGTCGCGGATCCACTGGTCTTTTGGAACTTCATAAGGATCAACATTTCCAGTAACGTTGATTTTTTCAACATAGCGTTTCTTGGCGTCCGGTAGGAGTTTGTCTCTGTATAATCCACCTTGTTTTAAACTATTTTTAAGCATGCTCAAATAAATATGCCAACCTTAGCTTACGAGGTAAACATTGTGTGTTGCTCTAGATACGGATATGGATATGGCTTCACAATATGGTGGATACTCCCCACAATACATTGCGCGATGACGTCACAACGACATCGGTAGCCATTCTCTATACAGGACAGTCTTCATTAACATGATGAGCATATGAAAAACTGTCATTTCAAGCATTTGAACGAATGGCCATTTTTGGTTTCTCCTATAAGGGCAGTTTTGAGGAAATGTTTAAGCACCCAAAGCACATTAAAAATATATTTGTTGCTTTAAGTGTGATGATACATATAAGTGAAAACATAAATGAATAGATAGGCAACACTGGGTACGTGGCTCAGTCGGCTAATGCTGATGATACACAGAGCAACTTTTAGAGCAATCGTGCATGGGAACGTCGTCGTCAGTGGTAATGGTAACATAGTCTGACTTGCCACTAGCAAGATTGCCCAGCAACATTGCTGAAAAAGTTCCCCCGTGTATTATCAGCTTTAGGTATAGGTTACCCTATGTAATCACAATATTACGTGGGAAATCTACACTTTGGTGCAAGCCACCCCTTTTTCTTCCCCTCCCTTTCCTGTCTCCATCTAGCTATCTGATAATATATGCCAGCTGGCTGCAGGTTTCATGTGCCGCTTTGTAAGTAGGGCAAAACATATGGTGCAATCTGTCAGGACATGGTTACACTAAAAATAATGTTTCCATGTCTCGTTTTGGATTTAGCATCAAAGAGGGAATCTTGGCCTTTGAGCTTCACAAAAGCTCAGAGTAAAGCTCACTTAAGCAGTGAACTGGACAAGAAGGAAGCAATGGCTAACTTCACTGGCTTGCCAACACAACCACTGACGAGGGGCTAATGAAGGGGCATGTAAAGTTTCTGAGTATGACCATAGGCTATGGTGGCTTTTATGTGTCTAACCTCCTCCAGACCAAGCAAAGAAAAGTCTCTGGGCTCCATAACAATATGCCAGATTTTTTTATCAGATGAAGAAAGCTGAATCCAAAAAAATACAGTTCACAGTATCTTGAAAAACAGATTGTGCAGATGATCCTACTATTACCTTCTTTTCTACTGTGTTTGCTGGGCTGGACTGCATCATCATCAACATTAAACCAACTGTTCAGACTCCACTAGATTAGTGTTTTTTCGGAGTCCTGAGACACTCAAAGGGCCCTGGATGGGAAATGAAGCAAAATTATTAGTTTATTTTAATCAGATTGAATTCACTTAGAATGACCCCACTCATACAAGCGTCAGCATTTTAATTGGCAGTTCCACCCTCACAGCCATTATCTAGACAGTTATATATAAAAAAATACATCCAATAAAAAGCTCTTGAGGGCTGAAATGGGACAATGTTTTATTAAATTAAGGGTCTAATTTGTGTCGACATTATGTTTGGCTCGGTGACGGGAAAATGTTTGAGAACTTCTACACAAAGGGACCTAAATTGCATTTGGTCATGTAGTGTGCTTTTTAATTGTTAAATAACACTCCCTTCATTTGCCTTTTAAGTATGTAAAAAAAACAGTTCATACTCTCCGTGCTCTCTTCTTTACTTGATCAATGACCTGCTATATGAAAAAGCAATAGAAGAAGCATTTAGTGTACTTGTTCTTTTTCTCTCTCACACACACAAACATAAAGAAACATACTGCCTGAAGCAGCCTTTCTGGGCTTGTTGTACATCAAGAATCCTTCAAACATTGATCGATGATATTATAATCTGCAAGTTACTGCAGGGTTTCTGAGAAATATGTAACAAAAAGATGACACACACACACACACACACACACACACACACTAGCCTTAGCTATCAACCAAGTTAGAGTCTAAAATGTACAGCCATCCTCTTCATCTTTCAGCACAGCTCTGTCTTCCTGTTAAATATTTAATGGCTGTCAGGCCATTGTTTTCTTCCTTTCCCTTTTTTTCTTCTTTTACTGTTATACAGTTATTCTTTTCAGCCTTTTATCCTCCCACAAAGTTAACGCCCTTGAGAGACTGTCTGTGCATAGCTTCTGTGAATGTCTGCATGCATACGAGAGATTTATTTATGGCTTTTCTGGAGCAAACTCTGTACTTGTAACATGCTGCTTTTTCACTAATCAGTGTTGCGAACGGACCGTGTGCTTGTTATGTATGTGTGTGAAACTATCAACAAATCAAGACATACACCAACAAGGCTGCAACATATACAGGGTTGGTTTTGTGTTATCCACACAGATGATTTATTCAGCCCTTAAATGTACTTTGTTCCAAACCAGACATCACCAATCACCATTGTTTAAAGTATTGCCAATACTCATTAAACACACACTAATATTTACTTTCTAGAACACACACACCAAAAGTGTAGAAAGTCCAGTGTAATCTATATTGCATTTTAAAATATTCTGTCTTCCTACACAATTTTTCCACTGTGGGTGCAGTATTACTGTAATCCACTTAACCTCAGTAGCTACATAGCTAACTTTAAAGAAGAGTTATTGATTAAAGGCACTGTGGTGTGGTGGTGTTTTATTGTAAACAAACACACAAACACAGATGCATGCATTACAGCAAGGAAATAATAGTTTTTGAAAAAATCTAAGAGTCTACAGCCATGCTAGCAGCTCTTTAAGGCACAATGACTTTCTAAATACAAACAGTTGATGACATTATAAAAACTGGATTACTTTTCATGTTTCACATCTACCTGCATACAATAGACAACATGAAATCCATTGTTTTTTTGTAATTCAGTTTCCTTTTACTGTAAACCAGTAAAAGGGGTCGAATGTGTGCATTTTTGGCAACAAACTATGTAAAAGTGAATGAGTCATCTTTACTTTAAAAAATGTAAGAGTAGGCAAAAAGATGACAGTGACAGAAGTGACAGAATTACAGAAGTAAACGCTTTATTAGCAACATGAAATTGCAGCCAGGAATCAACATGTGTTAAAACACTGTCAAATACGTTTATGTTCCTTCTTGGCCGATATGCTCCTCCTACGAACACCATCTGCCTCTCCCATCCCTACATAAAGCAATCTCAGTCCCAGCTATTATACATAATTTCAGGTTTTGAAAATGGTGTCTTCATTTCTGACATGTTGTGTAGCATTTGTAAATAACACAAAAAACATCCATAGTTTTGGTATTGGTTAAGCTTGTACGTAAAGAAAAAGATTAGCATTTTAGAAATGGGTTACTTGATTGCATATTCTGTGTAAACAACATTAATTGTGTTAACCGATGTGGGGCTAACTGTGTTTAGAGTTTTGAAAATGTGACCACAGATTGGACAAAAGGATGGTAGCGATTGGCCTTTAAACTTTCTCAGCTTTTCTGGGACTTTCTTAACCGCTGAGTGCAAAGTTACTGTTATAAAGTTCTAAAAGCTCAACCACTCCTAACAGAAGGAAAACATCAAGGTTAGACTCTTACATTAGTTGTTCAGTTGTGTCCTGTTAGTTTATATGATTGCTGAAAGAAAGAGATGAGCTGACTGTGGCTTCTCACAATACTTCAGTTCAGCAAATCCCCACCCACTACTGAAGTGACGAGTCAAGTAACAAAATAGTCCAGAATTTCCAGTTAAGACTTCTTTATTGCCAAATTGTGGTAGATGTGTGTGTGGTTCTGAAATGAGTAATAATATACAGAGTAAAGAATCATATTACAACCCATTAAACCAGTCATTATAAAGAATTAAATGAGAAAAATAAATAAATAAACACTGCTATACTTAAACTAGACTTAGATGCCAGCTAACCACTTTTACACACCTTGACCACTTTCACACAATAAATTATCCCACTAAAGAAAACAGTTGACAGATAGGGAGCTATTAATAATAAAAATGAGCACTGAATGTAATCACATTAAGCACAATGTCAACACATATAGAACTAGCAATGTAGATACTCACTTGCTCTGAGATAGGCCTAATTGACAGGACTAACAGTAGCTAAAGTGAGCTAGAGCAAGATTTAGCAAAGAAAAAAGGAACACAATACCCAAACTATATTAGTATGAGACTTAAAGTAATTAGTTCAATGGACGCACACAACAGTCATAAACAAAAGGCATTAACAGACTAATGAGAGACTAATAACTGAACTCTTAGATCTCTCTGTGATCTTGTGAACTGCACTGGACAGAATCGGAATCAGGTTTATTGGCAGGTATATGTACACATATGAGGAATTTGAGTCTGGATTGTACATTGCTCACAATGTGCTTAATCATACAAAAATACAAAATCACAATAATAAAAATAAGATAACATCACAGACACAAACAGAACATACCATTCTAAAAGGGGTCGGAAAGTACCACTTGAAGTTTGGGGGTGGTAGGTTCCATGTGTTGCTGGCCTTTTTAACAATTGCAAAGAATGAAATGGCCACTGTTCTGTCTTGTGGCACAAATCTGTCTGTGTTTGTCAGAACTTTTGCAGAAAGCATTTAATAGGACACTGTGACACCATTGTGGCATTTGTGGCTTTAGACTGCATTCAGCCAGTACATGTGGAGGAGCACTTTTACCAACAAAAGGTAGAACAGTTTTGTGAAACAAGCATACTGCAGAAGTAGCAGACATAAATGTGCTGGGTGTCTGAGTTTCTGCTCTTTTTTTGCCATCAAGCAGCTTAGGGCCTCTGGAGTTCCAACTTTAAAGGCTGGCTTGAAATCAGCTGACCTGAGTTGATGCCACAAAACATTCCTTATCAAATCCTATTTTTGAAACAGTGGCTCCTGCAAAGCAGGGATCAGTGGCCTCCAAGGCTGATGACACTGAGCTTCCTCCAGAAGTGACGGCCACGCCGGCTGCTGCAGATAACTAGAAGGCAGCTGTGCAGTTTCTGTCCTCTGGGCTTATTGTCACCTTGTACACCAGTGACACGCCCTTTGATGTTACAGCAAAGTATAGTGCTACACTCAGCCTTTTCTGTCTTCGTATTCTACTTCCTATGTGGCTACTAGGTTTAACTATATATACACACACCCTTAAGGATGAGCCCAATACAGATGCTGTGTCTAGTTCATATGGTTTTTTTTACTACCCTCTCTAGTGTTGTAGCCAAGACCGCCCAAACCAAGTCAAGACCAAGACCAGAGTTTATCGAGAACGAAACAAGACCAAGACTTTTAGGGGCTGAGAGCAGTCGAGACCAAGACCAGTTCCCTGCATTGCAAGGCACACAATAAAATGTGGAACAAGATCATAGGTACTTCTCAAAGTGATCTGAAAGATCCACTTTCCCATTAAAACACCCACATACAAACACTAAGAGCTGAAATCAATATAAGCATTGCGGGGAGGGGTGACACTCATTAACGGGAACAACATATGTTTAATTGGGGTTATTGGTTTCATTTGAAGCAATATGTTTTACTTCTGATCAAAGTTAGGATGTTAACAAATCAGACAATGCAACATCAGTTTATTGATATTCCCAAAGTTATGGTCTTGACTGGTCTTGAAATAAAATCCTGAGTACAAAGGCAGTCGAGTCCACGAGACCAAGATCAAAAAGTGGTCTTAAGACCAAGACCGAGTCTCAAGTACTATAACACTAACCCTCTCGTGCAGTATCTTTTCCTTGTCAGTTCCCTTCCCAGTGTTTGCTTCAGCAAAAATCAGTATAAGTTTGGGTTTTGACAACAAAATAATGGATGTGGTTTGTTCTCTGCAGTTTGGCCCTTTTCATTACAATATTTGAGTATGTGAAATTAAGGCCATTTGGACCCACTTAAAAGTGTAGGTTTTTGCTGATAATGTTGCTGCCTTTAGCTACTTGACTGCACGTGTACAGGATATAATAGCCCAAAAATGTAGTGCTCCCCTTGCCTCAAATCCATTGCTTGCTAGAAAATTTGAAGAAAGGACATTTTGGCATTAGATATGAACTTACCAACACGCTGAAACTGTTTCTCTGGTGTTTTCTAGCTAAGTGTGTCAGGTCTGTTCCACCGCTCCCAGCATAACTCTGGCTAGAGGCTGAGGCTGCACACACTCTGGCATTTAACAGCTTGTGCTAGCTGGGTGCCAAAGCTAACAGTGCTTTACAATTAGAAAAATAAAGTTGGCACTGCATTTAGCTAATTTGAATTCTTAAGTAGCTGCTATGCAGCCTGAATACACTTCTTCATATAATCTAAAATAGGCCAATTCCCTTGTCTGAAGTGTATTGTATCTGCGGCTGTTTAACAAGTGCTCCCATAAGGCCTTCCTCCTTCTCCCCACTATTCTCTCTGTTCTTTTATCTCATTCTCTCAGTCTCATACTGGCATTACATATTTTGCCTTCCCTCCCTCTCCGTTGTCCAACCGTCTCTCTTCTGTGGTAACTGTAACACCGATTCCCATGATGCCTTTCCTTAGTCTCTCTACATTCCATCCATACTATAAAAGCAGACAAGGACTATTGTAAAAGTCGCTCCCCGTTGGCCCTCTACTTTCCACCCTAATTACCTCCTTAAATCCTGTCCTACAATTCCCTCCCTTCTTCCTTCACTCCCCTCTTATCTTATCTGTTCACTCCACGTAGCTCCCTCTTGCCTCCTTCTGGCTATCACATCCCTCCCTCGCATTTTCTCTGTAACATACACAGCTATTAGCACAAACACACACAGAGGGTAAAGAGTAGGAGAGCGAATATGCTGTTTTGGGGCACTCAAGATCCATTTTAGGTCTCGAGCACTCGCTCAAGTACTGTCGTTTACTAAAGTGAGAGGTGTCTCAGTTAAGCCTGATGTCCTTTCACCTGGAGGACACAAAGACACAGACATAATAGATCTGCTGTGTAAGAGTTTTTTCTAATATTGCGGCTTTAGCATAATGTGCGTTTATGGCACCAACAGGATATAAGGTTTTGTAAATGTGGAGAAGATGGAGGTGATGAGACAATTATTTGGCTGTCTAATAAGCTGTCTAATCTGTTGAAATTGAACTTTCATCACTTCTGTGTCTCTCTTCTGTTGCACTGTAACCCTATAAGTACCATTGACTGAGCTTGTAGCATTTTCATAAATTCCAGCTGGCCACTTATTGCAGTAACAATAATGCGGTATAAACGAGCTAGTGACTGTAAGTAGTTATTGATCTTATAGATTTCTATTTTTATCCTATTAACACTGCCAGACCTATGTTTGATTCATCATTTCAAAATTTTAAATTCCAGTGAAGGTCTCATGTTTTTTCAAAGATATATTAGACTGACTCACATGGAAATGTGTTAAAACTGATGTATGAAACATAAATTATTTCCATTTGGTCTAGAAAGCACAAATGTGAAAGTCACAACAGCGGGAACAAGATAAAAACATTATTTTTTAGAAAGCATTGACAAACAATCTGAGAGCAGAGTTCTTTTCAAGTAACAAGAGCAGATGTAAATTAATGATCACCATTGTTGATTCAGGTTCAGAGTCAATGCTTTTTTGCAATTGCAACATATTCGATAGGTATTTGGTTTGGTTTGGTTTGGCCATTGACTTTAAAGCAGACTAACTCAGTCAATTAAGTCAGTCATTTTCAAAAAGCATCTTAGAATGTATGTGTGGATGTGATATAAAAACCTTCACTGATCATGAAGCCTACTTTTAAGTGTCTGAACTACACTGCAGACTGGAGTCTGTTATGTTTTTTTTTTACAGACTGCATGTTTTGAATTGAATTGTCCCCAATAAAATTTGACAGTCTCCATTATGATGCTGAACACATGGTGTAAGGGGGTCTGACGAGGTTACTCTCACTTGGGCAACGCTTGTCCTTTTTTACAAAGCTTGACCGGAGGTATCTTTTTTTTATTAACAAAATATCTGGCTGTGCCTGCACAGCCATGAAAGCAGGTTCGCAAGTGCTACCATCTGCCGATGTGGTTACAATTATGTGAGTTTTTTGAAGTGATGAGTGATAAGTGTTTTTATGTGTGTCTGTGAGTGTGGAGGAGCTGCTGAGCAGCCCCTCCCTTGCTGAAACACTAACACGGAGGACTAAACCAGCTCCGGTTAACACCAGAACAACGTTGCACGACTTTTGTTGAAAAGAATTGAACTTTTAAGGCACTTTAACAATTTAGGTTCATGATTAGAGAGGCTGCTGTCAGTCATTTTAAACATTTCCATGTGCGCACTAAAGTCACAGCGAACATTGTGGGGCATTTAAGAAGCAAACAAAAAATCTGTAATTATGAACATGTCTGTTCTGTTATCTCAAGATAGCAATGCGCCAACAATTTGCCTGACCACGCCTAATTTTAAGACAAGCACTCCCATGGGTGTACAGACCGGCGCCAGTGCATTACCTATTTAAACAACGTGGGCACTGCGTGTGAAAATGACAACTGTGTTAGTTGGAAACTAGTAACGACACTTGCACTGCTCTGTGCCATGTGCAAGATGTGGCACTTAAAGTTTACTTACTTCTCTCCTTCTCCCATGTTACCATTTAATGTGCTGTGCTCATTTTGCATTAATTTTACCAAAAGGATGTTGACTCAAACCTCAGCTTGCACTACACACACAACACACACACACACACACACACACACACACACACACACACACACACGGGGCATTTTATAAAACTTATTGTATGACTTCCTAATTTATTTTTTCTTCTCTTTTTCCTTTCAGTTTCTCTCCCTCTTGTCTCCATGTGTCGTCGCCCTTCTCTCCTGCAGCGCCACTATCTCTCTGTAATTGGCTGTAATCGTCAAACCCTGGCAGAGCAGTGCAGGGGTGTGTACGTGCATATGTGCACAGCCAGTGTCACCATTTTTTGGTGAGGCCTCCTCATTAAGGAGAATTCAGACTGTAGAGACCCAATTACTGTTAGTGGGATTCACCATGGATGTTCGGTACTGTGGGTATGGAGCCATGTTTAATGTTATACAGTATGTTTTATGTCAAATTCTATGTCACAGTTTCTCAAATACATTGTAATTTCATGTAAATCCAAAGAGTAATAACATGTCATCATATCAGTAGCAGGGAAAGGTTGCTGCCTTTTTTAAAAATAAATTCTTCTACAGACTTTGTGAACAGCACCACACAAGTCAAAGACACATCCAGCACCCTTCAAGACAAAAGTGAAAACCCCAAAACAAATAAAAAAGCCTACAAGCTGTCATGCCACTGCAGAAGCCGAAAGTCATCCTAAAACTGAGGACTTTGATCCTGGTATCACTTTACAACATAACTGACTGCGTAAAATTAAAGCTAATGTGACACTTCCTAAAACATTAGTCAACATGTTTTTAGCAGAATCATGCCCTTAAACACTGTTTATGCTAATATTATCACTCTGTGATGTTCAGTGAATTACAGGTGGCATAATTACCTCTCTGCGGTATTCACAATTTCTTCTGGTTACTTAGGAATTTCAGAGAACAACTTTTGACAACCAAAGAGTGTGACTGAAATCTGTGTGCAGGCAGTTGTGTTGAATGAGCAGGGCTGCGGGTTTTTCAGTCACAGAAAACAAAATACACTTTTGTTTTGGCCCCCTTGCCCATTTCAAAAAATAAATTGCATTTAGGTCTTTTAAGGCTACTACTTGTGGAGACGTGTCTGTGTGATCACTAAACTCTTCCTATAATAATGACAATAGCTCTTGTTGAAATGTCAGTCTAGAAAGAAAGCGCTTTTGAGAAGCTGACACCTAAATATAACAATGCAAATAAACTTGCGTGCTGACACAAAGGCTCATCTTTTCTGAAAGTCGTCAAAAAGAAACAAAGTACTCTTTTAATAATATGCCAATCTGTCATTCCAAACACACCAGTTGATTGTATATTTGACAATACAGCTGGCTGCATATTTGTTTATGTTATATTGTTTTTTTGTTTTCAGCTGCCTCTTTTGATATTTGTTGTTGGTTACAATTAGAGCTGGAAGGCTGGCATTGAATAGATGCTGCAGTTTGAGTGTAACAAGCACGATCTGCAGGTGTTGGACAGTAAATTGTTGACACTGATTTTGACTTGATGTGGACCGTGGGTTTTAGTTATGGGATTTATGCCGACGTGCTTCAAATGAGTTAGCAATTTAAAATCCACTCAGACACAAAAAAAGGAACCAGAGGAGTCAAACAGGGAGTATAAAAAGAACAACTAATTGAAGCACCTGTGTCCAATTTACTCAGAGGGGTTTGTTTGGTTTGGGTTTCCCTTCTTCAGTTCCAATCGGGTGACTTCCATTACTTAATAACAGATAATTATTCTTGCACGTTAATCATGTATATTTTAAGTTATACAACTCTTTTTAGCCTCACTAACTTCTTAGTTTTAGGGAAGGCAGTGTCGGCCTGTTGGTCTGGTGGTTCACCTGTTTTGTCCAGGCTGGAAATGTCAACAACTATAGGATGGCTTGTGATGAAATGTTTCAGCATTACTGTAGTACTATACTGAGACTGTTACAGTACAGTAAGGAACAATACATTTCCTATTCCATTGTGGATCTTTTGAGGAAACTTCATAGTAGATACATTTACAGACAGCAACGCTGCAGCAACAGAAAACACAGCGTCTATAGTGCTTCTAGTTTCCCCACCAGGGTCGGCCAGCGGCCAGCGGCCAGCGGCCAGCGGCCAGCGGCCAGCGATTTTCCTATGTGCCTGCTCACCCTTATCCATTGTGCAGGGCACGGGGCTTGTCTTTCTGAAGCAGACATCACCAACACATTTAAAGTCGTGCCCATTCATCCAGATTTCTAGTGTTCTTTCAGGATTTGCTGGGAAGGAGCCTATTTTTTCTTGCCTTCAGATGCAGAAGAAGTCCCAAGATCTTCGACTCTGTCAGAAGCTCTGTGCTGGATCTTGACTAATAACTAAAGGCTCCCTACTCCACCTCCTCGATGATTTTCTCGTTGTCACCCCAACATCCTCACCACCTCACATAGGGCTAAATACAAAAGCTTTCTATGAACTTGGCCTGGCACTTCCATCGAGTTCTTATCACCTTGGACTCATTCTCCTTTCAGGCATTACTGCCCTCATAGAAATGGTTGATTCACTTTCGCCTGGCCCTCAGAATTCAGGGCCCGTATTCATAAAGAATCTTAAGGCTAAGAGTAGCTCCTAGTGACGTAATTCTAAGAAAATTCTTAGAAAAGTGGGCGTTTACTCTTAAAATTAAAGAAAAAATCCTAGTAAAGCAAAAAGTAATTCATAAAGCATCTTAGCCCTTAAAAGAGCTCTTAAGGTCGGAATTGGTAGGAGCACGGACGAGGACTTTTAAGAGGCTTGAGAGTTTCTTTAGCAGAGGAGAAAATGGCAGAAAGACGAAGAGGGAGAAGAAATGTGTTGCAGACAACGTATGACGGTGAGTTAATCAGACGCTATAGATTAGATCGTGCAGGGATTGTGTTTGTGACTGATCTTATTAGAGATTCGCTAACATCTCCGACACAGCGCAGGAATGTCGTAGCGCCAGAAATGAAAGTAATCACGACATTACGATATTTGGCAACTGGGAAAATGCAAATGCAGCGGTGATGATTTGGGTCTGTCACAACCTTCTGTAAGCAGAGTGATCACACAAACAATTACAGCACTTTCAGAACCTCTTATTGTGTCGCAGTTAATTTCGTTTCCACTGGACATTCCCACCTTGCAGGCTCAAAGAACTGCATTTATGAATATAGCAGCTTCCCTCTTGCGCTCAACGAGAATGAACCGTTAATAGTTTGCGCTATACGCTCCCACGTCTGCTTCTCACCCCGTGTTGTGACACCCGGCCCGAATTTTCCTTTTAGAATTGCCTTGTGTTTATCCATTAACTGGTCCAGTTGGGCTTTCTTGCCCTTCTTGGTTTTGATTCTGTGTTTGATCCATTAAAACCAACATTCAAACCACCACTTAAGTAGAAATGCCAGCAATCAGTGTAATTGGAAAGAGTGGAACAATTTTTATCATTCCAAACCAATCAAATACCTTTTAGGAAATTAACAGCATGGTAAATAAAAAACAGGATTTATATACACATAATGTGTGTGTGTGTGTGTGAGAGGAGAGAACGGTCAAATAGGAAATGTTACGCATGTAATTTCCAAAGTGAAGCTTTGAATAGAACCTGTACTTAAAATCACTCTTTTTTTCCTTCTTGGACAACCAACCAATCACAGTCTTCAAAAGATTGTGTCATACATAGCAACGGGGTCAACCCCGCCTCCTCACTAAGATAAAAGTTTTTGTCTTTTCCTTGCTCAGAGTTGCTCTCAGATCAGTCCTGAATAGCTCTTAAGCTAAGACTCCTAGGTAAACGTTTTTTAGCTAAGATAACAGTTTTCTGAGAGGATTCTTAGATTCTTTATGACTACGGGCCCAGGCTTTTATTTGCTAAAATCACTGATTTGACCCTGCCTATATTTGGGACAGGCCTTTAATTCCTTTTGCACAAAACTGAAACTACTATGAAACAGAATAATACTTATAAAGAAATGATCAAACAATATCAAATATACGTCATTCATTTGATTTAGTCCCGACAAACGGCTTATGCGCTTTTATTTTGAAGTAACATCTCGACAACAACACAGTGCAGGATGAGAGAAGTTAGCAGACAGAGAGCGATTGACTTCACATGACAGGATTCACAACTTTAATTAATTAACTTTAATTAATTAACTAATTAATTTTTATGAAAAGCTTAAGTTGTTTTTTGATCAGTGGACAGAAGATAAATGGCAACAAAACTGAGGCTTTGCTTATTTGCACTCGATCTGTTTTGTCTAGATCTAATTGTCTTTCTTTGTACATTGACAACACTGTAATCTGTCCTTCTTCACAGGTTAAAAGTTTGGGTGTCATCATGGATAGCACACTATCCTTTGAAGCTCAAATTACACGGATCGCATATTTCCACTTGCGTAATAATAACCGTCTCCGCCCCTTTCTTTCAAATAATAATGCTGCAGTTCTTATTCACGCACTGGTCACTTCACGTATTGACTATTGTAATGCTCTTTTCACAGGTGTTCCTTCCACATTGCTACATAAGCTTCAGTTAGTTCAGAATACTGCAGCTCGTGTTCTTTCTAGAACTCCTTATACTGAGCACATTTCTCCAGTTCTTCAGCAGTTGCACTGGCTTCCAGTAAAGTATAGAGTTGAATTTAAGATCCTGCTACTTACTTATAAGGCACTTCATAATCTTGCACTCCAATACCTTACACAACTTCTCCATGTTTACACCCCTTCACGTGCTCTCAGATCTTCATCTTCAATTTCTCTTGTGGTACCTCGGATTCGACAAAATACCATGGGTGCCAGATCTTTAAGTTATGTTCCCCCCCGCCTATGGAACTCTCTTCCCCTTGATGTTTGCAATAGCTACTGCTTGTTGACTTTTAAAACGCATCTTAAGACACATCTTTTTATACAAGCTTTTTCATAAAATGTTGTATTGAGCTTTTAATGCATTATATCTGTATGTGGCTTGTTTGTTGTTTGTATTGTTTTATGCAGTGATCTGTAAATTGTTTGTGAGGTGACCTTGGGTGTTATGAAAGGCGCCATTAAATAAAATGCATTATTATTATTATTATTATTATTATTATAAATAATCAAGGAATGGACAATTTCGGGCTTAACAAGTGCCTTAACGAGCGCTTCAAAGGTAATGGCAGTCAGCACTTTTTTTCCTTTCCTCTCTTGTACCATGCAGGTTAGACCAGTAAATCTATAAGAACTCGTTGTTGGGGCTTGTTGTTTCCCTTAAATAATCTGAACTATTGAATTGTCAGAATACGGTACAGCTCCATTATTACAATGCAAGTTCTCTTTAGTAAACAAACAGTATCAAAACCTTAAATATCTCCTGTCATTTCTACATTTCACAGAAACAAAATATGTCACCGTCCATCAGTTATTCACTACTTCATCAGATAATTGAACAGCAACAGTTTTGATTATCGATTTGTTTTCATTCTTTTATGCAATAAAGTTGAACATTCCCTATTTATGTAGATAGACAGTTCAGAAGTGCTTTCAGGAGTTTGTAACAGAGAAATCAGACAAACCACTCCTCACTGTGGTCACTGACACTGACGCTCCTGGTACGGTCCGCTTCAGCCCAAGTGAAAGGTGGCTGTGGGTGGATTTGTGTGTTTACTTGCTGAGCTGCAGCTGTGGGATACTTCCTTCCAACAGTAAACCTACACAGTGACCTAACAACAATATCCATTTAATTTTTTAGCTTGACGACTTCATTTAGCTTCCTAAGACACTGTGTCCCTATATGGGTGCTCTGGGTTTTGGGCTCCCTGCACTGTATTATTCATTCTGCTCAACTTAGACCTAATGTCCTCATTAGTAGGCAGTTGCCTGTACCCTTAGAGTCACTTTTTGAAAAGCCTTGTGATGTCTGTTTCTACATAGTTTCACTGTTTTTTTTTTTGTTTTTTTTAGAAAAGTACGTCTTGTCAAAGACAATGCTATTAATAAAAATACACACAGAATCAAAGTTCAGGTCTTGGGAGGTTAGGGAAACATTTTTGCATGAAAGTGTGGATTTGTCCTTAATTTCTTAACAATTGGGCCATGTATATGAAGGGAATGCTTAACTGAGATGAGGAATGATAATAGCCAACAATAAATATTTCACTGTATACATCATATTTTAGTATTGAGAGAGACTACAAAAAAACAACCTATACCTTTAATCTCTTAAAACCTGTTAGTTGCTGGAAGTGGCATTAAAGTTGGTTTCCCATAGTAAATTTCATATTACTTGTCGTTGATATTGATATTTTTTGTGAGTACACTGAGTGATTATGTTGTTTTGAAGAAGTCAGTCATCCTCTAGCAGGAGGGCATGAAGGGTCAGACGACATCACGTGTACATCATGTTGTTCCTAGATTGACAATAGAAATAATAATTATTAATATAACATCTACAAATATTTCTACAGCACATAAAGCCAAACAGTTCTACCAATATATTTTTTAAATATATTGATAGCAATAACAGTGAATCCATCCAGCTGCAACTATCTAAAGAAAAGTCAAATTTAAAAAAACACAGTGACTCAAACAATGGGTGAGAAATAGAAGCTAACTATAACCTTAAACATCACAATAAAAGAGATTTGGAAGCCAGTGCAGTGGAGTTGGTCTCTTGGACAGATAGAAAAATAAAAAGTCATGTGCAGCCCATAAAATCCGTTTGAAATTGAAGATTTTCTGTCAGAGGTTTGTAAATGGCTTTTAAAGAGGTGGTATTGTGCTTTTTGGCTTTTTCCCCTATATATCTTTTTGTTGCATGTAATAGGTTTGCAAAGTGAAAAAGCCCAAAGTACACTGAAGAGTTCCCATCTCCCACAGAAAACTGTGCTCTGAACTGCCTGAAAACAGCTCGTTTGTAGTCCAGCTTTTACTTCTACTTTCTTGTGACGTCACAAGAAAATACGTGTCATAATGCTCGCCAAGCGACTAGTCTGACATGGCCTCAAAAACACCGGTGGAAAAACACTGAGCTGCAGCACACATCTCCTCTCCATTCCAAACACTAGCTACCCTCCAGGCAGTCAATGGACATGAAGTTGTTACTGTGATGTAGAGACAGAGCTCAGTTAAAACTTTACGGATGAAAGATACTTTTGTTAAAGATTAATAACTGACCACTCTGAAACTTTTGCTCCAGTCCATATTGCCAAGCTGGTCGGCAACATGTAGCCTACAGCTGACTCTAAGCTTTTTACCATTTTTTTGCTGACCTTTCTCTGCTTCTGATTGGCTGGTAGTCCTTAACTAGGAACTACGCACGTGCAACTCCCAACAAAGATCATTTAGAGACAAGATGTACACTCCATAGCTGAAACGAAGCCTTCGACACAGGGTGAAAAGAGGAGCTGCAGCAATGTGCAGTATGACAATAAAAATGGTGTTTTTTTAAAAATTAAACCATGTAAACCTGTTCTTGTACAAGCCTTAAATAGGATTTAGCTGAAAATGAGCATAATACCACCTCTTTAAAGTCATCATGTACTAGAAAACGTAATAAAAATAAATGCAAATGAGAAATGACAATTTAAAGTAGGTGGCTCTATCCTCCTAGTCATCACAAGACAATAACATAATCAAATCTCACTATTATGGTAGAGATGTCCTTATCTGTATTGACTGCACATTATATGATCAACATTGTCGCTATAACAATCTTAAACTGACCTGGAGGTCATAAATCCTTAGGATCTCTGCAGGGCCTCTGCTGTCATGGCCTTCTGGTTGTACACAGCAGTTGTGGTGTGTATCTCTCAAGCCCGCAGTAGAATTGGTTGCATAGGTTCAACAAAGTTCTGTCATTTCCTTCACTTTTTAGAGTGGCGATTGTTGTTTCACATGACATCTGATCAAAAAAGAACCTCTTCATTTCATATGTTAATGACATTAACGTTCTATCAGGATTAGATTCCAAATATAAAAGCAGGCCAACTCGCTAATGTCACTTAAAATAAAATAATATTTAAATTAACAGGATCATCCTTAACTCACTACCATATCTTAGTATTTGTAGTGTAGAATCAGAATTGTACCATCCCTGTGGGAAGATTATAGGATTATCACCGCAGTATTGGGATAAAAAGACACCTCAAACTAAAGTAGAGTTCATACAAAGTGTGACAGAAGGAAGGCGATGTTGTCTCTCGTCTGACTTCAAGTGAGATGAGTGTGAAAGATGGCACTTAAAATATTTAACCGTGTCCTCTGGATGACACACAGCCTTACTGTCAATAGTTGTTATGTGAGCTGCTTTCAAGTGAGTGAGGAATTATATATATATATATATATATATATATATATATATATATATATATATATATATATATATATATATATATATATATATATATAGCTACAGCATCTTAAATACATCCACTTGAACTATAAAGACCATAAGACCATCAGTTTTATGCATATCATGATCCGCACAAAGTGCTGAGCATGTGGACATTTATATTTTGAATGGATGAAGCAGATGAATTCAAATGTACTGTAGCTTGTCATGCAGCGGTGCATACTTTGAAGGGCCAAAAACAAATCTCGCTCCGTCTGTCAGCAAAGCAAAAGTAACTTGCTGTATTCAAAATTGTTACAGTCAAACGGCCATCTGGAAATGTAGCTCCATGGGGCCGATTAACCAGGACACAATAGGCCAAGGATGTAGGGACCACCAATCACCAATCATTGTGTTTATCTGTGCTTGCTTTACACACTATGTGGCATGGAGCTGAAAATCGTTTGAGGGCACCTCGAAGTTGACTGGCATTAGTGACGCTTAGTTTCTTCAGCTTAAACTGTTTTGCCGAAACGGCTGTAACACACCAGTGACTCATGAATGGGGAGCAAAATGCATTAGGATAATTAGGAAAGGTGTCATGTCATTAAGTAACTGCTACAGGCCAGTATGCAAGCAGTTGTGTTGTTGCAACACAGATGCTTAAAATGAATCACAGCTACCTGGAAAAAACTTGCACTACAACACACATCAATGTAAACTTTTGGGAAGGAATAAAATTAGCAGCAGGTGCAATAAAGCTTGCATTCTCCCAGACTCTCCTGCTTGTACAGTTGAGTTGTTACATGAAAAGGTGCACACTTACAAGAGCTGTAAGTAACTGTAAGCTGTTACTTACGTAACAATATTTATGATTTGATCTTCTGTCTTAACACAATCTGATCACCTAGGCATGTTGATACCACCAGCAGAAAAACAGTCAGTAAGAGGCGTCCTTTCAAAGGTCATCATTAGAACACAGTGGAAGTGTGGATTAATTGCTGAATTACATCAAAAATAAAAGTTTCATCTCAACTCTAAACGCAATGCTGCACGTCAAAGAGGGAAGTCTCCGTTTGAACACTGCTATAATGAATAATTACCGTAGAATGAGCTGAAGTCCTGCTGAGCTGTCTTTGGCTGATCAACCCTCCAAAAGATGTGAAGAAGGGGAGAAACCGGAAAATTGCAGAAGAGGAGATGAAGCAACAGCTACAGAGGGGGGTATTAAACGATAAACAGAGCTGAAAAGAGATTGATGGAATAAAAACACATATGAGTCAAGAGAGGAAGAGAGAAAGCAGGGCAGAGAGGAAGCCATAGTAATTATCGTCATCTCCTCCCCTCAGCTCTTTGGTAAATAAATGAGCATCAATTAGCCACGATGGCTTCCAGTTGCCTCAGTGTCGGAGCACTAATTAATTTCATCATTTCATTCTTGATTCTCCCCACACCCTTCTCTATTGTCCCCCTTTTCTTTTTCTTAGTATCTCTCACTGTCACTTTTTTAATGTTCTGAAAGTGGGGAATGATTGAAGATCATGTGCAAAGAGGCCCTGCCCTGCCTTGCCTCACTGACTGGCTGCATGTTGTTTGTAATTTTCGTTAGTTCTTTAGCCATGCTAATCCCTATAGCTCTGGGGACCTCAGGTCTGGTTTGGTCTGGGCCAAAATATCTCAACAACTATGAGATTCACCACCATGAAATTTTGATGAGACATTGTATTTCCCCAAAGGGATTTTGGGAAAGGGATTTCTAAATATGTTTGGAGATCATCTGACTTTTCCTCTAGCACTACCATCAGGTCAAATTTATTACTTTTATCACAAAATCCCTGCCAAACTAATAACATTCCCATCAGTCTCAGTTGTGCTTTGTGTTTAATGCTAATTAACAAATGCTAGTAAGTATACAATATATATATACAATACACGGATAAACATATCATCACAAAAACATAGCACACATGACTATACAGTAGATGCATGGGAATGCATGTCAGTATGTATGAAGGGGCTAGAGGGAGGAGGTTCATAGTCCTGATAGCGAAGGGGGAAAAGTTCTTTTTGAAACGGTGTGACCTTAGTGGTTGGTGACCTGTAGAGCCCCCCTGAGGGAAGGAGCTGGCTGAGTGGAATCAACATTGCCATTTGAACCATGTTAGCATGCTGACATAAGCATTTAGCTCAAAGCAGCGCTATACCTAAGCCTCACACAGCAGATAGCATGCCTGAAGAATCTTAGTCTTGTTTAAATAGATATTTATATTCAAATTTAGGCTACGTACACAGTCATATGTAAGTGTTTTTGGCTCATTTGTGAAGTTCTAATTGAGTTGGAACTGATAAAGGCCGTGAGCTGTAGTTGACACCTTGTAAAAACTAGCATGTGGAGTTACGATAATTTAGTCAACTTCTGTTCCCAAGGTGAAGAATGAACATTCAAGCTGAATCACAGTTGAGTTTGGCAACAATGCTAAAACCTACAGTAAAACTTTAATTTATCTTCACTGCTGGATTTTACAGTAATACAGAGAACCACTAGTTTTGGTGGCCTGTCCCCGTCTCCCCGTCTTTAACTGTGTGTTAATCATAGACCGTATAAGGTGTTAACAGACCTCAAATCAGATTTTATATGGCCAGGAAGACGGGACAGCAGAGCATACAGGTGTTGTGCTGAAAAGTGATGGTCCAGCAAAAAGTGAAGCGCGCAAAGCATATTAAAGCTGCATCGCCCAGTCTCTTTGCAACTACAGCTGCTTTTATCTGGATCAAACAGGCATAATGTGCAAATAAACATCACTTTATGTCCGTGGTATAGCAAAGGTATGTCTTTGTGAAACTTGAACGTTTCTTTTAACAGAATAATCACAGTTGTGGCCAATTAAGTGTTTGCCGTTTATAGCGTAACCAGGCCTGACATTTACGTGATTATAACCAATAACAGAAGCCTGTTGTTGCAGATGGATCATGTGTTTGGTAAGTCTATGTCTAATATCCTTGTTTATATTTGGAAAACGGAAAGAAGCCTATAACTAACATGATTACTACTTAGTTATATAAAAAATAAACATGATCTCTTTTGCAGTTATCCTTTTGAGTCTACATTATTTATTTATTTAACTTACTGTGTACCAACCAATGCAGTCCTTTTTACCTGTTGAAATACCTTTAAATGGCCGATACAACCCATAACATGCAGTATTCCACTTCCAGAAAGTGATTGCAGCTTCTATTTATTGACTGAAAGGTAGACTCTGGCTCAAAATGACTTGTTTTAATTCAGTAGAGTTATATTTGACAGATTATAAAACCAAATTTTCCCCCCTTTTTTATTTCATATGTAAAAACACAATATTTTTTACTGACATATAGACCACCCAACCAAAAATGTCCCAGGTTCTCACTTCAGTAATCTGGCCACTTTAGGGAAAGGTGACCACTTTTTAACCACAGAGTTAGTTAGCTGTGACTGTTTTTGACAGTTTGCCTCTGAATATCGTTTTTCAATCAGCGTCAAGTTGGGTTCCACTGAGTCCCGCCCATTTAGGGGCGATTTCAGTCTGGTTGAAAATCGCCCACATCGCTCTCATAGAGTTTAATGTTAAGGCAGTTTTTTTCAATCTGTAATCTCTATGGCTTCCGGTGGGGTTCGCACTTACGTATTTACGTAATGCACCCAGCAGCAGAGCTACACTTCCACCAATGTGACCTGAAAACGGCTCGGCAGTCCGCCAGTTTGTTGCTCTCACTATCAGCTGCTATTTTAACAAAATCTACGTTCAGGCTGAAAATTGAACCCTGGTGTTGTGTTTGAGATGAAGTGATTTAATCAGCGTTGAGTAAGACATAGTATAAATAATTGTAAATTATTAATTTATTTTTCAAGCTAATTTATGCTGCATAAAATGCCACAGGCTAACATAATAACTGTGATTGTAAAAAAAATCCAAAATCTTTTTTTTTTTTTTTTTAATGCCAAAAACCACATATGAAAGAGGAGGTAGCATGATGAAACAATAGAATATACCTTTTATATTCCCCCTTACTTCTTGTTTTTGTGTAAATACAGAGGAAGAATGAGGAAACAGTACATAGCTCGTTGTTGCCGTGTGATTATAGAGCATGGGAGAACAGTGGATTTAGTTCAACTCTCTGCCTACCTTATTAGTCTTGTGTAATGTGTGTAAAGAATGAAAATAAATAATAGGTTCATCTTAACCCCATTAAACATTTAAGAATAGCTATGTTTAATCCACCTTCATACAGTATATGTAACATTATTACATTGCTGTAATAATGTCCCTTAGCTGCAATACAAGATTAACTGTAAATATGTTTTTCATTGCACATTATCAGCTTCAGTGCTACTATGCTTTATTCTGGATTTGTTGTACCTAAATAAAAGGTTTGTCACAGCTAAATCAGATGATTGCGAGAGTCATACTTTTTTTTTCATTATTGCCAAAGTAGTTGCCTTTACATCTAAAGATCTTTGAAGGTGAAGTGAAAAACGTCAATCTGTTGATCTTCACTGTGGACTGTTCATTCATTGTAGACACTGACAATGAACTTCAGGATGTAGCTGTTCACAAATACTGTACAGTATGTAGCCTAAGGAACAATCCTTGTCTCATAACATACTTTAACTGGTCACCTTAGTCATCATGGCAACAACTGCTACCCCTTAGAGATTTGGCAGGAGTCGCCACTGCATTAAAACATTGCTACTTTAAAAGTAAGTATGTGATTAAAAAGAAAGTTACATAAGTTTTTTGTTATATCACATTTTGTAAAGTTTTATAAATTAAAATATTTTCAGTATATATTTTTATGCTTATGGCTGCTCATGATAAATGGCATAAAGCAAACACCATCATTCAGAACTTGACATGCAAAACAGAGAACCGATGTTTATGTGTTCAAAGGTTTGGCAATGTTCATTTACACATATAAGGACATACACATTTGGAGCTCTTGTAGGACACTGAATCCCTTGCAGGTCTGGGACTACTGAAATAAAACCACTTATTAGTTAATATCTGTTTCACTAATGTTAGTGATTGTGTCTTGAGCTAATATCTTGGCTAATTCAGAATACGTAAAGCATGGACAATTCAATTCGCATTAATGTGGAAGGTGGACAATCTTGTTATTTTTGACAAAAGCACTGAAACTCACATGCAGAGACAGTAATAAATCAATAAATTTTTTGTCTAGCACCGGTCTGATGTCAAAGAAAAAAATGCTGATGGAGATGGTGATGCATCTTGCCTTTACCCAAGCACCACCATTGAAGTAAAACTTTTATCCAAGAAATATCACATTCCTGCTCTTGCTGGGATAAACCCTCTTTATATTAAGCAAGCTAAAATTAAGTGTTTGTTCAGTTGGAGATAACAACTTCTGACAAACTTTAGGATGGACCAAATTATTAACTGTATAATGTAGAGCCTTAATGATATCTTAACATGATTTACTAGAAATTTGGAGAGAGAGTGAGCTTCATATTTACTATCACCATAATTATTGTTTAAATTGAGAAGTATTAGCAACAACAGACTGCTAAAATAATGCAGCCAGTGCATCTGTGTTTTTGTCTCTAATATATCAATTTCACATAAATGTTTCAAGAAGTACTACAGTTTGTTAAATACAGGTATTGGAAGCATTTCCTTATTTCTCTTTTCTGTATTTCATAGTTGATCATGATCCCTACCGTGATGTATTAGTGTGCTGCAGCCACATTTGTTTCGGCAGCCCAACATCTTGCAGACTTCCTCTGCCATGCCCGCTGTTGCTCTTGAACTTCTTCCTGTCTCTTCCTCTGGGATATGGGATTATATGAGTCAAGTGATTATGTGGTTTCCAAAATAAGTGCTGGAACTTGGAACTTCAGTGCTTCTGCAGCTAATCCTTAATATTTCAGCACAAATGACACCAGTGTGGTCTTCCTCTTCTGGAAATTATGAGCACAACATTGTGGCTTGGTTGGTGTGGATGTAGTTGTGTCTGAGTTTATGTGGGTGAATTTTTTTGCATTAGCCACAAGCATGGACTGCTTCTGTTTGTGTTGGTGTGTGTCCAGCTACAGTACACTTCAATATTGATTGCTACAGTTCATTAAATATAATAATCACTGTCTGATTACACACAAGAACACACACCCATAAAGTGAACACACATTCTCAGGCAGGGTGAATATTATTAACATTAACCACTTTACGCATACACCAATTAATTTCCTGCTTTCTAAACACATTTTCTGCACCAAGTTATTGAGGAAATGTCTTTATTTATATAAAGGGAAGCTAAATTAAGGTGACAATTCAAAATATAATGGAATATAATTCAGTAATCAGCTTTTGGACAATGCAAATTTGTTTCTTCTGTATTTCAGTTGCATTGCATGTTTTCTTATTGTGCATTGTTTCATTTGCTATTTAACATTTCTCGTTGCAGGCTGTTCTTCAGAATTTTTTTAATAAAAGCTTTGAAAAAGTAATGGAGACATTCAGATTCTGACCTGTCCCCAGCATCATCAGTGTAAATGACAAAAATACACATCAACATGAGATTAAACAGTTCAGAAAATTCGATAATGGTATGATTAACGGGACGTGGTTAGCTCAGCCATCAGCTTGTGGCCCTTTGATGCATGTCGCCCCCTATCTCTCACCATCTTTACTCTTACTACCCCCTGTCCTGTCAAAATAAAGGGAAAAAAGGCAAAAAAATATATCTTTTAAAAAAAAGAAATATATGATTAACGATTAACTCATGTTTTCTTGGTCAATATATGAGATTAAACAGTGTGATATTAGCGGGTAAAACTGGTCTTTTCAACTATTAAACTTTCACTCAAATATGTTTTGCTTATTATTACGTTTACTCTGATGTTGGAGTTTCAATGTGCAGGATAGTGTATTTGTTTTCACATATGCTGGAGGAATAAAGTTTCTCTGGGCTATAACACAAACGTACCATAGGATGCAAAAAAAGAGTATCTAGTAACTAGCATCTTTCCTGAAATCTGTGGGACACATTCTGGTTTTCTTACCTGGGCATGTTAAGTCTAAGGGGGTTAAATGAAGATTAGACTTAAAGCCGCTTCTGTAGAGTCTACTGGGTGATATTTGTTCTCCATTGACAGGATTTTTGTGGGACCAATTGGAAGTATTGATCTTGGATGAATGTATTAAGTTCAAACATAGATGGACTTTGACATTAGTTTGATGTCTGAATAAACAGGTTGAAGAATACAGAATTGATTTCCTTTTATTGAGTAACTGATATTCAGCCGTTTGCCCTACTGACATGTTAGATTGAAAGGGTGTATTTGTTAGGGAATGATGTAAAAAAAAAATGTTATCCTCATATAGATATTTTACTAAAAGTAAAAAAGGATAAGGAGATTTTGTAAATAGTATCTTTCAAGAGAAAGATGACTGTAAAGTTTGCCGTATAAAAACATGCAATAGATAGTGATTTATGAGATCAGATGATGGATCAGTGCGGTACGGGCTCTACCAGGTGAGCTACAGGAACACCCAGATGTAGAGTGTGAGAGACAGAAGAGCAAAATGTGGTGAAATAAAAAGTTTCTTAGGAACGACAAAAGTTTCAGAAACACAGTAATGGTGTGGAAAAACAACCAAAAAAGCCAAGAAAACAAAGACCTCTCAAACCTAAAGGCTATTACCTAAAGGCTCATGCAGACTACACGACTTTCAGCGTCAACCTATCGCCATGCTGTTCAGACTGCACAACTTGCCGTCTTGTGACGGTAGTCTTGAAGCCGTTGTGGCGTTCACACCACAAGACTGATCAGTGACAGGGGGTCACACACTGCACGAGCTGACAACGGCTGTGTCACCCGAGGCTGGACTCTAAACAATGTTTTTTTAAGAAAATCCACAACAGGCCTGAGCCAGCCACAATACCAGCACATATACACACTCTGGTTCAAACACTGCTACACTGATGATGACTGAATCAAATCCACTAAGACAGCATCTGAGCAAAACTCAGGGCTAATTTCCCCGGCCACTGTACTCAAGGCCCCCAGGCTTGTCTGTATATGAAGCCCTGGGGTGACCGACCAACCTACTTACCATAACCTTTACCGTCACAGAAGTTAGTGCCTAACCGAAGTCAGTAAATAAATGCATATCAACCAGCTAA
The DNA here is from genome assembly GCA_024633595.2 of Lepomis macrochirus. NCBI lineage: Eukaryota > Metazoa > Chordata > Actinopteri > Centrarchiformes > Centrarchidae > Lepomis > Lepomis macrochirus. The sequence goes on along the minus strand of JALXJV020000022.1, from coordinate 8,248,894 downwards.
CCCTGCAGCTGTTAGCCTCCTTGTTGTTGAAACGCTATAGCAAACTTCAGCATATCATGCACGCGCAAAATCGCTGTTTTGTGTACAATAACCACAGTTTTGTCAAAACGTGTATACGTTTGTGTCAGGGTTTGTGGTGGAGAGGTAGGTTGGTGGTCCCAAATGCTGGACAAAAGGCAGAGGAGGTGAAGTCCAAACAGTTTATTGTGGTAAAACAAAAGGCGAGCACACTTACAGAGTGGCTGGAAAAACAGAGTCAACGTAATCCAAACAAGATCCAAAAACACAGATTATTCAAATTGGGGCAGAGACGGAGCAACACATGACAGTGCGTACAAAGGCAACAATGACCGGACAGGGAATGAACAGAAACACCAAACATTTATACACAGGGACTAACGAGCAGGGCGGGAGCAACACAGGTGAGTGGGATCAGGGCTAACGAGGCAGGCAGAGAGACAGCAGGGGGAACAAGAGAGACACTCACAGATGCAAAACACAAGACCAGACATTAACTGGAACACAAAGTATTAGTGGACAAGCAAGCAGAAGGAACAGAGGAATTACAGGGGGAACACACACCAGCAAACAGATCACAAATAAATACACAAGGAACACAGACTGAAGCTGAGAACAAAACAGAACTCAGGTAGACATGGGCAAAATAACACATAAGAACACAGACCAGAAGTAAACACTAAGACATGAACTGAGACACAGAACTAACAGAACACAAGACCAGGAACATGACAACTGACTAACAGGACGGAGTACGAACAGACACGGGACCAACAGGAAAACAGGACTGGGGACTAAGACATGGAACCAACACACAGACTAAATAACAGAATAATGAAACTAAACAGATTCCTAACTGATAAAAGAATAAACTCAGAACTAAACAGAAAAGGTGACATAACTAACATGCAGATACAAAACCAAAACCCTCAGAATAAAAACCCCAAAACACAGCACTCAGGACATGATGAGATCGGGTTGGTTTGCTGTTCTGTTTAATTTAGACTTGTCTTACTGTTAGCCCTGTCTTGGTTTGTTGCATCTGCATGTTTCATAGTATAACTGATTCTGGTCTGCTTGTGTTCTTGATTAGTTTTGTTATATTCATTATTATGATCTGTTCCATCTTATTTTTCATCAAGTCTATATTAGTGTTTTATTCATGCTTCGTTTCCCTCTGTCTATTTGCCTTGGTTTGGTTCTTTTTCATGTCACCTTGCCTATATGTGAGTCAGTTTGATTTCCTCATGTCCTCCACCTGGTCTTGGTCCTGCCCTGCTCATTACCATGTGCTTAAATATTTGTTATTTCTGTTCTGCTCTGGCTGGTTCGTTGTATGTTCGTATACATCATTGCATGTCTTGCTTGCCTGTCTGATGAACTGCCAAGTTTATGGATTTATCTTTTGTTTTGTCACTCCTTGGATTATTCAGTTATGGATTTTATTTTTTGCTGTTCTGTAGACAACCTTTGTTTCGGGATTACCTTTGTGTTTTTTGGGGCGTAAGTTGTTTTGTTTTTTTACTTTGTTAATAAATACTGAAAGACTGAATCTGCTCTGCTGTCCCTGCCTGAACACAACAAATCATGACACAAGTAAATAGATACAATTTTTTGTCAATTTTACACACCCCCCTAGCAATAGATCAAACATTATGAAAGCTGTCTTTCTTCTGGCACCGATTTCACCAGGCTACAGATGAGCTTACAATTCCATGTCAGTACAACATTTTTGGATAAAAACATGCGGTTCCTAATAGTCATGAGAGAATATTATCATTCAATTCTGATCAGAATCATGCAGGTCTAATGTTTGCCAACATTGCCATATAGAAATGCCAAACTAGGTTTAAGATAATGTAAATGTCTTTTGCTGTTTTCATGTCCTAAAAGTCTCAGTGTGTCCTGATGTGATGTGTCAATGTCCTCTGCACAACTCTCCCCCCTGCCCTCGTTCTATGTGTGCTCTGTGTGCTCTGTGTCCATGAGCGTGTTTGATCAGTGTTGCTCCCACTCCGTCCCTCTCTGCCAGAAATGCTGAAAGTGATGTTCTGCGTGCTCCCTTGTCTTTCGTTTGATCCGCCTGTGTGTGTTTAAAAAGAGACAAACACAGCATCATAGAAACCCCACTTGTCCTTGGCAAAACGCTGTAAACGCGTGGTGACATCAGGCCAGCCAAAGACTGCACACAAACACACACACACACACACACACAGCTGGCACCACATACATTTGGCTAACTCTCCTCTCTCTCATCTCGTCCTTTGACACTTCCACTGAGCTCGACTGTCTCTGCTGAGATTACTTGGATTGATCAGTCCTGTCATATCCAAGACTCCAAGTCTTTGTGTGAATTTCTTTATTTCTTGTTTTATTTCTCATTAATTGGCATGTCTTTCCCCTCCTGCTGGTTGCCTTTCCATTTCATTTGAGAGTTATAAGAATCCTTATTGCAACACTGGGTGAAGATAGTGGGTGCTGGCCTGATGGTTTTTCAGGAGATTTCTTCCATTACTGCTTCCAGGCTAAACTGTATTATAGCAGTGACAAAATTAAAGCAGAGTCCAAATCTCATTCAGTCAAGGTGAGTTTAATCTCTGCGAAAATTTGGGTGGAAGAATGAGTTGTCTTCATCTTATACCAGAGTTATTTTGAGTGCAAAGTAAATAATTTGGCAGGAGGAGTTATGTACGTGATATTACATAAGAAAGTGTCTTGATATACAAAAATAACAAATGAGGTGGAGTTGAAGAAGACTGTGTGGCAAAGCTGTGTGGCTCGGAGTCTTGATTGTAGAGCAGCATGTTGCATAGGGAACACAAATATAAATTAATGGCACCATTTTGGAGCACAGTCAGCCTGCCAACAGGACCTTGTTTCTCCCTGCACTGGCCTGTGTTTACATTAACAAAGGACAATTGATTGCAGATTGTGCTTTTGGGGCAGAGACAGTGGAGATGGAGTACCTCCTCTGTTGTCAAATAAACCAAACGGTGAAGTGCTTATTCATATCATATTCTTTTATAGATGGCACATGCCTAGAAATATTTTAACTGTACAGTGTTCCTGGAAACATATTAGGTTAGGCTTAAACAGAAGGATATACTCATTTCATTGCTGTACATTGCTTAAATGTTCTTTTTGGTCGATCCTGTTATTTTTTTTATACTGTTGCGTTTACACAAAAAAAGAGTGTTCTGTTATTCTGAGCGACATGTCATCAGTCTCCATGCATTGGTAACACAATCATTGTTGTGGAATCTATGTTGCGCGTGTGTATGTTACACAAGTATTGGGCTTGGAAAGACAAACTGGGATAAGGCTACAGAGGAGAGGCTGGGCTGAACTTGGAATGAACTGAACAATTCTGATCTGATGCCCCAATCGCAAGGACATACTTTGTCTGTGTCTTCCGAAACGGTTACACATCATTATTGTCATTGAAAATTAATGTAAATGTATGATGTCAGATCACTATGGTTAAGGTTTGTTTTGATTTATGTCAGGGTTTTGGTCTGTTTTGGGGTTTTCTGTCAATTTTTTGTTTGATTTTAAAGTTGCCACTGTCTGGTGTTTGTATGATGCTTGTTTCCTGTCTGCCCGTATTAACCTAATGTGTCACACCTGTAGTTAATCACCCTGTGTGTTTTCTGTGTGTCAGAATAAATTGTCCTCATTCCTGTTCAGTCTCAGTCGAATCATTGCCACTTTACAGCACAATGTTTCGCAGGGACATTTATTACTGTGGCACATTGACGCGATTATAATGGTGCTGTTTGCAAAGTAGAGGAAGAGAGAGAAAGAAGCAAGGGACAAAGAAGAAAGTGTCTAAAGTATGGAATTATTTCAAGCTAAAGAAAACAACTCAGTAATGTTACCGTCCGTCCACCATAAAATGAAACTTATGTCGCCTCGGCAACAGCGCGACGGCACCTGATCAGAAAGCACCCCAGTGTTCTGGTAACAGTAACAGCAACTTTGGCATTTAACTGAAATCATGATTGATTGTTAAGTTGAGGGCTAGCCAAAGTAAGCTGCAGTCCTTAGGTGAAAATGTGCACACGTGCATTTGTTGTTCTCCTTTTGGGCCGTGAGTTTTAACCTCACAGTCATGAGTTAACTGGGTGTCAGGGAGCTGCACCTTTTTAACTCCCCTCCAGTTCTCTCTGTAGCTCAGACAATCCCTGCTACCTGTGCGTGTACTGATCCATCCTTTCACCCAGATTCTTTGTCTTTATAATCGCCATCTTTATAACATCTTTAATAACAAACAACAGCTGTTTTGTGTGCAGGATCGCTCATTTCCCATTTCACATTGTTGTCTGTTTTCTTGACAAATGCATGAATGTCCACCAGAGCTGTTGCCCGTGAAATGAACATTTCTCTGCCGTAAGCCATCTCCAAAGGCGTTTCAGAGAATTTGGCAGTACATCCAACCAGCCTCACAACCATGTGAAACCACACCAGCCCAGGACCCCCACATCCAGCATCTTCACCTCCAAGATCATCTGAGACCAGCCACCTGGACAACTGCTGCAACAATCGGTTTGCATAACCAAGGAATTTCTGCTCAAACTGTCAGGAACTGACTCAAGGAAGATCATCTGCATGCTCGTCTTCCTTGTCAGGGTTTCTACGTGACTGCAGGTCATTGTCATAACCAACTTGGGTGGGCAAATACTCACGTTAGATGGCATCTGGCAGAGGTGTTCTCTTCACAGAGGAATCCCAGTTTTCACCGTACAGGGCAGATGGCAGAACACGTGTATGGCATTGTGTGGGTGAGCGGTTTGCTGATGGCCAGCGTTAAGGACCCATGATGGCCATGGGGTTATGGTATGGGCAGGCGTGTGTTATGGACAACGAACACAGGTGCATTGTTTTTATGGTATTTTGAATGCACAGAGATACCATGACGATATCCTGAGGCCCATTGTTGTGCCATTCATCCACAACCATCACCTCATGTTGCAGCATGATAATGCACTGCCCCATGTTGCAAGGATCTGTACACAATTCCTTGAATTATCCCAGTTCTTGCATGGCCAGCATACTCTCTGGACATGTGACCCACTGAACATGTTTGGCATGCTCTGGATCGGCATATACGACCATGTGTTCCAGGGCCTGCCAATATCCAGCAACTTCGCTCAGCCATTGAAGAGGAGTGGACCAACATTCCACAGGCCACAATCAACATTCTGATTAACTCCATGTGAAGGAGATGTATTGCACTGCGTGAGGCAAATGGTAATTACACCAGATACTGACTGGTTCCCAAGTTCAAGTTCAAGTTTATTTATATAGCACATTTAAAAACAACACTAGTTGACCAAAGTGCTTTCCACAATATACTACAAATATATGTGACATGACAGCAACAGTGGAAAAAGTAAAAATAAAATAAATGTCGACACTCAACTCTGTTTGAAGGCCAATGAATAAAGATAGGTCTTTAGCAAAGATTTGAAAGTGTCAGGAGTTTGGGCATTTGTAATTTGAACAGGTAAAGTATTCCAAAGATTAGGAGTAGCAACTGAGAAGGCTCGGGCAACTTTAGTTTTTAACCTGGATTTGGGTCGAACCTGGATCGAGACGCATCTGATTGGATGACCTCAGTGATTTAACCGCATTGTGTACATGCAAAAGTTGTGATAAATAAGAAGGTGCCAACCCGTTTAAATTTTAAAAACAAGCAATAAAATCTTAAAATCAATCCTAAAGCGGGCAGGAAGCCAGTGGAGCGAGGCTAAAACAGGGGTAATTTGCTCACGCTTTTTAGTTCCCATTAGAAGTCGAGCTGCTGCATTCTGGACTCACTGTAACCGATGGAGAGACGACTGATCAACTCCAATACACAAAGAGTTACAGTAGTCGAGACTCGTCTGGTTCCCAGACCCCACCATTACAGTGACACTGCACATTATCGAGTGGCCTTTTATTATGGTTAGCCTTTTCTTTTATATAGAGAAAGTCTTAGATCTTTGAGTTCTGCTCATGATGAATGGGGGCAAAACAAGACATGAAACTCTCAGGTTGTTAATGGTTTTAAGCTGCTACCACTACCTGCTATTTTGTAGACCCACATGTAAGTGTTTTTCTGAAACTGCAGTCTTGTATATTGGTGGTCATGTGTTCTCCATTGTCTTAGGATCACTCCGTCCAAAAAAGCTGGAACATTCCTGCACAATACCTCTGTTTAATATCCATTTCAGAACTCCCCATTCCATCCCATTTCCATCAGTTGTCTCCACTGTGTTGCCATCTTTCCTTGATATCCACATCGATCTGCACACCAGCTCCCCAATACATAGACCAGTCTACCTATTGCTCCGCCTGGGTGTCATGCCATCCAGGCTGTATTGACCCAGCCCATGTGTTTTTTTCTGTTGCTGCTTTTTTTTAACTTTTGCCTGCCTGTTCCTGCACCTTTTAGACCCGGTTGCTTCTTGTGACTTGCTGAACCCTGCTCTAATCAACAACTGCTGATTATGTTAGTGTTCTGTACAGCAATACAGAGTGCACAGTACACAAACTTCTCTCATTATCAGTGTGTAATGTAAAGTAAGTAGAATAAATAGCAGTCAGTATAATTGCTCAATTTCAGGACACATTATGACACATTATTTTAATAGTTTGAAAGGGAGGATGTTTGGTCAAAGAGAGTGGGAGCTCCTCTGTCTGGATGTCCTAATGTGTTATCAAGCAGTTTCATCCAACCCACCCCTCCCACTGTAAACTCTTCTGGATGAAATAATTAATGCAAACTTTGCTTTACTTGTTTTATTTTTCGACAAACTGAATGCAAAATATGAAAACAGGTATTAAAGGCATGAGAGGTCAAAACTGCAGATTGTGATGCAAAAGTGGATCACAGATCCATTCTCAGTGGATCACCGTCAAGTGGGTCGACAATAAAGTGCAGCATGAGCATAAACCTGGCTTGAGTAGCAGTTGTTTACTTGACGCAGAGGGCATGCTTTTGAAGGACTGGTCACTTGACTCTCATAACTCTCGAGTGTCTTCAAGCTGGAGAGACAGCTAATTCCACAACATGGCCGAACCAAGGATCACATGGAATATATTATACTTGGTTTTACTTATAGTGTTAGCTTGCCTGTAATAAAGTATGTTTAGTAATTTTTACTTGTATATTTTTCAGCAAATAAACTGGTTTATACCTTTCAACCCACAGTGGTCAGTAAGCAATGCCTTTTGTACATACTAAACAAAAAATCAGATTCAGCTGGAAAACCACTGAATCAGAATAAGAACGAAAATCTATTGAAGGGGTGTATATGTCTGACCTTTTAAAATCGATTACTTGGGCTTAGTTTCTAAACCAAATACAGTTCTCTCATTTGTTTAGCAGAAAAATATGCATCCAGATTACCTCCAGTATGCATCAGCACATCATGAGCTAACATGACTCTATTTCCCCAGGGGCATAAAACATTTTGACAGTTTTATAATGAAATGTAGCAAGACGAATGAATGCTTTAACTTTAGCATGAATGAAGCAGATCACAGAACAGATAAAACTGGAACTGAGTACTTATCAAGACATCCCTCTTGCCTCATTCTTCTGCATTCTAGTAGTTTGTCTCACTTTTATATCTGCTTCTTTTCTCCTTTTTTATCAACCCCCTCTTATTTCTCTATCTTTCTTTTCCTCTATTTGTTTTATATCCCTCTGCTTTTCCTATGGGAGACAAATGGCCGGCTCGCCATGGCAGGACAACTAATTTCCTTCAATATTTACCAGTCGCAGACACACACCCGTGAAGCAACGTGCACAACGCTTGCTTAAACACAAACTTATTCAGAGCTAATACCAGAACCTGTCAGACACAATTCCACTGATGCCTCAGTACCTTGGCACCGCACTAATACACACAACAAGTGTATGAGCTGTCATGTCACTGACCTGATGACAAAAATGAATGATGAAAAAACCTTAAGGTTTCTTTTAAAAAAATATGAAGAATTCCACACTTATCCTCTAGCTACATCCCCTATCCAAGGCATCCACAGAGAGTAACGTCAGCAGTATATTAAAAAGAAAATTGAAGTGCTGTCAGACGCAGGGTGTGAGCAAATATCCTCACTGAGACTTAATAGTGTTGTGTTTGTTTATGATGCCTCCCTGTGTCGAAAAAAAAACAGCAAGAGGCAGGAAACACGAGGAGAGGTTGCCTGTCTATCGCAGTCTATCACTAGTCTGTCACAGGACTAACACATACAGACAGACAACCACGCATACATTCCCACCTACTGGCAATTTAGCCTCCAATTAACCTAACCTGCTTGTCTTTGCAAGGTGGGAGTTGGGATACTCCGATTAGACTTTTTCTCCCTGATATGGATTCCAATTTCCTGTCAATTATATCCTTCTAAATCTCTTCACTGAACCACTTCACCTGCATGTGGGTTCTTCCCCCTCACAAACCAAAAAACTGATCTGCTACACAAAGTAGCACCTCTGCAGTTTTTTTTCTTTTACTCCAAAATGCTTCATCATCTTACTGCGATAATTACAGAGGCTACAGATCCACATCCACATATATTAAATATATCATTTTTTTTTCATGAATGAATCTAGAAAACAAGGAAATAATGCTCTTCAAGAATTAGGAAACTATTGTAAAAGCCCCCCCCCTTTGCCAAACACACACTTTGACCTTCACACATAAAATCCATGACTCTCACATCTGAAATCATGATCACATCTCTGTGCAGGACATTTGAACTCGTGCCATACATGTAGCAATTAAGCCCAGTGGATTTCGATGGCCTGTACACTCCCTTACAAACATCTGACATATTTTTCCTTTCATCGTCTTTTCACTCTAGGTTTCATATAGTAAACAGAAAATATTTATGACCAATATCAATGATATTTTAAATTATTATTATATTTTTATTATTTTTGAACAGGTATTCATTTTCTACTGTCCTTCTGTGAAGGCAATTGTTTCTTCAGTATATGCATCCTTTGTGTTTTTGAGTGCTTGTTACCCAAGCCGAACCTCACCTCCTGTTGCCATCTGCCATTTGGACTGCCAATCAACATGGCAGCTGTCAATCAAGCAGCAGCTGACACATACTGTACGTATGACAAGTGAAATCACTGGCCTGGAAAGGAGAAGCGAGGCATTGGATGGGCTACAGAGGCTGGATATGGCGTGGAGGAAGTCTGTCAGTAGAGACACTTCGTCTTCCTGGAGACCTCAAGGGATGATGCTGCATTGTGTGTCGCCTGAATGACCATTGCTTTACACACACACATAAACACACATGTGTTACACACACCCCTACAGGCGCTTAACAATGGGCAAGTGACCCATCTGCCGAGTGCAGCCATTTATTTAATTTACCTGTCACCTGTGTGCACACATGTACACTCACATTCACACACTCTGTCGGTGTCTCAGCAGCACAGAGACAATCAGGCTGTCCTAAGGTGAACTATAACCTGATTATGTATGTGTGAGGGTGTTTGTGGAGAGGGGACAGGTAATTGATAGAAAAGTCTTCTCTCTTCTCTTCCCTGAAGGTAAAGCCTCGAGCTTCTCTGGTAACAATTAGGATGGAGGAGAGGAATGGAATAGCTTTTTGAACAGGCTTCAGCAACTATGGGTCTCTTAACATTGACTTACTTACATACTTGGTAAGTAAGTTCACATATTCTTTGCATGAATAAAACAAAATGAATTATTAAAATATCTGCAACTGTAACAAAAATGGTGCATAATAAATGTGGTTGACAACACACTAAACTCTGAATAAAATGCAGAGGTATACAACACCCCCTATAATTACAGCCTAAAAAAATACCATAAAGCTAAATTAACACCACTCTGATACACTGCCAGCAAAAACTACATTACAAGCGTCATAAAGGTAGGGTTTACTGGACTGGGTTAAATTACACAGGTTCTTAACAAAATACCATTACAACATATTTGTTCCATTGCATCTTTCTCAATATGGTTATTTTATGATTTTAGTCCCTGGAGAATTTCATTCCAAAGTACAAAGATCAACTTTTTCAAAACTAATATTCTAGGAAAAACACAATTTGTGTCACCCACATCCTTGTTTTTGTTTGATTTGTTTGTCACAACTTTATCTTTAAAACCAGTATGGAATATATAGTATAATCTACCACTACACAAACACAGTTCAGCTCAACACAGACGTTTTATTGTTTTTTTTGATTGACAGTCTCCACAGGTTGTTTTAATTTGAAAATTGACCGGATTCTCTATGCCGTTATGTGTCTGACTTCTGGCCTGCTCTGTGCTGCTTGAGTCAAAAATAGACCTGCTACCTATTCTCTGCGGAGCAGAGAGCTGCTTCTGAGGCACGTTGCAGCCGCGTCTGGAGGATTCGCAAGCATTGACTATAATGGCCGCGATTAGCTCCAGCAACCGCGGCGATGGATTTTAGGGGTCAGATTCAGCAGTTTACCTACATCTGAAGGATAAATGACACTCGTTTGAACAGATAGTGACTGTTTAAGACTACGTTCAGACTGTAGGCCAAAGTGACCCACTGATTTTTCTGATCTGAAATTTTAACATAACAGTGTGAACAGGCCAAAGCCTCATGGAATCTGATCTTTTCCAATTCGGATTTGGGCCACTTTCATATGTGGTCGATATCCAATACAGATCGGATTTTTTTAAATGTGACCTGAGTCTGGACACTCCGGTTGGAATTGATGTCACTTTGACGTCACTCTAAAGCTATCATAGTTCTGCTGTAGACGAGGCCGCGATGAATGAAAAAGCTCCACAACAGCCAATATTAAACATGTGGCTCTCTTTCTTCTCTACTTCACTATCATCTCCTCACAAATTCCCTTTCTTTCACATGAAATCCACCAGGTCACAAGCGCTCTTCTGAATTGCATGCATGCTACATGTCCGAGCGGACGCATTAGAGCAAGAGTGAGAGAGAGTTGTGGTGCAGATGCATTGTAACGTGCCAGAAACAGTAATGAATGTCATGGAAAGGACAGAAAGTTGTGAACATTTGTCATAATTCGGGAGAGATGTGACTCCAGGAGTAAACCCAGAGAGGGCAATGAAATACTCCCATATTTCATTGCCCTCTCCAGTTAGTCTGGGGCTAACTGGAGCTAACATCTGTGGTTCCTAGTTAACTTTTATTTGTGCTGCGTGTGTTAAACAACAATGTGAAACAAAAAAATTGGATCTAGGAGATACAGTATTAAGGCCTGCAATGTGAACGTAGGCTAACAGATGGAGGGCAGCATTATCATGTTCACATCAATCTGAGAGTCCAATGTTGACAAGGATGATGTTTTAGCGCTGTTTTGGTCTCAACCTACTTGCACAGGAAATATCTGGCTCTTGTTCACCAGCTAGTCGCTAACTGTGTTTGTCTGCTTTAAGCAGGTAGTGTACAGTGGGTTTATCTGAGCTTTTCCACTGCATGCTGAAGCTAGCACCAAAACAGGAAGGAAGTGGTGATCATTTCTACAAGCAAGGTCTTTCACTTGTCACATAGTCATTTCATTAGATTAGGTTTTATTTGCCATTTGCAAAGTACAAGACACTCACAGAGTTAGCTTTTAGCTACAAATGCAAGCAACGAAAGACAATTTAAAGAGCAGAATAAAAAAATGCACCCTATATACAAATACACACTATTAATAAATACAACCTATATACACTTAAATAAATACACCCTAGTTAAACTGTAGTTAAATACTAAAGCCCACTCTATAAGGTGTGAGAGTGTTGGGAGGTGTTAAGTGTCCAATGTGTAAATGAGGTGAAGCTTGTGGTATTTCCTTCCTGCCTTCATGTCCTTTGCAGTCATTCTGACAACGGCTGGAAAAAGCTGTTGTGGAAGAGGTTGTATCCTGAGTTCTTCCACCTGAACAGAGAGAGACCTGGGTGGTGTTGATCCCTAAGAATGGTGTGCTTTTCTCCTGCGGCCGGCACTGCGTGTCCGTGGAGGTGAGGTTGGAGCCGAAGATGCTCTCTGCAGTTTGGATGAGCGTGTCAGTGTCAGGAACAGTCCCTGTAAATAACACTCTGACTCTGACACTAACATCTACCTGTATACGGTTTACTATTTTCTATAATTTATTTGTCAATTTTGTAATTCAGTAGCTGTTCATATTGTATACTGTATAAATGATATACACCTACCTCATGTGCATAAAAATATTTCACTAGCAAGGACCACACCACAACAATGTGTTGTTTAAAGGTTTAATGAATGTACTAAATATACAGATAGATTAATAGATGTCAAGGGGAATGGTGGTGGAGAAGGATGCCATCCTGGATGCTGATCTGGGAGACTCAGAGTCTGATTATTTTCCGCTGAGCCGAGTGTGGGCTTGATGGAGATCGTTGAGGTTGTTGTATGAACAATAGGCCTAGGATGACCAATGGCCGAGGACCTTAATGGTTTGGTCGGAGATGCCTGACCTGGCCGCTGTGGATGCGGAAGGAATGGCTTGAATAATGTTCGGGTGATATGCCTGAGATGCGGAGGATACTGTTAAGATGTTTCGCAACCAGAATCGAGTGGCCATGTTTCCTGTTTCAGTGAGGAAAAGTGGGTGTTGTGGTGATGCCTTAGCAGCGTATCTGGAGCAGATGTATTTGGATAGTGGCTCATAGGGGGATGAGATAGGAGCTGAGGCGGAAGATGTAGATAGAGAAGGAAGCTCCTAGCTGATCCGTCTTACTCTTTGGAGTGTGAAGATTAGAGAGTTGGAGGTGAGAATGGTGATGTCTGACAGACTGGGATGCCGGGAAGGATTGTAAGCGGATGATGTAGGGGCGAATTCTGAACACCTCTGGAAGCCAAAGAAAGCAAGCAAAAACATGGATTCTAGAGTCGAGTCGATTGCTGGTGACATGTATCCTGAACGGAGAGAATAAATGCAGCGACTGAGGAGGTCTGAAGTGAGAGTTAAGTGTCTAGCGGCTAGAGTGGGTTCTTGTTTCTTCAAGCCTTTAATTAACATTGTGATGTGGGAATAAGAGATGGACGGACATGGGAAGCCGGTGACTATTCTGAAGAAGAAATTGATGCCTGCCAAGTAGGTCTGGATGGTGAAGGAGCAGATTTTCTCGATGGAATGTGCGTGGGTGATGAAATTGCAGTTGGACGTGATGTCAAGGGAGGGAAATGGCAACAGATATGTGGCGTGAAACGCCTCAAAGCTATTCCAGCCGGTCAAGTAGGCTGAGAGAGTGCTAGGGGCAAGGCTGTTGATGATGGCTTCTTGTGAGGTGTAAGAGAGGTTTCTCAGGTGAGGATTTAGTTGAATGTTGAGGCTGAAAACGGTAGCACTGGTGTGGAGTCTGATTCTGGAGCCAAGTGTCTGAATTTCTGGAAGGAGAAACGAGACAATGAATCGGCGATGCTGTTTTGGTGGCCAGGAACGTGAGCTGCCCTGAGGATGAACTGGTGTTGGGCGGATGTTAGTGTGAGTCTGCGAAGAAACTGTGCGATGACAGGAGAACGAGCTCGACCTTTGTTTAAAATTTCGACTACTGCCGTGTTGTCGGAATGGATGAGAATGGACTTCCTTGACCATTCTTGCCCCCAAAGAATGGTGGTGATGATGATGGGATATAGTTCGTGGAGCGCTGATGAAGTAGAGCCGGACTTTGTCCTTAGCTGTCTGAGTTCTGAGGGCCAAGCAGAGGCGAACCACCTCCCCCCGTAGTAGCCACCGAAACCTACGGAAGGAGCTGTGTCGGTGTACAGCTGAATGCCCTTGGGATGGGTGATGAAGTCTTCATAGAAGAAGGAAATGTCATTCCAGGAAACCAGGACATGTTGCCACAGGCGCATTTCCATTTTGCAAGCCTTGTCCAGAACGACTCTATCATGGAGAGAGGGGACGGCTGCGGCTGTGGTTAAGAGATTGGACAAGAAGGATTTTGCCTGAGGAATTATGCGAATGGCATAATTGAGATGGCCGAGGAGGGCTAGTAGCTGACGTTTGGTGCATCTGACTGCTAGGAGAAAGTTTAAGAGAAATAGAGAGATGTGCTGTATTTTCTCTGCAGGCAGCAATGCCTGGAAGGATGTTGAATCCAGAGTGATCCCTCGATGGAGGTGCTAGGCCCTGAAGTTTTCTCTTTTGAGAGGGAGATGCCTAGTTCATGAAAAGCTTTGATGAGAGTATTAAGCCCTGCGCAAGGGGGTGAGAATGGTGGAGGGACGACGAGGAAATCATCGAGGAGGTGGAGTATGTAAGGAAGTCTGTAGTTGTTAGTCAAGATCCAGCACAGGGCTTTGGATTGGGAGTCAAAGATCTTGGGACTGCTTCTGCAGACAAAGGCAAGATGCACACAAAAATATTAGGCTCCTTTCCAGTGAACCCCAGAAAAACGCCAGAATTCTGGGTGAATGGGCAAGACTTTGAATGCACTGGTGATGTCTGCTTTGGAAAGCCAAGCCACTTGACCTGCTGTGCGGATGAGGGTGATGGCGTGGTTAATGTTAGCATATTGCATGGAGAAATCCGGGCTGGGGATAATGCTGTTGATGCTCGGAATGAGTGAGCCGTGTGGGGAGGATAGGTCAATGATTAACCTCTTTTTTCTGGAATACTTCCAGGTGGCGACGCCTATAAGACTGATTTGGAACGTTGAAAAAGGAGGCTTGTTGAACGGGCCTCTCATGAAACCCTCTTTGACTTCTTTAGCTAGTAAAGAGTTGACTATGTAGGGTTCTGAAAGAGCGGACTGGAGGATGCAGGAGGCGTGTGTAGAATCTGGGAGGACTCCAGGACTCCAGTATGTGAGGCGGTTTATGAGAAAGTTAACAAACAGCCTATCTGGGTGATTTTGTAAGGCAGTGGCGAGGCTGTTTACCTTCACTGGTGTGCCGAGGTGCCGTGCTAGTCATTCTACAGGAGTGGTTCGATTATGAGGGCAGGTGCTCCTGGCGTGAGCTCCTCCGCAAAAGGAGCAGACGTGCAGGAGTCGGCAGTTGGACATGGAGCAGCCGAGGTGGTTATAATTGTTGCAGACCATCCTGCCTCCCTGATAAAGGACTGGCCTCCCCTGTTTGTCGATTCCTTCGAGGGACGTATGTCTGCCGGCCTGGGGATGATGGGAGGTGGGGGTGCGGCTGATGACAGGCGATTAAAGGCTGAGCCGTTGCGCGAGGAAGAAGGGTGTGAACGTGTTGATGGGGCACTGACTGTACTGACTGAGGCCGGGTGGGAGGAGGCTCTGCATAACTCGCAGGAGAGGGAGGTGCGGGCTGCGAAGATGCGGCAGTAAAGTTCGGAATCAAAGCCCCCCAGTATGTGCCCTGGCTGAATTGCTGAATTCGGCCAGCTGCCTGATTGGCGAAGTGCATGTGGTAACTATAGAAACTAGTCCCCCCGAACCGTAAAGCCATGTCTAGCACTATGGAGAGATAATCGTCCAACTCCTTCCTCCGAGTGGGGAAGGCTATGCAGATGGTGACGCTGAAGAGGGAAAAAGCTAGGCCGAATTCTGAAGGAGTTAATTCCCTGGCTCTGGAGGTTGAAGGGTGACGGAGCTGTACTGAACCAAGGTTAGTCTGTATTTCCCTGGGATGACTAGTGTCGATTATGGATGGATGGAGGAGCTGAGCTAGGTCTATATAATTACAGGCGAGAATCTGCTGGCGCAGTGCGGGGGAGATAGGTGGGGGTCGATGGATTGTTGACGCTGGCTGAGTTGCTGGTGTTGCTGTGGCCAGGGAAAAATTGTTACCACAAGAAAAAATATTGTTTGGTGTTGGGGAAAGGAGGTGGAGGGGATGGGGTGTGGGGATTTTGGGGTCAAGGATAGAGCAGTTGGAAAAGACATGGGAAGCTCAGGATTACCGCCGATGATTGGTGAGACCCTTTGGGTTGCTGTGCCGGATTCCTGAAATGCTGCTTCGACTGCTTGGAATGACATAGGAGCAGAAGCCATATTGCTGTGAGTGGCTGAAGGAAGGGTAGAAGAAGGGATGATGGAATGAAAGGATGTGTGTGTGAGGGAGGAGAGTGCAGCCTGCGGGCACAGGGATGAAAAGAAGGCCGAGATTGCCTGAGACATGACAGACATGGAGGGAGCAGGCACATGGGGAAATATGACCTGATCCCCAACAGGTGGAGCTGGAGATGCATACTGTGGCTGTCGAGGCCCGGTGACGTCGTGTGTGACGCCGCTGGCCGAGGCCAACCCTGGCGGAAGACCCGGAAGCGCTGGTGGTTGGAATTGCCGGAGGATTGATGCAGGATTTGTAGCGATGGAACAAGGTTGCTTTGTTGTCATTGCAGTGGAAGGATACACCCTCCATTCTGAGGAACCATGTAAGGCGAGCGACAGTCCAATATCGAATGTCGGGCTCGGTTTGTGGAAGAGGAGACGGCCGTGTGGAGGAGGAGGGCGCGCTGCGTCGTGTAGAGTAGTCGGCGTTTGAGCGGGAGGGAGGCTGCTGCCAAGGAGAGGTTTGCTGCCGACTCCCGCGTCTGTGCCTGCAGCGACCTCGACTTCCTGATCTTGCAGGCTGATGAGATGAGGCCTGAGAGCCGTGGGAAGACGGGGATATTTCCTCCGAGAAGCGAGCATCCTGGCAACGCTGTGGTATGCTCACCTCGGATCGCAAACGGCTCCCCCGAGACGCTTGGCTGATGTCTGACTACTGTGGTGTAGGTGGGATGTAGCCTGTTTGGAACAGCTCATCGTACAGGTCATCATCTGACTCGGGTGAGTTGATTTCTAGTTCTGGGTCCATGATTGCGACCGTTGTGTCTATTTGCCTCGAGCGAACAGAGGCAGAGGAGGCCAGTTGAATAGCTTGGGTGTAGATATACTTGTCAGTTAATTAGAGGTGTGGTTTTAGGCGTGCCCCTGCTCCTGAACCTAAGTTAACTAATTAACTTCATTATGGTATGTACAGGTGTACTGTACGCTGTAGTCTTTCTGTATGGTTTGAAGGGTTGACGTCGGAGTCCTGCCTTCTTCAGTCTTTGATCAGTTTTATTTATTGAAATATGAATTATAGCAGATTTACAGACTAAAAATCTCATGTTTCAATCATTATTTGTAATTAAAGAAAAATGTCTAACCCTAAAGATTAATATTCTAAATGCAAATTACACATAAAACCACAAGCAATGTTAAGAGGTGTGTTCCCCCTCATTATTTTTGAAAACAATGTATTTCCCATCTAAATACAAACAATGATGCACAAAACAAAAAAAACATAAAATGATCTGCAGTACTAACAGGATGTTGGCAGATCAACTAGTAGAATACTTTCCAAAGACTGAGTTAGTGACATGCAATGTTACATACAACGTGTGTGTGTGTCGGTCGAGATACACTCTTTTCTCTCCCACATTATTAACAGCAACATTAACAATTTGCGTGTCTGTTGAGAGTTTGGCATGACCACAGACACACAGTTAGCCCCTGACCTTCTGCCGTAAATGTCTAATGAGTTTGTGTTCTTCTAGATAAAAAGCACGAGACATGCTTTCAATAAATCTCTGTCAAACAATGAAACTAGTCAGATCCAATCACCCTGAGAAATAATTAGGTTACAATGACTCATTTCCAGGTTGCTGACTGTGAAACTCAGTGCAGCTCTTTGAACCGCCTGCTGTCTTGACACCTTG
Source organism: Lepomis macrochirus (assembly GCA_024633595.2). Lineage (NCBI taxonomy): Eukaryota > Metazoa > Chordata > Actinopteri > Centrarchiformes > Centrarchidae > Lepomis > Lepomis macrochirus. The sequence continues at coordinate 8,231,220 of JALXJV020000022.1, read as the reverse complement.
CCAATTTTTTTTTTTTTTTACTGTTGCAATTACTCACTCAAACCAACAAAAATCTGTGAAAACTGTGTAGTTTCCTCAAAATAACAACCTAATTACTTATTTAGATCACATAATTCTACTTCCAGTGTTTCAAAACTAAAACTACAAGGATAAAATATTAAGAGTGTCTTTCAATCAGCACAATAATAAATGCGCAGGGCCATGTTTATGACTTGTCTGACCACTAACTGAGATTGTTAATAAAGGAACAGTTCAACACTTTGGAAAGTACGTTATGTTATTTAGCTAAAAGACTAAAAACAGAAGGAAACGGATAGCCTGGGTCTGGGTCTTTTGGTTTATTCCAGTACTAAAGCAGAAGTAGTAAAAACAACAATTTGAGGTTACACGGAGGTTTATGTGTGGAACTTTGTCTTGGTCTGGCACAGTAACTTCCCAGAGTCGCAACTGAAAGTCCCAAAAGAATTAGTGGTATGCTCCACATTAAGGCACTTTTAAAGCAAGATTTAAAACGATCCTGTTTTGTGTGTTGATTGATTTCCCTGCTTTAGTATCCTTTTTCTTTAATTGAAATTCTCTGCTGTACTTTTATTCTTTTTCATAAATATAGGGTCAACCAACTGTTTCATTGTAAATACACCTTTATTCTGTTATTGTATTTTATTTGCCTGCACAAAGTCTTTCAAATGCTAAATATGTTACAGTATGGAGACTGTCTGAGTTTGAAAGGCTCTTCATACACTTGCCTTGCCTCACTTTGCCTCAAATGATTTTCAGTTCTGTGTAAAGCAGCCTGCCCATCTGAGCTGATCAACACTTCCTCCATTGTATCCGTGTATTTCAGGATTTGTCATAGACCAATTGCTTTGTAACACTTTTGATGAGATTCAACCAGTGTCTTATTTTCAATACCCTTCAAAACTGTCACCATCACTCATCAATTGTACAGACAGAAATTTGTGTTGACAAAGAGGAAATATGCAGCATACTAACTACATGGTATATACCAGAGGTTTTCAATTTGTTTTAGTAATTAGACATATGGTATTTAGCAATTACAATGGTTTTGTTAAAACTTTAGAAGTACAGGCATCCAACCAGGTGCCAGATGTCTTTCTAACTCTTCTCTTAAAGTTTACCATATAAAGCTTTACATGTGCTCACTCAAACCACAGGGTGCTGATCAAAACTACTGGCCATGCAAAACTCCCCATCTTTGGAATCATTGATATCATTGTTCATATTCTGTTTAATATCTCTTTTAATATGTGATCCACACTAATCCAGTCTCTGATTGGCTACAAGACACTTTAATTTGACTGATTGGTACACATTTTTAAAGTTCACTTTTGACCTTGCAACAAGCAGCTGACAAAGACATAATCTAACCCCTGCTGATGAAGACCATGTGAGGTGATTGAAAGCTCCACAACAGCTAGTTATATGTACGGAATATACAGTGATATAAATATATTAATACTTAAATGGAATACTTAAAATATACAGTGATGCACAGTAAATACACTAACATTTTCATGGGTGGTTTTCTACCCATGGGTACTAGGTATATGTAACTCAGTATTGCACTATATGCTATATTGACCTAAACTGGTTGCAATTTCGACCCAGTAATTTTGAGTGTAGGTTTAATGTTGCATTTCTAAATATACCCTTGTGAATGAAATGTGCTGTTCAGAAACATGTTGATCACTGATGTACTATTTTGTATATTTACAAAATGTGTTCCACATAAAGGATTTACTGAAATTTGAAGTGGTTACACCTTTCCCTAAGCCTAAATTGAAATTAATGGAGAAAAATATGGAAGCAGTACTCTGGATAAATGATATGCTTTCCATTTTCTCTTCGAGCAAGGAGTATAAGAAAGTGTCAGAAGACCATGTGGAGCCTTTTGTTCAGAGTACATTCACACACGCACACACATTCACACCCACACAATGGGTGACAAAGAAAAATTGAGTGAAGCGCTCTCTCCCCCGAGGAGGCCATTGTGTCTTCTATGGAACATCAATCCATACGCAGCAGACCACAGGGAAGACGAGTGGGAAAGTGTGAGAGAAGGAGTGTGGGGATAGACGGAGAGGCAGTGAGACAAGCTGATTGACCAGATCCATCAGGTGGAAATCATCAGTACCTCCGTTCTAAAGCATTTCTCCTCCTCCTCTGCTTTAACTCCCTTCTCTCAGCTCATCCATTTTATCTCTAATTCTCCTCTTCCCTTTTGTCCCGCCATCTCGTCTTTCTGCTGTCGTTTTTCCCATCACCACTCCTCTCTCCTTCCTCTTCTGCACTAATTTAGCATTTCAGTCATTCTCCTGACCTGTTTTAGTCTCCATTGTTTACCCCCCCCCCCAAATCTGCTCCATTTCTGTTCTTGTCTTTGTGTTAAGCCTTCCTGTCTGCAGCGGAGGATGGTTCACTGTGCTCATCTGTCACTGTTGGCTGTCACTTTTTTTCCCTGTAACTTTCACATATGTGTCTGTTTCATCCCTGTCTATAACTTTCTGCTCTTCCCTTCTCTTTATTGCTTTTTCATGCTGAAATCTTTCCACTTTTCAAGCCATCCATCCATACCCGCCCTCTCATTCACATCTCTTTTTATTGCTCACAGTCAATCTTACATTCATTCTGAAATTCTCTTTTCTATCTGGCTTCTCTTGCTATTACTTTTCCTCCAAGTCCTTTCAATATTTTTCTCCCTTTCTCTTTTTTTGCCAACATGAATTTAACTTTGAACATAACAGTAGTATGAAACATACTACATCTAACATACTTTGTCCAGTACTGAGTCCATTTTCGGCTGAATCAAGCAAAAAAAGCACTTTAAAGATCATAGCTTACCTCTGAAGATGTTATATTTTAACAAACAAGTCTCAAATTCACATTTAAATTAGAAAACACCCTCCAAACAAACAGGCACCAAGCAACTCAGACAGCAACAAACCTGCCAAAATTGAAAGTTATGATAATGATATGTTGCTAGCTTAAATGATTTTGATTAAATAAAGTGTAAAATTGTTAGTTACTGTAATAAGCTGACAAAACAAGTCATTTGTCACATAAATGTGAAATAAAAGGAGCAAATTTTGACCTCAGTTTATTTTACTCCATAGACAATGTTGTTTGACACCTAAAAACAATGATTTAAAAGGATGTTCTATATATCTATATGTTGTACAACAATCATACTAAAGCATAACCAACATTTAAGCATCACATGCTGCATAATACTCAATGATCACATGTTCAGGCCTATTAATCATACTTCAGTTCAACTTCAAATCTCAGTTCAATATCTACATATATCTACAGTAACCAGCATATAACATGTACAACCCTGTACTTATTCAATAACAGCTGATAATAAAACAACAGAAATTACATCGAGCTACTCTTATCCCTGTACTGTAGGCAGTACAGGCTCTACATAACTTAAGTTGTAACACATAACTGTAGTTGCAATGCAATACTCAAATTAGAGTACCCTTGCCAGAAAACATAATATTTTATCTACCCACAGCAGAATTTACACATTAAGGTTTTACATTTCCACAAATACCATTAAAATAAAACCATCCTAGAAAACCAGCAATGCTGCGTAATTCACTCAGCTACTCCTTAAAACAAAGCAAATGAACATAAATGCAGCTGTGCTTAGTTAACTTAAATATCAGCTTACTATTTCAGTTGCTAATTAAAATTAAAACTTTGTATCACTGTCAGAAATCAATTTCTACGGCGCCAGGCCGTGAACACACCAACTCTTGATACAAATACAGACAAATGTAGTGCTGCACACACAGTTTGCAATATTAGCATCCTGCACTTCACTAGCTTACCGAGACAAATAGAGGTGGAAAGCGGATTTTTACAAACTCCCGGTTCCTCCTCCTTATCTTGTCTTCTGTTTCGGTTCTTTAGCTTTGCTAATACACCTACACTTAGAGTTAACAGAGTGATAAAAGTATCACTCTGTTAACTCTCTCCCATCGCCATCAAGCATGTTCGTCACCTCTTTCTTTCTCAAATACACATGCACAGGGTGACCTGTCAATCATGTTCAGCTGGGGGAGGAACTATCGCTCCTGATTGGCTGATTTTCCTAAAGGGATATTGCGGTATTTTAATACTTTTGACATTATTTTAACCATGTATTGTCACTGGGTTACATTTCAGAAATTGGAACAAATACTCATATGAGCATTTTCTGATTTCCATCTCTGTAGTTTAGGTTTGGTTAGAATGACCACTAGATTACCACAAAAATGGTTCAAAGAACCTAATGATGAATGTTAGGCTTAAACAGGCTTAAACAGCTGAATTTCATCTTTGTTTGACCAACCATCCACCCAAACTTACTCACTAGGATGTATCTTCTGACAGAAGGTATGGGCATTATTCGCACAACCACAAAATCGCTTCTCAGGAAAAGATAAACAAGGGTAGTTTTAAGCATTTGAGCAAATTACATGTCTCCTGGAGAAAAGTCTGCGTGCCACAGAAGGATTTTCATTTTTAAGTTCAGCTTTAATTGAATGACTTTTAGGCACTGATAAAGGATGCAGGAAGGGGGACATTGACTTTATTTGGAACATGCCCCTGAGATAAAGTCACTTTGATGTGTGAACAGCAGGCCTCTCACTTGTTCAAGTAACACTACCTAGCAGCTGTTCCGCCTTGTTTATTTCAAGCACCACTTCACAAAATTTCTAATCAACCAACATGAGAATTTATCTCATCAGCCAGAGTCACTGCTGATAATATCACTACTGTCCTTTCCCTTCTCACTTTCTAGTATTAGGTTAAAAAAGTTGTAATCACAGTAGAAAGGCTAGTAGGGCCATATTTTGATACAGTTTGGAAACCTTGCTACCGCCCTTGGACATGAAGAGACTTCACATCTAAAAATAGGAATATTTCGTAGCTGAGTTCCTCTTTCCTGACCTCCAGTGGTTGTGTGTGGTCTATCATGGTTATTCCATTGAGTACTCTTAGAAATATCACACCACTCGCCAGTACTTAAATAATTAAATAACCACTACTAGGAACAGTCGCCTCTGTTAGCGTGCGGCTCCCTCCATTTGGAATAAGCTTCCTGCCAATGTGGCCACACAGCAACAAACACTAACCTAGCTTTTAAATTCAAGCTGAAGGCCAAGTTACATTCTAGCATCCATTGTACCTATCACAAAGTTTTATTAAAGGATTGTAGTTTAACTTCCACATAAAGCACACAAATGTCTCAGAAATCAATGTTACCTTGTTACAGCGGCCTCTTCAGCGGCACCAGCGGGCACTTGAACTTGCACTTCCAATGTAGCTTAATTTCTGGCTGTTTGGAGTGAAGACATAAATTAAATGGAAGGTAATGATCAATGCTTGATGTCCAGTAGCACCATAGTGGAAAATAAAAATCCCATAGTTCCAATAAGAATCATTGATTAGGTCTAAGTGTCTTGGTTGGGGCTATCTATTGCATTAGAGATAATGTCCTCTTTGGGCCTGCAGGGCTGTTCTGTTCTTTTTGTGTCTTTATCCTCTACAAAACACACCCAGATCAAAAGAAGTTTAATGTTCTGTGTGTGTTTGTGTGAAGAGATAAGGAAAAACACTTTTCATGTGCATTTTATTAACCTGAGCCTGAAACATACATGTAAATGCATGTGCGCATATATGTACACACTTCACAGCTGGGAATTTGTGCTATTAGTTCAGATGGACGCCAGATAAATGTGCAGTAAACACACAGTTATGTGATTAAAGGCTTAGTGACAACAGAGACTGGCCTGAGGGCAGCTGAGGGGGAGAGCTCTGAGTTGAAGAAAACAACATTTATAATAAAATGTTAAACTAAACCTGCATGTGGTAACTTGTTTTTTTAAGGAAAATGCATTGGGAATATTTTAATTCCTTCATTTTAGAAGCAGATATACTGTATATATTTTATACAATATGCTTGTGACTGATTTTACTGCTATGAACACTAAAAAGACTGAGCCTGCGACTTCTAATTGACCTTTCCAATAATAACAGGGGATTTACTGCTTGAAATTCTATTCATTTTTGAAACAGTGGGTCCTTGATTTCTGAGATGGGCAGGCTTCTAATTTCTAGACTGGTTCTATTGTTGGCTTTAATGACAAATCACTGGCAGATTGTATCAGCTGTAGCTAACTGTCATACGAAGCTAACGTTGACTCCACAAGTTGGTTGAAAGACTTTTAGGATGAGATCTGATTAATGTTTGACAGATGTAACACTAGATAATAGCTGGACTGGGGTCTGAAAACCTTCTCAAATTGCAAAGTGCAGAACAGAGATGCTAACATTAGCCTACACTCTCCCACACAGTGAGCTAATATTACAAAGTGGATTTACTAGTCATGAATGGGGCTTGTTTTAATGCAGCATGTAACCACACTAAATAATGCAGTATGAAATGCCCCAGGCCTTGAAAGTAATGCAGGGTTACTGAAGGTAGCAGGCCTAATTTAGTTTGCTGGACATGCTAACATTTTCAGCTTATGTTAGTGCAAACAAATGTACTGTTTAAACCATTCTTTACATTTTTGCCATTGTGTTTTGGAGAAGGCAAACAAAGACACCACCACTCACCAAGTATAAATCTTGCTGCAGCCCCATTAACACCATTCAGTATGCAAAGATATACAAAGCTTAACAGACCTGCCACTACTAGTTATGGTTGCTAAACTATGACTGGACAATCGATAGTATGCTAGTATGATGTAATGGACAGAAACCTGCTGAAGTCAAAGGCTTAAAGGTGGAGTAATCAATTCTGGACAACAAGTAACGTTAGCTAAGTTCAGTACCAGCTCAACTCGCATTGACTTGACTTGAATCAACTCTGTTTGGCCGTGTTCTGTTTTCAATTGCAGATAGTACCAAGAGATAGTACCCCTCAATGTAGCTGGTCGTCGTAGCGATGCCAGGCACAACTGCTGCAACATAATATTCAATGTGACACACACACCAGCGACCACAAACAGTTGTCTCTTAATTGAACATTACTCAGCATGTAAATACAGATAAGTGGTATGAAAACCTTCCAGCTGTGTCTTCTTCTGCCGTTGCTGCAGCGGCTGCAGCGGTCTCTGTGACGGTGGGACCAGAGGGCTCTGTAAATGTGCAGCTGGCCGGCCTCGCAAGCTCCTCCTGCAGGTTGGCTTCCCCGCCACCACTTGCGGAGCTCCTCAACTCCAAAAACTTTCAAGCACATTTTTGACCAATCCCTGGTGTGCTGTGTTTTCACGTCACATTTTAGTATCACCTCAGCTCGCTTGGAACCTCGACAGAGGTTATAGGAAAAAAAGTACCTGGTAGCAGGTACAGGTACAACTTTTCTGAAATGGAAACCAAGAAAAGGCGAGTATAGTCGAGGCAAGTCGAGCTGGTACTGTGCAGTGGAAAAGGGGCTATACTGTTTTTACAGTTACTGCTGCAAAGCAAACATGCAGAGAAGACAAGACAGTCCCAGAGCCAGCACACCTGCTCCAGACAGCGATACTTACATGTCTCCTGTCATGATAGCTAACACCACAACAACAGCATGTCTTGGCAAATGAGAAAGTAAGCTGAATTTCTAACATTACCTGACATAAATCGTGGCTGGAACGGCTGAAATATTGTTGTGTGGTGTGGTCCAAGCTGCTTTATTTGTTTCCCATTTACAGAGCAAGGACTTAGTACAAAAACCACACTTTTCTTCAGCGCGCACACACAATGGACAGCTTGCGGACAGAGATATTTGCTGAAACTGAAAAAAACAGTGTGCTGGATTAGAATCGCTTGCCCAATTTGTTTCTCTGATTCAGATGACAGTCGATCTGTCAACTGCATCTTTCTATCTCTATCCTGTCTCACTTCACCTCAGATCCCCTCCTCCATGTCACTCCCCCATCCTGTGAGCTATCCATCATTTTCTATCATTGCCACCTCACTCTAATAGAACTTTGTTAGAGTACCAGGTGCAGTCACTCCATCAATGTCCATCATATTATCTGAAATGTACTATGTGTCTTTGGCTGCCCAATCAAGTCAAGCAGGTATGGAAAAAGAAGAGAAGATCAAACATTTAAATAAAATAACACGCTTTTTGCCATAGCCATTTCATTTTAATGTTTTAAATAGGTCATATTATACATTTTGGCTTTGGCTTTTCCCTTATTGTTATAGATCTTTTTGTGCATGTAGAATTCAATTCAATTCAATTTTATTTATAAAGCGCCAAATCACAACAACAGTTATCTCACTGCGCTTTTCATAAAGAGCAGGTCTAGACCATACTCTGAAGTTATTTACAACAATTCCCACCAAGAGCAAGCACTAGGCGACACAGGCAAGGAAAAACTTCATTATAAGAGGCAGAAACCTCGAGCAGAACCATGGCTCAGGGTGGGCAGCCATCTGCCTCAAGAAGGGTGGCAAAGTGAAAAAGCCCAAAGTACTCCCCAAAGGGAGTCACCATTCAACACAGAAAATAGTGCTCTTCAACTGCCTGAAATCAACTCATTGTAGTCCGGCCTTTACTTCCACAATCTATCTGCGTCACTTTGTAACTCACATCTTAATGCTAGCCTAGCAACTAGTGAGGCAGTGGTGGAAAAACACAATGATTTGCAGCACATAGTGACAAGAAGTTCAACAAGAGCGTTGGGTGTCGCGGTACTCGCGCAGCTCGCGTGTTGGGCTCGTCACTTGTGCATTGGTGTTGATGATTGCGTGGCATTTGGGCATTTTGGTTGTTTGCTGCGTGTCGGTGCTGGGGCACTAGCCTGTGTTGTATGTACGCCAGCGGTCAGCCCGGGCACTGCTGCTCCGCGGGTTACGCCTCTTGCGTTCCGTTGGCATTGCGCTGTCAACTGGCATTTGGATGGTCATATATATATATTTTTTTTTGGCATCTGTTGATTGGGTCGGGATCTTGCATTGCGGTACATCTGGAAGTCATATCTTTCTTTCTCCCACCCCTATTTGCTACTGGGGTTTTTGCCTGCCTGTTGCTGGGGGGTCGGTCTGGCACAGTTGTGGCGTCCCACTATTGCTAACAACTACATTCTTTAATAGGCTCATGCATACACACATGTACACACACACACACACACAGACACATTCACCCACACGCATACAGGCACACACAGTCTCACACATAGACACAATAAAATAAAATAAAATAAAATTGGCGTTGTCACATGTACTTATTTAAATTAATTATTATTATTCCAGCTCTCATGGCTGTGCTGTGTTGCTTATTTATTGTGCGTGACTGTTTCCTTGTTTACATTTTTCTATTAGTTGTCTTACTTTGTTAGTTGTTTATTGCTGCTGTTCAGCTGGTTGTCTTTTACTATTTTTATTGTTTGTTTGTTTGTTGTTGTCTTTCTCCTCCCCAAGCCCCCCTCCACTTTCTATTGCAGGTTTCGCTGCTTTCTGCAATTAGTGTTTCCCTCTGCTATCCCCTGTCGTTCCCTCCTTCCATCCCCCTTCTCTTGCAGGTGTTGTCCTTCCTCTGTGCTGTCTGTTTGTGCCCCCCATCCCCATGTCAGCCCCCCTGTCCGGCCCGGTGACAAATCAATACATAATTAAATAAATAATAAAATAGACAAAGGAGTATATAAACACACACCCTAATTAAACTTGGAAGCAAGGTGGGATTCAACCACTAGATTTCAACCACTGTAAACAAAACTACATTTACAGATATCCTTTGGGCCTGTCACTGTGTTTAATACATTTGTTTCTTCAAAAAATATTCAGAAATCCGTGGGACACCTTTAAGTTGTTCTAATGATGGCTGCACACCAATTTATTACAATAGGTAACAGTGACATGTATCAGCAGCCTGCTACAATGGAACATAAACTGTGTGCAAGCATACCCAGCCTTTTCATTGGACATACCGTAACACTTCACTTAAAAGCCTGGTCCCAATGAGACAGCAAGAAGAAGAAGAAGTCCACCTGTTCGGCTGCTTGAGCTAGCTGCTTAAAACGCACATAAAAATATATTTAAACTTTTGCCAATATGGACATGCTACACATTGTTACACCAGATAGATTCTCCACAATTCAATCGTCGAAGTATTATTCATTCAGATTTACCAGCAAGCCTGTTCCATATTTCCATATGTTCCAAATAGGCAGGGCAGAGTTCAGTGATTTAAGCAAACAAAAGCCTGGCTATTAATTGAAGTTTTCCAGTATTATACAAATGACATACATTATTTAAAATATGATTAAAACACCTTTTCAAAAGTGTCCTACCAAAAAGACAGTTGAATCGAGCTGTTCTGATATGTGTTTCAGTTTTAAACGACTGAGAATTAATCACTCTGTTTTTCCTCTCAGCCTTCATCCCTAATGGAATCACATACACACACTCACAGACATGGTGGTATCCATTTCACTCCAGTCTTGTTTGGTTGTGAGCTGGCGTTAAATCCTCCCATTCTGCACACAAATGAATGTATTATTTGGTGAGGATTAGTGTTAAATGGCTCTTTTCTCTCTCTCTGTAGACTTAATAGAATGAGAGAATTAAACGCCAACTACCACCTCAACAATGCTTAACCAGAATGGATGACACAGTGTCTTCTTCTGTATGTGAACCCATCTGTTTGTTTATGAAAAGATTTCTTTGCCTTTGCTTTGTTTATCTATGGATTTTTGCTTGTGGTTTAAATGAACCGTTAGCTGCAGTTGTTAGTTCTCCAATGGTACAATTTCATCTAAAAGCATTTGCATGAATGTTGGCTATATGGTACGATCTGTCTCCCATTCATTAATGAAATTTCGCTCAGGAATGAATACTTATAATATACAGACGACTACATTACTACATCACAATGAAAGTGAGTACAGTTCAGGTGTGTGAGGTGCTCTGAGTAAAATGCACACAAAAAAAGTTCCATGTCAGTGTCAAGTGCCTGAGAAATTTATGGTATATTTAAACATTTATTCACACCTTCTGTTATGGTCATTTGGCATGCAGGGCTGGAATTGAAGCCTCAGGCCTCTATTACCATTAACATTTAAAAGCTCCATAGTTTGTGTTTTCAAGAATAAATGTAGGGTCTGTCAGGGTGAGACACTTCATTACTTTAAGCCTGGGTTCTGTCTGGGACCATCATGTTGTGCAACAGAGAATAACTGTCAAGAAATGAAGTGACCACATGTAAAGTTCTATTTTGCAAAACTTCATTTTTTAAAACTGTAATATTGTTTTTTTACAGCTTGCTCCACTGCCCTCAATTAGGCTCCCAAAATGTTGCTGCTTTAATTGAAATAAAATGTCCATGTTTACACGTTTTGACAGAACTCATACAGTACTACTACATTTTATTACAGTGTACATGTATTAATAATTTTAACATGTTTTGAAATGTTTAAACTTTAGGTAACCCTAAGAGCATTCTGGCACTGGACAGAAACAAGACTGCTTTGTTGTACTACTCTTCTCTCAGAGTTCCAAGTTAATATAGCAAAAGCTTGCTCTTTCCCTTTGTAAATCTGTTTTTCCTGAAGACAAATCTGAATAAACAGTCCTTATATGTTAGGAAAAGGTCTGTGCCCTCCATAATGTCTAAAACATGACTTGTATAAACAGAATCTAGTCTACGCTTTCCTTTTAAAGTAGCCCCACTGTGCAGCTGTTCACTTCCATAAGGCAGCACAGCAGCTTTAATATGCAACAGTTGGAACGTGATTGATGTAATATTTTCAGTGTGGATTACATTTAGATGAGTGGCTAATGTCTGCCTATCCACCTGGAAAATTCTCCCTCCTCCCCCTGTCATTCCATCTCTTCATATTGCTTTATACTGTATATGACATGGAGTCATTCATCCATCCTTCCAAGGATAAAGAGTCAAGGTTGCGGCTGACAATCTTCCCATCACACAGTCACTTTATAAGACCATATGGAAAGCAGGCCAGAGAAGGACTAGCAAGGGAAGAACAAAAATTGGTTTATTGGTTCAAAGGGACCTTTGAAATAGCCTACATTAACTCTCTATTAAGAGGACCTTATTATGCCAGCAGTATCTCTGTCTATCTATCCATGGCATGTCAGACGAAACAAGATTTTTATGTACAGTTATTTGTCAATATATTTTCATGATGTATTAGTTAGGTTATCATTAAATATTTGTAAAAAGCTTTGAAATTTATTTAATTTAAGTGGAAATTGTCTGTAGTACAGCTGGATTTTTTTTCATTCACACTCAGGGATTAGCATAGCTTTGGTGGCCACACGTTGCTACGCCCTAGCTGACGTAACTATGGAGAAATGGCTTTGACGGCTTGTGTTTTCTCCTACAATGAGATTTTTTGGGAGTAAAAACAACACAAAGGAAGTTAAACGAAGATTCAGCAATCTTCTCCTTTTTAGAGACACACATGTGACATCAACACTGCAAACCTTTTGTTCAGTAGGTATCACTCAGTGTAAAATAGAAGTAAAAGTAAATGAAAATGCATAAACACTGCTGCTGTGGGAATACATTTAAAGCATGACATAGGCTGATCAAATTACAACAACAAACAACTTATGTTGTAGCGGTGCTGTAAAATTCAATGCTATACTCTACTATAAATTAAAATCTACCCTATATCCTATCTGCAGCAGGACTGCATTAACCCCTGCATCAGATTTCACTCCAACTAAAGGAAGATGCATTTATGAAATTGTAAATCTATATTTTTAGAATTATTCCTCTCCATAGATCTAATAATCTATAGAAGGCAGTTGGTTATTATCAAAGTAAAATGGCACAGCAACCAGAATTTTAACCCTTTTACACATCAGTGGTCACTTCAGTCCTGGTCTGGCAACTCTGAGTAGTTTCTAAGATCTCTTTTAAAGCATGATTGTTCATGCTTTTTCACTGATCATTAATCCCCATCTGAGCCAGTTTACAGACGCATTCATTTCAAATTCAGGTTTGAGTGTAGATGTGATCTTAATGACTTGCTTGAAGAGCAGAATCATGTTTTTCTGATTCGTCAAAAACAGCATTGTTTTTCACAATGATTGTGTTTTAGGACTAACCTTTAGGTTTACACCATATATCTAACAACTAGAATCTTTTCACCATTTCTCCACTAGCAGTGACACATGCTGCTTTCCACAGAGTATAGGTGAAACCAGTTTTTCCCCCCCTTATCTTTTTTTTCATCCTGGATTCCAGTGCTCTTCCGTTTTCTGTTTCTCCCCTGCCACTCTCTTCTTGTCCTCTGTGTCACTCATTCTGCAGGCAGATGAGTGCAACCTCTCCTCCTCCTTCTCCTCTCTCACCCAGTCATTTAATCCGCTCTTTTCACCTCTATCCCCGTCATTTAGCCTACCCCCCCCCTCCCCTCCTTTTCTTTCCTCTTTTATTCCCTCTGTCAGTCACACAGCTGTCCTCCCCCTCTTCTCGACCTCTTGTCTTTCACTGTTGTTCACTACATCATTTCTATCCTTTGCCATCGAGATCTAATACCGTGCTGTCTGTGTGACTGATATACTCGCTCTATCATAATTGTATACTGTGTCGTTCACTATCTGTTCTTCCTCTTAACTCCTGAGTTCTCATGTGCACCATCTCCCCACTGACATATCCCTGCGAAAACACTTTCAATTTTTCAGCCACTAAACTCAGTCATTAACTTACAATAATACAAGAAGAAAGCAGCATGGGCTGATTTGTATACAACACAGCAGATAGACGGTAAGCTTTGCAGGCATCATTAATCCGCTGCTGCAGATGGCGTGAGTCTTAGATTTTTTTTCCCTTTCAGGTATAGCCAGCATACTCTTTGGGAACTTCTGCAGATGGCGCTGTTTGTCTGTTCAGGCAAGGTGGCCTGCTCATGCTAATTAACATGTTCTTTTTGTGTTAAAGCATATCACACCTTATTTCCTGTTTGTCAGCAAATTAAACTTACTTGTTGGCGTCTCCATGAGAAGAGCCTTTCTCTTTCTTTCAGCTTCTGCTGTCCTTGATTTTCCTCTTCCTCTGTCACTGTTTAATCCCTTTACCTTCCCATTCATCATATCTGCTCTTGCACAACTCCAAACTTGTCCCTTTTCCCTCTATCCTCACTTTCCTACCATTTCCATCAGCTTCTTCTTTTTCTCACCTTTATTTTCTCTTACATTAAATACACAATGGTTCCTATTCAACAAGATGTCAACCCTGTTGAAACCAGATTTAGACTGATCCTTCAACACATTTAAGATTCAGTCTAAACTGCAAACCAGTGAAATAGCATTAGAATGGGAAAATGTACCAGTTTACTTTTCAGCTTGCTGCAGTGGTTTAGAATTGTACTCCAGGGTGTCAGTACCACATGACATCAACTTTCAACAGGGTACACTTCTGACCACACCAAGCAGACTTGAAACTTTCAACCAAAGAGACAAGTGACTTTTGAAGAGAGAAAAGCTTCTTTGGTCTGTTAGAAAGGGCAGAAAGATGGAACTATGGAACTATTTTGTTACATTGTTTAATCAACTACAGCATGAGGGAAAAAAAGAAATTTTGGTTCCAGTTTACTTTGCCCTGAAGGCAAAACATACTCTTGCTAAAACATTATACCTGCTTAGCATCAGCATGTTAGCGTTTAGCAGGCGGCCATTAGAATTTTGGTCAAATCACTTTTTGTTTAAATTTGTATCAATTTTCAGGGACACTGCCTATTGATCAGTAAAGGTGCCAGTGTTAGCCAAAAGACAAACGTTCAACTGTTGTCCGTACTGTGCCTCACAGATCCACTAGCATGGCTGCAGACTGTTGCTAAGGTGAAAAAGATGCTGTTGATTGACAGGTGGGGGTAGAAAGGTGGGCTAACCAGACTTGAAAATGTGTTACTTTGGCGACTCCTAGTGGTAGTATCAAAAAAGACTATGTCTCCCCAATACCTGTTGGAATGACTGCAACACATGAACTGTACCAGTTATCACTTGAATCGGGTTACCTTTCTACAAAAAAACAACAGAATTCTGATGGACACAAAAATTCTACACACAGACACAGTGAGAAAGTGCTCACTGTTTTTGTAACTTGTGTGTGCATGAGATTTTCAGTAATTGAATTCTAGAAGAACATTCCAAAAAAGTCATATATAAAGTATGTGCCTGAAGGCATAAAAAAAACTAATTTACCCTGTGGGATTGCATGCATGTGTAAGTTGAATTATTTTAATACATCTCAGACAGGAGCCAATAAATCCACTTCAACAAGGTTAGTACACAGAAGTGAAAGGCAGACAATTGGATATCTCATTCATAGCCACACTGCCTGTCAGTCAACAAGGGGGTAACGATTTTCAAAGAACTCCATACTTGACCTCAATCTGTTAGTTCGTCAGTCAGTCAGTCAGTCAGCCTGCAAACTCATCTGGGACAAATTCATTGACATGACTGACTCCTATGTCTGCTGGGGATAGAGTTTGTGTCTCACTCTGTAAAATTTATCTATCAACAAAAGCATGTTTTCTAATCTTTTTCTAGTACCCATTCACAGACCAAGCAGAATGTGGAACAAAACAAAGGTGCACATTTGCATTCAAGAAAGGAAACAAATAGGTAATGATGGATGGATGAAGGGAGAGTCTGACAGGTTTAGGGATTTCATTAGAAGTATAGTAATTATCACCTAAATCCCTCCCCTCGGCTTTGCAGAGGTTTGTAGTGATTTTTAGCTCATTGTTAAGCTGTCTGGTCCTCAACTTCATTGTTTTGGTTCACTGCCTCCATTCTCATAGCGAAGTTTTCGGCCACAGAAGGAACCGTTTGTAGCGAAAAAGCTCTAAAATCCCACTGCACACTACCTGCTCAGCATCAAACTGCAGACACACACACACACACACACAATAAGCGACTAGCTGGCAAACATAGTGAAGCATTTACCACTGCAAGAACCAGCTATTTCCCTGAGGAGTTGGTACAGACCAAAAACTAAGATCTAAAAAAGAGAGTGAATATTGAACTTACATTCGCCACCACAAATTAACTGTAATACTGCTCTGTAACTGCTGAAATAACCAAAGAAAAGACCACTGAAAAGTTTGGGTAAAAGGTTGAGATATCAGAATATGGATGACTCCTGATTGAGGAAGAGGCACTTTGAGGAAAGCCATAGCAGCTTGCCGTGTGTGTGTGCCAAGGAGTGAGTGGCTTCTGTATTATTGATTGGCTAAAGTTAGGAAGGAGATTGAGAGTGACAAGTACAATTTCCACACAGACTTAAGACACGCACAGGTTTCACAATATGACAATGCACTTTAATGAATTATTGGTGTGTGAGTGTGTGCTTCTATGTATGTCCACATGTGTGGCTCTGTTCATGGGATCCACCCACACTGCCGCCTTAAATGTCTGCATTATGATGTTTGAAAATTGTTCTTGCACACACCGGAACAAGTAATCACACATGCGCGCGCACACACACAACAATGACATATCAGTGTTGACAACATGGCTTCAAGTTGCATCTACTTGTCTCCTTTTGTCACTAGCACCTTGTGTAGTGTAGCATAACATCTTTGGGTGTGGGTGTGTGTGTCTGTGTCCGTTTACATCTGTGGCTGCATATTTAAAAATGTACGTGCCTTTGAAAAATCCCTCCCTGTAAATTCAACCAAATACATTGCAGCCTATGATCAGTGTGCCTTTCATTGTGTGTGTACTTCTTAATGTCACATTTTAATGTTTAAAGTGTTGCAGCAACTTGTGTGTACTTATGCACTCATGATTTAATTTGTCTATTTCTGTGTATTTCAGCTAATTCCTCTCTGATATATGCACTAATATGCGTGCTATGAGAAACTGAATTTGAATACTGTGTGTACTGCATATAGTATATAACTTCTGGAAGTTACTGTATATAGAAGCTGACAGAGTTTAGTAGAGTGCATGTGTATGCATCATCAGTTGTGAGTGTGAGAGATGTGTGCGTGCCTTGTACGCATGCGACTGTTAAGGGCTTTTAAAAGCTTTGTGAGATGGGAAACATTTCAGTCAGTTTTAATTAAACTCAAAAGACATTTATGTAGGAACATCAGAGAGAATAAAAGGCAGTAAGGAAACAGAAATTGGTGAGTGAACATTGAAAAATGGGTCCCCTAAGTATCTGGCTTTTAAATATATGGTTTTTAATAGTTCCACTTTGCATTGACAACGCAGTGTAGTTGTTTAATTGTTTGGATTTTTAATTACTTAGAATGAAAAACTCTCATAAGCTTAAATCAACTAGTGGCGCTGTACCATAAAAGAAAGTATTTTTCACACACATTTTTTTGTTGTTGGGCACTATCTCTCTAAACTGTAAGATTCTTCTTCCTTTGTCTCTTACTTTTGGTTTCTTTTTGTATACAGTGCCACAGACCAGCAGTGGGAGCACATAAATCTTTCTCCAAAAGACTCTGAAATGAATGCAAATTTGGCTTTTTGTATCTATAGCTTTTAGTACATATTTTCCAAATATTCTGGTCTTTCCCAGAATTACAAGCTCAATTAAAAAAGTCCAAATGTCCACTTTGCAACTACTGCTGGAAAGTAGTATGTCCAATTTTGGTGCAATACACTGTAACTATGTCTACATAAGGAATTTTGTAAATATATTTAATAGATTATAGGCATGTTCAACTCCTGAAACCGTTGTTTGGATTTTTTTTTCTGTATGTGAACATGTGGGTTTGTGTCTGTAAAGCTAATATTATGACAAAATGAAATAAAGGACCAAATTGGATTTCTTAAAAGCCAGACTGACTAATTAGGAGCTTCAATAAACACAGACCTTCATTAGTGTGTGGGTTAGCCTCACAGCATTTTGTGTCTGGCAGAAGCAAATTTAAATGTACATCATAACTCCCTTTTACGCAACATCATAATTCTCTCTCTCTATTGTCCCTTCTCCTGGTATCATGCTCAGTTTCCTCTCTTTGTCTGTCTTCTGATCATTAATAATGAAAACAGTCTTAAAGCTGCTATTAATAGATTTTTGGCTACTTAGGGGCAGCAGAACAAGCTGTTACCACAACACTGACATAATAACTGTATGAAGGTGATCTTAAATAACATGTGCCTATCTATCTACACATCAAGCAGACTTGGAGCAACATTAGGATTATTTTGCAGTTATGTTTGTGGTGAAAGGAAGTCCAATATTCACACTCTTTCAACTCTGTTTTGGTCTACACTAAGTGAGGAAAATAACTGTCTCTTTAGGTGCTTAATGCTCAGCTATGTTCACCAGGTAGTTGCTAAAAAACATCTGTCTGCTGTTTGGTGCTGGACAAGTAGCATATAGCATATTGACATTTTTCACTAAAAACAGCTGCAGCTGGAAATAATGTTGACTTCTTACACACTGTCATTTGTCCCACTGTTAAAACAATATTGACTAGTGGAGCTTTAATAACTTGTTAGAGTTGCTACCGTTACAGTGCAGTGTACAATTAGGGTTAAAAGTTAAATGGAAAATAAAAACGGGCTGAGGGGTTGAGAAAATAATTGAGTTACAATTATTTTGAAAAGAGAATAAACAGAGAAGTACACTTAATCTACTCTCTCTAGCTAGTCTGTACTTGGGTCCATAGCAATCTTTGGGTCCACTGAAACTCCAAAAACCTTCGGACACTACAGAGAAACTGACAGTTTCAGCAGACCTGCGGTTATCTGGGAGTTTGTTCCAGATATACGGAGCATAATAACTGAACGCTGCTTCTCCTTGTTTAGTTTTGACTCTGGGGACAGAAAGCACACCTGTATATACAGTCGCAGGAAAAAGTCTATGCACCCTTTGGGATTACCTAGATTTCTGCATAATATGGTCATAAAATGATTGACCTAAGTCACAACAATAAAAAACAGAGTCTGCTAACTAATACGACTTCTGTGGTTTGGGCCAATGTCCTGTTTTATCACCCAGCTTCTGTTGAGCTTCAATTGGTGGACAGATGGCCTCACATTCTCCTGCAAAATGTCTTGATAAACTTTGGAATTAATTTTTCTGTGAAGATAGCAACCCTTCTAGGCCCTGAAGCAGAAAAGCAGCCCTAAACCATGATTCCCCCTCCACCATACTTCACATTTGGGTTGACGTTTTAATGTTGGTGTGCTATGTCTTTTTTCTTCCAAACATGGGGTTGTGTGTTCCTTCCAAACAACTCAGCTGTGTGTTTATCTGTCCACAAAATATTTTGCAAGTAGTGCTAATGAACATCCAGGTGCTCTTCTGCAAACTTCCTTACTTACCACAGACGTACAGCAATGTTTTGTTTTTGGACAGCAGTGGCTTCCTCTTTGATCAGTGTTTGACATATTTGACAGATTTTTGTAAGTCTTCTAGAGTCTTCTTAACCTCGTTGAGCTTTCTGTGCTGTGCTTGTGCAGTCATCTTTGCAGGACGGCCACTCCTAGGGAGAGTAGCAACAGTGCTTTCTCCAATTGGGCTGATGAACATCAAGGCTTTTAGAGAAACTTTTGTAACCCTTTCCAACTTCATGCAAGTCAAACAATTTGTTCGAGGCATGGTTCACATCAGGCAATGCCTCATGAGAATAGCAAAATTAAAATTTGTGCACACAAATTTTATTGCACAGAAGTAAACATCTGTACAGTGTTATGCTATGAATGTATGAATATTTAAAATGCTGATAGTCCAACAAGTCCCAAACTGTCAGCATCAGTGTTGGCAGTGTTCATTTCTCATATGGCTCTGGTGTAGAAGCTGTTCTTAAGTCTGTTTGTTCAGGATTTGATTGACCTGAAGTGACTGTTAGAGGTGCAGAGGTTTTTGTGGTTTCACAGGGTAAAAAAATTATATAATGACATGCAGGTGTGGTTGAAGCCTGAGGCATATTTAATTAAATCAAAATATTTAAGGAAAGAAATGAATTGCTGTGGTGAAGCAGATGAGGGTTGAGTCCGATGCTAAAACCCTTTTAGCTGTTAATGCATTATTGGTCATTCAGCGTCCCAGTCCACTTTATTCTAGTGTATGATATTATTCAGTACTAATGTATTAAACTCTAGGGGCTGAAAAATTTAACACACCAGTCTGTACAAGTGGCCTTGTTAGCTCACTGTTTTCTGCTGTTTGTAAATATGCACCAACTCCTCTGGTTAAAATGACTTGTGACATCAAGTTATTACATTGTCACAGGAAAGTTTTTGAAAACTTTGACAAAGTGCAAAACGAATCATTAGCGACTCTCACAGGATTTTCTCTGGAAATGTTCTGTACTGCCTGAGACAGTTTCAGGCAGTTATTTTTGTCACATTGGTAGCCAATTAAATTCTACTGTAGGTGTTTAACAATTTGCTGTAGAGCATCCCGTCCTGTCAAACAACAGCACAAAATAACCAGCTCTGAGACATGTTGTGTGAATAACAATAAAGTTAAACATGCACATGTTTTGCCAATTGTGCATTTCACTGATTTGGATCATAAATGAACCAGTGTAGACACCAGTTTTGAAAAGTCTGATATATGCCTCGATGTTCCCCACTGTGCTGAGACCTTCCGTTGACTCAACATGATACAGGAACACAGTGCAGCACAGTGAAGCTCTCAAAAGCTTTCAAGAAGTTTTGCATTTGTAGAAGTTCTGCTGATGTAGTCGTCTTATTCTTAAAAGCCTTGGTATCAAATGAATCAAACTTTTAAGTTCATTTTCTAGTCTAATATTAGTCTCCTAATAATAGTTCCCCCCATGAAAACTTGGTTTCATACATTTTTGTGTCTTCCTGTTGTGTTAGTCTGTTATTGTTGGAGACTCCATACTCAAACTCAATTTCAACACTTTGCGAAGGACACAGTGCACATAGTGCCCTTAAAATGAGGCAAGAGGTGACTGAAAGCAGTCCTCTAAAATGACAGTGTAAGTCTAACTTGAGTATAACTGTACCACAACATTGTTGTAGTTTCATTTCACATCCAAAATCATA
Source organism: Lepomis macrochirus (assembly GCA_024633595.2). Classification (NCBI taxonomy): domain Eukaryota; kingdom Metazoa; phylum Chordata; class Actinopteri; order Centrarchiformes; family Centrarchidae; genus Lepomis; species Lepomis macrochirus. The sequence goes on along the minus strand of JALXJV020000022.1, from coordinate 8,210,244 downwards.
GCAATACAGATGAAGCTACCGCACCAATTGAGTTTTTTGCAGTTTTAATAAGTTGACTTTATGTTATCAGAATAAGGACTCAAAAGGTTTCATGCACTAAATGTAAATTTCTTAAAACTACATTCATTTTATATGCCTTCTATATATGTCTACTGCTTAAAATGAATGAATAAATCACTTTCTCATTAACTGAGACATTAGTATAATTACTGTTTCATTACAGAGAACACTGTTATTCCCTGCTGTCGCCACTCTGCATTTTACGCTGTGTGCACTTGTGCTCTAATGTTAAAATGCTAGATTACATATCAGCAAAAAATAAAACAGAGCTAAAGCTTTTAGTAGCAATGGCAAGTGGAAGAAGTAATGAAAAGCCATTGGTAGAATTACTTCCAATGTTTGATCCTGTGGAAAGAGAAAACCTTAAGGCGAAAAAAAGCAACTGACAGGAAGTGAACATATTTACAGGAAATCTTTATTTTCAGAACCTTTACAGTAGTATTGTTGCTGTCATATGCTGCCAGTGTTCTCAGCTTGGACCTAGCTTAGAGAGGCAGTCAGCACACAAAATATTGCTATTGAGCATCGCAGCAACATCAGTGATGAACACAGCCCCATAACAGCTCATTTCAATTAAATTCAAAACACTTTATTCGTCCCTGGAGAGGTAATTTCAGGCAGGCTAGTTTGCAAACACAAATGCACATAAACAATTTATTCACACACACCGTACTGCATACTGTTGCCCTCAGGCAACAGAAAACCTTTTTGATCCACATCCCTCCTGCCACATTTTTTTTTATTCCTACACATGACAATTTGTTATGATATGTCTGTAAACAATCCAATAAGGTCCAGCAGTGGTTATGATCCATGAGGTCACTTCATGTTACATAAAAATATGTAGGTGTGGACTTCTAAAGATGCAAATTTGATTGTTTTTTCAGGGGAAAAATATAATAAAGGGGTTTCTCTTTGTTGACTGAGCAGGGCAGTTAGGTTGCTATTCAGAGCAGTACTATGCTCATGAAGAACTAGAAAAGTGATGAAAATTAAGATATAAGATATTGGCCAATCTTTGACAAACATGTCCATAGAAATTCACAAGCAATGGACACAGGGACATTCTATGGCCTTTTAGTGTACATTCTGCACAGTCTGTTACAATACAATTACTAAAACTGACACTATATAAATGTTCTGAACAAATACTATATTAAAAAAGTGAAAATAGTGTGTATTTCTACAGTATTTCAGTTGATAAATGTTGTGAAACTATCAGATTCTCCCAGGTGTTTTACTATTCTAGGAGGAGGCTTAAAAAATCGTTCATGCTTTTATATCCAGTCGGCTAGACTCATGTAACACACTGCTCAAAGAAAAAAACACAACTTGATCAACTGCAGCTACTCCAGAATGCAGCTGAATGCAGCTGGAAAAGAGCTAGAAAAACTCACATGTCTTACCATTTACTTCATCCATCCATCCATCCATCCATCTTCATCCGGTCAACCCTGGGTCGGGTCGCGGGGCCATTTTATTCAGTCTTATTTTATTCTTAATTTTAAGGGTATAAATTTACATCTTATTCAGTTTTACCTGTTAGTTGCTGGTCTTATTTTATTTATTTATTCCAATTTTCCTAATGTGACTGTTTTAATACTGTTTCCATATATCTAATGTATTATCTTTACATGTATGTATCCTTACATGCAACTTCCGTGACATGCTCTGTGCAGCACATTGTGCTTCCACCTGGAGTAAAATGTGCTATATAAATAAAGCGGCCCTTACCATACATCCAGAAATTCCAGTTATGTCTTTGCCAGAATTTAGTTCTGAAAAAGGTTCAGGTCTGTAGATTATCCTGAGTAATCGTGACAGCGTTGCGGTGGAAAGACCGCAAATTAAATTCTGTTCGCTGCCACTGTATTGGGGTGGAGACAGAAAGCTCAGAGAGGAATGTCTCAAAACCTAGGCATGCAAAACCAAAACTATCTGCATGGCTAGATACTGTTTCTGTAATGTGGATGAATAGGAGGTGAGAGAACCTTCCTGGTTTACTGTTTCTCCTATCAACTATTAGGTAGGCTTATAAAGAGTGAGCATTGTGAATGGTTGGATAGATGGATGAGTAAAACCTTGCTAAGTCTATGAGGTGCAACACTTATTTGGTTGGTGAGTACCATGTGTGACTATGTACAGTATGTGCTCATTTGTGTGTGTGTGTTGGTGACTAATAACCACTTGCTGAACTAATCGTGCAGTTGTCTCTACAGGTCTATATCCATGCACTTCTCTACAGTGTGTGTGAAGTGTGCGGGTGTGTGACTGTAAAGCTAATATTATGACAGATTGACGCAGAGGCTCAAATTGGATTATTTAGCAGCAGGACTGATTAATTACTACCCTTAATTAAAATGGACCCTCATTAGTGTGGGGGTTAGCTTTGTTACTTCCTGTGTCCAGTGTGGGCAACTTTTTTTGTAGCTCACACCTCCCTCCCTCCCTCTTTGTCCTGATACGCCTTTGCTCTCTCTCTCCTAATCCAGTGTTTTTGACTCTTTCTCTCCCTCCCGTGTGTTTCCTACCAACATCTGTTCATCATCTCTGTTTGTTCATCATATGTCTGTGTGACTGGTGTGTGTGTGTATCTGTGTGCGGGCATCACTGTGTGTGTTAACTTGTTTGTGTCCCTATTCTCTGTTCTAATTAAGGCGATGGTCTGTGAAATCGCTAATTGCTACCTCTTTGACCCAGCTAAGGTTTTAAGGGGGCTGTGCACATGTGCGTGAGTCAGAGTTTGAAACGAGGCTTAATACATTTTTCTAATTAAAAGTAATATTCAGGCAACTGTTGGCAACCTCTTATCTATTAAAACAGTGTCTTGTGGCCAAGTTGCTGCTGTTCTTTCCTCTGAGCGTGAAAACAAAAAAGCTTTTGCTAATGTTCCCATTCACTAATAGCCAAAATATTTAAAACAGAAGAGGGACAGTTTCACAGACTTGATATTGACAAAATGTCACAACGATAAAATGGTCCTTTTTAAGCTTTTAAGACTACTTATTGGGCCATAGAACACTAACATAAATTCTTATCTCTTTGTGGTCTCATTTTCTTTTTCTTCTCTTTTATCTTTTTCTCCATATTTCAAAATTCAATATGTCCTGATTAAAAAAGAAGCTTGGATTGAAATCCAGATTCTGTGTTTAGCAATATCTGTTTTTTTTTCTCGAGCATCTAAAGTCACAGGTTTATTGTGAAACCAGTTTATTCCAGACAGGCCAGCTCAAGAACAGCTCAGAACATCTAAAAACTCACCTTTTTTTAACAATCGCTCCATTTCAAGAGCACTTGACAAGTATACTAGGGATTGGCAATTTTCATTAGTGATGCACTTTGATGGTGCAAGCAGGGGAGCCTTTTGTTTGCTTGCAGTCACATACAGGTTGGGTACAGCGGATCATGGGGAAGAGGTGATCAGTACAACAAACGCATTTTATCACTGAATCCTCAAGCTGACCTGGGCTTCCTGAATCACCATCTCTGTCCAAATCAGTAGCTTTTTGCATTGGGCACTGTCATCGCCTCAGCTGCAGTTTGTTACATCACGCTGAAAGCAAAACTGCAAAAGCCACAGAAACAATCATGATTCTGTTGCAGATAGGTGGGTGCCGCAAGCAAGAACTTGCTGAGGACCTTCAAAAATAGCAGCACCATAATGTCACAGTGTTGTTAACCATGCATGTCTGTTTTGCTATTACAGCTGTGTGTATATAACATGCTACTTATTAGCATTTCTTTCTCTCTAACAATTTCTTGTGCTGAGGATGCGACATTTTAATTGATGTGCTCACTCGACTGCATTATCTTAATTTGGGTTGCTGTTATGTTCTGTTCAGTGAGTATTAATTTATAACTAAAATCACTAAAGCCACTCCTTATTTGCTTATTTACCATGTTTTGACAGCTTATGAAATTTACCATTTCATAAGCTGTCATATTGATGCAAGCATGTAGGCCTACACCTATTAAACAACTTCTTTTTGTTTTTAAATTAGAAATTAATAATTTGTGGGCTGTTATTGGTCTTCACTCTATCTTGGAAAGTGACCTCTGTGCATCTTCATCTTAAAACCTCCAGAAACATGAATAATAATGCAGCAGGAGAGTAGAAATACATTAGTTTCCTAAAACAACCTTTTAAGGTAATAATAGGTCATGTGTATGTGCTAAGCTTGTTGCGGAGTTCTGCCCCCTAAGTGGCCAAGACAATTGCTACCTTAACATGGATGCAATAATTAGCAGGTTATGAACAGTTGTTCAGGACAGAATGTATAGTATCTGCACAAACTCTCAAAATGTTACTGGACTGAAAAAGGCAAACATTTTGACTCTCATAAGGCAAAAAACCCCTTTCTGCATACGACCATACTTCCCCCTTACTACTCCTCTATCTTGCTTGCTTCCTACCACTTAATGGTCAATGTAGACTGTATCTGACAGCCAGGAAACTGGAAATCACACTTTGACCTGTTGCTTGTAAAAGATAGTCTGCCAGGCTATTGATTATATATGGCTTATTTATATGCAATGTAATAGCGTACAATTCCAAGGACAAGTAGCCTGATTTCTTCTTAAGGCTTGTGTGTGTGCATGTACGCCAAACAGGTACTCTTTGATTTGTTGCAGGTTTTTCTGAATGAATATTCAATATAGAATTAAATGCAAGCCAAATATTTGGAGGAGATGATGCAAACAGTTCATTTGCACATCGAATGTGATTTACAGAGAAAGGCATTGTGGGAAATTTAACTGCATGAATGAATGAATGATCTTTATTGTCATTATATTTGGCCATAATGAAATTTCATATGGCTTTTCTCAGTGTAGGTAAAAAAAAAACATATAATAAGGTAAGGCAAATAAATAAACAACTTGCATGTGTCATATCTAGTGAGGGAGAACAGGTTTTAATTAAAGCAGATCTTAATCAGACGTCTATCTAGACACGGAAGTTCTGACAGAGAGAGGAGACCATCCAGAGAAATCAAATCAGAGGATTCACAGAGAATGTGTTATTCGAACCGTGTATTTTTTGAAATGGTGTAAGCCAAACACAATTTGAACAGATGGGCTCTCAAGATATAACAATTTTAAAAGGTACTGGAGCTGCTGTGGAATGATTCGCAGTTCCATTGATGGATTACTGCAAGGGCAGAGTAGCCAAAAACTGTAGTCAAGTGAAAGTTTTAAAAAAAACACAAGTTTGCAAAAACTAGTACTGGACAACTTGGGAGTGAGAATGGGTTGGTGTCAGGGACCAAGCAGTTAGACAAGAGGAGAACAGGAGCTTTTTTGAAAAACAGGGTTTTTTTTTTTATTTACCCTCAAAAAAGATTGAACAATACAAATCAAAAGACTTATAGGGCCTATAAAAGAGGTCAACAAAACATAACTATACACAAAACAGCAAACAAAACAGGCTATGAACTGAACACACTGACCTAACTAAATGAGACACAAGGGAACATATATAGTGGCTTGGCCAAACCAAATTATACACAAGGGGAAAACAAAATGGACGACAAATAACACAACTACAAAGTAAAGTAAACTAAACCCAAAATCCCCCTCCCACATGGCAGCACATGGTACGGCTTGATTGGAAGGCCACAGGATATAACAGTCTCTCTCCCTTTGCCACGCCTTTTTTCCCCCAGGCCACAGCTCTCCAACATGGTAACAAAAAAAAGAGAAAATGATTAATAGAGCAGAAAATGTTTAAATAACCTTACAATGTAAAAATGTGTGCACTCCATTTAAACAGTGTATGGCTAAAGTAAATAAACGTGAATTATATCTGAAATAAACTATGTGATTGTGTTTTGAGTTTATGAATTGTTTGGGGTGTGGCTAACTGCAAAATAACTTAACTTGTGTATTAAAAATATTGGTGGTGTGTGGTATTACCATAGTTGTTTTTAACCTGTGTGTCCTAGGCCATCACAGTTGGCAAAGGTGGTCATCACAATAACAAGCGAGACTACAAAGGTACTGCTAAATTATTTGAGTAACCAGTAAGTAGTAGAGTCACTGAGTCTTTTATTTGATATGGATATGTCTAGAATTATTTCTGTGTCTTCTGTGTCTGTGATTACAGTCTTCCTCAGTTAAAGACAAAGAAGAGAACATACACTCGTAAGTCATCATCTCCTGATTAGATAACCTGCCATATTTACACTAGGACAATATTCCCCCTGTGCATCCATCAAGTGTGGAAAAAGTTAATACATAAAATGATATTAATATTAAATAATGTAATAAACAGAAGTAGTCCACGTCCGTGGGGTCGGCAGCTGTCCATGTGTGCGTCCACGATGCGAGAAGACCACAAAGAGACACAAAATTACTACAAAGAGATAATAAATGACCGAAAAGAGACACAAAACAATTAGAAAGAGACACTAGGCCTTTTGCTATGTTTGCAACTCCCATCCAGACTAAAACGATGAAAATGAAGACCTACAACAGAGAAGTTTGGAAACGCTCCAATTTTGCGTTTCAAAACTCCAGAGGGGGTTTTAGTGAAGACGGGCCAAAACGGAGGACTTTAGAAACGATGACCCAGCCGCTTACGCTCAGCTCTCTAGTTGGGTCTTTGGGTCAAAGCAGAAACACGATGCTACTGTTTTTGACATCGTATTTTTATTAAAATATTATGTAACGTGCAAATAACACTTATCTGCTTACAATTGTACTGTGCATGCCGCCGTTTACTGTGCAGAAACTCCCAGTCTGTTTTACGCCCCCACACTCCCACGTTACATTTATTAACAGTCCCAGCTCATTATTGGTGCAAAAAAAAAAAAAAGGTCTGATGCTTTGTCTGTATTTATTTATTTTTTCGCCAAATCTTCTTTAACTACAGAAACGCTAGTTTAGACGTATTCATATTCGGTTTAGTTCTCCGTTTGTTAATTAAAACATACAAGTGTACACAGTGTAGTACTGTGGATGGGGCCTAAACCTCTACAGGTCCCTTCCCATGGTCTTATAATCCGGCCATGGTCACCCCTAGCGGTCAACTGAAACAACCTTTTTCTTGAATTTTAACTATCCTATATTTTGCTTGTGCTACAGAGCACAGTTCTTTTAGTCAGAAAGTAAATGTGCTCTGCTTGTAGATCTGAGCTTCATATTAAACTTTCTGTAAAGCTGCATGTAGACGCAACTCCACAATAAAACTCTGTGTGTTTTAGAAGATAAAATGTCCTATCTGTGTAGTCTCTAACTGTTTATTGTTGCTTTCCAAGTTGGTTATTACTGTCTCTTATGCAGTTTTTGAGAATTTTATCTTTTTCTGCTGTCCTAAGAATATTGCAGCTCATAAATCTCAGTGTGAGACACACACACACTTGTTCAGTAACATATGCACACATAGGCAAACAAACAATAGCACTGTGATGCCAGTACCCTAGGCACATACACATTCAAGTACGCACACTAGTGTCAATAAAAGATAGAGGAAGCATCAATCAAACCAATGGATTCATGTAAAAACACTTCCTATGAGGCTAGAGATCAATCCTACACACACTCACAGAATAACACACACACACACATTTACCCTTTCTCTACAAGCTTCACACACACACATCGAGACAGCCACGCCTACATACGCAACAACAGCATTGTAAAGTGGTGTACTCTGCTCCATCATCAGATTATTGTTCATCATACAGCAGCTAGAGGGCTGATAGCTCTATCTATTGAGCACAGACAGAATGACAGGAAAGGGGCAGGAAGAGAGGGAGAGAAAAGAATGGACACAGAGATAGAAAGGACATTCGACAAAATAGCATGAATTGCATCAGCTTTGAATCATCTCGTATCCTGGAAAGAAATGTGCGATCGTTTGAGTGTGCGTGAGGGAGAGAGAGAAAGAGAGACAGGAAGACTAAGACGATGAGAGACAGGAGAGGCGACAAAAAAAGGGAGAGGGAGAGGGTGCAGTTGTAGATAAAGAGCAGACGTAAGCTGTGATTTTTCTAAATGCCATGTCCTTGTGTCTCCTGTGAGCTAGTTGTTGGCTGTGACTAATGAGATCAACCAGAATGAATCTTCACATATATTTCTTGCGGTTTCTCGTGTTACACAAACAGTTATCTACTGTCTCACCAGTGTAGCTTTTTTTTTTTTTTTTAAATCTTGGCTTCTTAGATATGTTATATAGGGCATTATAAAGATCAGCCACCAAATACAGTGGCCTTTGCTGCCTGCCTGCCCAGCTTAAAATACAAATCTTTAGGAGAGCTTAAACATGCTGAGTAAAATTTTAAGGATTGCTTTGATTTAACTTTATTTTCATATATTTGGTGAGCAGAATGTGATGGCATCACTAAAAATACGTCAGACAGATTAGGAGTAGGATCACACATCAAAGTTTTTTTTTTAATGTTTAGTTCAAATATGGGTATTCATAGTGTTGCACTCATTTGTAAATGTAGGGGTTAATATAAAAACGAGTCTACATAGTCATAGCTGGTCAAGTAGGTAAAAAGCCCTGCGCTTCAAACTATGGTGCTCTACGTACCCCTCTAGTGTCTGTTTTGCAGGTGCAGAGCTCCTGTAGTTTTAAGTAGTATTAATAAATATACATAATAAATATGTAGTGTCCGGTTAGACTTTCAAAGTAAAACACATGGTTAAAGTTGTGAAACTGCCTCATAGGTTTAGGTACCAAAAGTACATGGTTCTGTTTAGGAAAAGAAACCCATGGGTTGGCTTAAAATAAGTTAGTTAGGTTAATTAAATTTATTTGTTTTCTTTTTCAGTTTTGGTCTCTTATTTTGGTTAAAACAAACATTCAGTATTTTGGATCAGTGAAATCAAGTTCAGACCATGCCTCACCTACACACACCTGGCCTTTTTTTTTTTTTTTTGAAATTGAACTGGATGCAAGTCAGAAGGACTTTTCGGGAAGATGCTGTGCCTAGCCAAGATATTGTTCAGTTTCATGCAAATGAGATAAGATGCGTTTACTAGTGAGCTTTCAAGATGCAGTAGGCAGATTTGTTTACCTTTGGATCGAGCCAGGCTAGCCCTGTCTGTCTGCCTTCAGTCTTTTTTGCCAAACCTATCTAAACCCTTGCTGGCTGTGGCTTCATTTTTAGTGTTCTGTAATGGGAGTGATATAGATTTTCTCATCCAAGTGCCAGCAAGAAAACAAACAAGGATATTTCTCAAAATTATTCGCTTAACCTCGCGAATAGAATGCTATTGCCACACTTGTAAAAAAAAGAGCATCCATCCATCAACTTGATGGATGGATGGATGGATGGATGGATGGATTATAAAATAGTAATAATAGTTTATTACAGCAAAGCTGTAATAAACTATTTATCATTAACATTGTTTACCTGCAATTAACACACATCCTGAAAACTTTAGCTCCATTAATCTTTGAAGAAGAACGCCCGCTCTTTGGTTTAAGACATAAAGTCTTTCAGCAGGATAACCAGCGTGTGTGAACTGTGTGCAGTAGGGGCCAGTAGGGACTAACAGTGTTTTTGAAAATAGCTTAATGTGACATTCATTTCTTTGAAATGGTCGTAATTGTCCTTACTGCCACTGAGCTTGTTTTGGCCCAAAGAAAACCTACACTATGCACTGTTTGTTTTTTGTTTTTTCATGCTTTTGAATCAACAGAGTGCACATTTACACCATGCCAGCATCCGTCTGTCTCTCAGTGCAAACCCATTCAGTCTACCTTCCTAGCCTCTCTCTCCTCATGTGTCAGCCCCTCCCTTATTCTCCGTCTTTTCATTCTGATGTTTTCTCAACTCTTCCTCTCCTCACTTCTCCTCTCCTCCTTTCACCTCCTTGGTCGCCCTCCTCATCTTCTCAGTCTCTGTTTCTCCTCCCTCCTCTCCGTCACACTCCTCTCTCCCCTCATGTCGTTGCTTGTCTCTCCCTGCTCGCTTGTTTTCTGGCTTCCTCGCTCCCTCCCCTCATCTCTCTCTGCATTGCAGTATCTGTGTCAGCCATCGGCAGAATAGGCTGTCTGGTGTGTGTGTGTGTGTGTGTGTGTGTGTGTGTGTGTGTGTGTGTGTGTGTGTGTGTGTGTGTGTGTGTGTGTGTGTGTGTGTGTGTGTGTGCGTGTGTGTGTTCGCTGCAGTCCCTCCAAAGCAGCTGGACAGGAACTGAGATAGATAGTGTTTGTTCACCCCACTCTTCTCTTTTCCTCTTCTTCCTCTTTTTTCATCTATCCTCTCTTCTCATCATTTATCTACTTTTGTTTCGTTCTATTTTTCATTCTCCCTTTGTGTATTTTCCCCTCTTTTCTATAATATACTTTTTTTACTTATCTTGTATTTTCCTTCACACACCATGCTGCACTCTCTGTTTTATTTTTCCTTTACTCTTACATTCTGCCATTTTTCTCATTACACCCTCTGATCCATCTTCTCTGCTCACGTTCTCCTTTCAACTGCTCTTCCTACCCAGTTATTATTTTTAGCTATTCCCCTACCTTGCTGACTCTTGCTTTCTGTTTTGAAACATGACCAAAGTTTGTTATACTGACATACAGCACGCGTGACAGCTGGTCACCATTTCCACAGTGTTTAATCACACCCTCCCATGACTGGTGACTGGCCACCGAGTACAAGACCACCCACATTAGTGACCAAGTGAGAACATGCATCCTTCCCATTAGCAGACACTGCTCTGGCCTCCTGCTGAGTACACTTCAGGACACGGGTATCCGCCTGTCTGTCTGACTGGGGAATTAGCTGAACTCCTTCTGCTCCGCTGAACCATTCGAGTTCGAGTTTGTTGTTGAAGACAGATTTCTGTGGACTAATTAGACAGAGCAATGCGGTAGTTAAGAAATTTTGAAGCAAAAAAGATAAGCAAAGGGACAGTGCACTGTCTACACGTGTGTGATGAGTGATCGTCCAGTCACGCCTGAGTTTTAATAAGCACAGTTTCTTTTTCTCCAGTGATGTATCAGTAATGATCAGAAACAGCTGTGAATCTTGGATGCTTATTATATTGTATGTCAACTACAGTATCGTTAAGCTATAGGCACGACTGGCCAATTAAAACATGTACATTTATTCTTTTAGCTGACTTTAGCTTTTCTCCAAAGCGACTTACAATTGCTACATATCAGAGGTTGCACGCCTCTGGAGCAACTACAAGTTAAATGTCTTGCTCAGGGACACAATGGTGGATGGATCACAGTGGGGGATTGAACCCGAGTCTCTCACACCAAAGGAATGTGTCTTACCCATTATGCCATCACCATCTTTTGTTAAAGCAAGGGAGATGTGATCATGGTTTCCCTGCATTTTATCCAATGCATTCTGTGAAAGTGTCCAGCTCCCACGTGCAGGATAATAATAACTGTAATAATAATAACCATAATCATAATATTAAGCCTCTAGGCGGTCACTACAAAATTTTCCACATTATTATATAACAGAAAATTATTTCTTACCTGATACCTAATTTCAAGTTAAGCACTGAACAAAAGCTCTTGGATTAAATTTCTTTGCATCATGTAAATGTTTTTATGTGTTTTAAATAAAGATCAGTTTTAAATTATTCATAGACAGCAACAAGGGAAATCTTAGTCATCTGTTTTCCTGCTCCCTCTCTCCAACAGTGTTACTAATTTCATGTCCCATTATGTGCTCATTATTTTAAAATCCTGCTATTTTTTGGCTCACCGGCTAAAGCATGCAGATGCCGACCAAACCATCACAAACCCAGCTGGACTAAACATGGCTAATGACTGAGGTAGCATTGTTGTTATTGTCCAGTCATTTCTTTCGCTGCTCTCTCTCTCCCTCTCACTCTCTCTCTCTCTACACTCCTACACACATGTGCGCACTGATGTTTAATGACCAGTTAGAGAGCCTAGCTAAACATTGTGGGTGTTAATGGCAGAGTGACAGCACACCCTCACACCCACTGAGACATGAATGATCATAACGCAGAGGCCTGTGTGTCTGGGTCAGGTATAGGACACAGTGTGGAAAAAACCTTTGCCTCTTATTTTAAAAATAGAAACTGCTCTGCCTATAATTCCATAACATGGCAAGGCAGACTGTTTCCATAAAATGAAATGATCTACCACCTGCACACATTTTGGAAATGACAGGGACGGTTAAGAGCCTGGCTTCGCTGGAGCCGAGTGCAAAGTTAAAGGAAATTGGTCGGGTATTAGAGTGCAAGTCCATGTAATGACTTGCTGTATGGATTTTAAGATATGCCGTAAAGCTCACAGCCAGCTGATGAAGTAATGCTCCCTCACCTTCGGCTCTCATCCTGGATTCCAAAAGGGATGTTTTGGATGAGTTTGCAAGTTTCTGTGGTCACTGTTAAAAGGTAACTTAGGTATTTTTCAACCTTCCCCGTGTTTTTGTGTCAATGTGACTAAGTGGAAATGTTATTTTGAAATGTGTCCAGCATTGAGCAAGCACGTTGCAGTCGGCACCCATGAAACAGGGCTGCAAAATAATTCTTGCGTCCCATCAAAGTATGTCCACTAAAGTCTTGTTTTTTTTAAAGAGTATTGTCTTTTTATTTAACCAGAAACAGTCACTATTGCTCTCCTCAAAGCCACTAGACTCCATCAATTAAAAACAATAATTGCAGAACAAGTAAAATTAAAATTGGTCTTTGTTCTGCATCTGACAGAAATCTTGACTATTTCAGTCCTACAGAGTGGAAGAAAATTCCACTTATCACACTTCCATTGAGTGAAACAAGTAACACCTTCCCATCCTGTAAATGACCTTGTTTTTAACCATGCAGCTAGACTTTTGGCATAGCAATGTCAGTTTGTTGGTCCACCACTTTGGACCAGACTGAAATTTCTTTTTCTAGTTACTTTTCTGCAGATATTCATGGTACCAATTGATGTTGACGACATTGATTGACCAGTGAACTTTTGCTACCTTGGAGACATTTTTGACAGCAACTTCTCCTTTGAACACCATGTCAGCCAAATCACCAGAACTGACTTTTTTTCACCTGCAAACATAGCTTGTCTCCAGCCATCACTGTCCTTCTCTGCTGCTGAAACTCTCATTTATGCCTTCATCTCAGCAATTAACTACTGAAAAAGCATTTTATATAGCACAGCATTCAATGTCATAAATAAACTACAGTACAGAACCAGAACTCTACTCGTCTGCCCACCCATACCCACTTCCATGACCACATCACCTCTTTACTACAGAACCTTCATTGGCTCTCTGTTATACAGTCAATTCAAAGTCCTTCTCCTCACTCACAAAGCCCTGCATAAGCAGGCCTCCTCCTACTTCACTAACTAGCTCCACCACCACATGACTTCTCTGCCACTCAGGACCGAGCATTGGACCTGGTGAGATAGAGCCTTTTCCAAAGCTGGTACCTCTCTCTGGAACTCTCTGACCCGTCCATTTTCATATCACTGATGAAAACCCATCTTTTCAGATCAAAGGTTACGATATGGTAACCCTAGTTCTATAAGCACAGGCGGAGCCTGCGTGCGATAGAACAGCTTTTTATACATGATTAACTGTGAGTGCGTATGTATTTTAATGTGTGTTTCTATGACCTTTTAAAACTGTGCATTTTAACATATGTCAAGTATATATTTATTATTATTATTATTATTATTATTATTATTATTATTATTATTATTATTATTATTGTGTAGTGTGGATTTGGGACTTAGTTTTATTTAAACTCCAGATCTCTAGGTAGTAGTACAGGCTTTATATTGGAAATACTGTGTACTATTCAGGCCCAAGAATCACTTATGAGGTATCACTGATGACTAATCAGTCTTCACTTTCTCACATTTTATAAATCTCCACCTACAGAAGACATTAAATGAATCAAATGAATAGTAATATTCCTCATGAAACTGGCCTTTATGTTTTAATAGGTGGTTATGTGTAGGGTTTTAATGTGAAATGTATTTCCAGAATTTGAATGTCCTCGAAGTGGTCATGTCTTACAGCACTGTTGCAGTACAGTGTGATCATGCACACGCCACAAGACAACACATCAGGAGCCAAATTCAGGTCAGTGAGAAGATCAGTCAGTCAAATGGTGCTCTCTGTTGACTAACACTCACTCACAGAGTGTTAATGCCTTGCTAAGCTATGCTTTGCCTCATCTGTATGTGACAGCCTCAACCAATCTCAGTCAGCAAACATAGTTCGTTTAAATTTGTCAGACAACAATCATATCTAATTACGTATTGAAGCTTGCTGTTACAGTCTCATAATTAGATTGGACAGTTTAACCAGATTTTTGCAACAGATGTGAAATTAACTACTATGGTGGGACACTGCAAGACAGCTAACCTACAGGAGCATAACAAAACATTAGCATGGATCTCTTCCCCTTGACAATATGTCAGGTGACTGATGTGGTTATCCTAATTGCTCCAGGAATGTCGTAACTTGAGCTTGAGCTCGAGCTGCGGCTGATGCTGGACACGCAGGTTTATACTGTGGGAACTGCAGAACATCTAAGCTTGGCTGTGGATGTGATCCTCCTTCGCACGTCAAATCAATGCTGAACATTTTGCTGTAAATTTCACCCAGGGAGACATCAAATAAAAACTGAAAACATCACAAAGAATAAACTAGTTTTAGTTGTTACAATGTTCTCATTTTGACAGCCATTACAATATGCTGTCAAATTAATTTGAGATGATCTGTATATTAGCTGTTCAACATGTGGGAATTTTTTTGTTGTTCAGCTGAATTATTTCATTCTGTCTGTTGTGGACAAGACTGATGCATGATAGTTCGAGACAAGTTAACGGCTCATTTTAGGAGAGATCTGATTGAGATAGAGACAGCCAGAGTGTTCTGGCTATGAGACAGCTCCACGACCATTTGTTCCTAGCTGCTCAGAGCTCCTATCCATAGATCATTCTTATCAGTCCCTATTTCTTCGTGTCTCCCGGTCTGTTTATCAATCATTCCATCATCCTGGAGACCTGTCAGTATTGGCTTGCTCCATGATTCACTGCAGCCCTCCCTCAGTCTGTTTCTATCAAAGTCCATCCACTGTAGATTCTATGCCTCATGTCAGTCAATGCCTATAGGATGACCAGATAGGCAGGCAGACAGACAGACAGGTACAGAGGTCCATCATTCAGTCTCTGTCAACCCACAGACCCTCTGACTTGTTTCTGCCACCAACAAAACAACCAAGGTGTCCAAAAGGTTAGGTATCCCAGGGACATCACTCTTTCCTTCAGTGACAAAAACACTGTGTTACTTACCTTTCTGGACATCAGGGTGTCATTTCCTGGCACAACTGAAAACTTATCCATTTATTATTCATGTTATGTCTGTCTTAGATTACCATCAGTCTCCCATTGATGATCATCAAACCTCCGTTTTGTCCAAATCATACACAGGATGCATTACCAACTGAAACATTGTTGCGTGGGAGGCTCAGCAAAGAGAGGCAGATGGAGTTTATAAAAAGAGAAATATTAAGCTATGTTGACAGGTACAGTTGTCATCCTGTTCTATCGCTCCAGTGTATTTCTACTCTGAAAGCCGAAAGTGCGTCACTTTTCCATTGTTTTCCCCAAAGTTGTCTTCTGCAAACACAGACAAAGAGAAGAAATGTGACAAAACATTGTGAGTCAGAATTTCCTCGCAGACATATCTACCTATATATACACCTCATAACACTCTGTTTGTTATTAAGGTGGAGGTATTTAAAAAAAACATTAAAGCCTCTCCGCCAGATTAGATTGCACAGTGTGTCAAGAGAGATGTTGCAGTAGCAATCAATTTCAGTTACAGTGGGTGAATTGATGGATTTTTTATAACTCACTGGGACCCACAGGACCACAGCAGCAAAAGCCCATATTACTAAAGGTAGACCAAAGCAGACACAGACACTGACTGGATGTACTGTTGTGTGTGTCTTTGTGTGTGGAAGAGAGAGGAGATAGCAATGCACATGTTGGAGTGACACCATTTGGAAAACACTTCTCTTTGTTGCCCATTTGTAATTCAGCCATTGATTCTGTTACACTCATTACACCTCTGTGATATTACAACTCTTGTGCACTGTGTGTGAATGTGGCCCCTTCATTTTTGCTACTGATTTGAATGATAAGATCAAGGTTATGAGCAGTAGTGGAAAGTAACTAAGTACAAGAGCCCTACTTAAGTATATTTAAGGTGTTTGTATTTTACATAGGTATTTCTGTTCAATGCTACTTAATGTTTTTATTCAGCTGCATAGGGAAATATTGTACTTTTCATGCACCACATTTTCTGATAGTTACAAGTTACATGCTGATGAAATACAATGCATGATAAAAGATGAAACCAGTCCAATCTTTTTGACTTGTGACCCTTTACAAAAAAGCAGTGTGGCCTTCTGAGTCTTCTCAGTATCAATTTATTTAAATAACCATCCTCCAATCCCAAAGAGGTCAATGGACAAACAATGCCACAATATGAAAAAAATCCAAAATATTAACATAAATGTGTTCTTCTTTCCTACCTCATTAACATTAATCACTCTATGACCCACAGCAGAATATCCTGTGTGGGCCCCTCTGGCAAAAACTTTGTTGTTTGGCCTCTTTGGCCTCCAAGTTCCCATCAAGTCCAGTGCACACAGCATACTACATACAACATGGCCCCAGGTTTTCTGCATATTAGTCTGTTTGTGGTAATTTGATGATTATTACAAACGGAAATTTGGACTTGCCAGTCAAAATATATATATTGGGCAAGTCCAATTTCATATATATATATATATATATATATATATATATATATATATATATATATATATATATATATATATATATATATTTTTGACTGGGGGGGCATTTTCTTCTGATACTTAGTACACAAAGCAATACATAGCTTCCTACATTGCCTTCACATGAACAGATACTGTTAGTGAATAATCCTATAAAAAAAGAGCTGCAACATAATCCACATCAGGGACAGTTTCCCTTGTCATTCAATATGTACAACATGTGAAGGTATAGCGGTCAACAACCGAGGCAGAGGACTTGAATCCACACTCAGTCACTGTCTACCAGTGGCCTTCAGTCAGTTCGTGATTCTGTTTTCTGATCATTCAAACGACATTTTTACTCCTTAAATCAGTTTCACAAAGACAATGGTGACACAAATACACAGAGTGGAGGAGAGGTGGCAGCACAGAAGCCTTATTAGCAAGGGTGTGTTACACATATGCTTAGCACACATGACCAGCTTGTCACAAGTTAAAGGTTAAAGCATATAATCATCTCTCCCTCCTGCTCCTCTTTTTCTTGCTTATCTCGTTTTCCTCTCTTCCTTTATTAGTGATTATTGAGAGGCAACTGCAGGGGGGACACACACTGTAGCACCATTGTCAATGTAATATTTTAAAGAGGTGGTATTATGCTCATTTTCAGGTTCAAAATCCTATTTAGGGGTTGTACGAGAACAGGTTTACATGGTTTAACACCATATTTTTTGTCATCCTGCACGTTGCTGCAGTTCCTCTTTTCACCCTGTGTTGAAGGCTTTGTTTTAGCTATGGAGCGATATATCTTGCCTCTAAATGAACTTTGTTGGGAGTTACACATGGCAGTTCCTAGTCAAGAACTACTAGCCAATCAAAAGCAGAGAAGGAGCGGGTAAACAGCTTCGGTTCAGCTGTAGGCTACTTGTTGCCAACCAGTTTAGCAACATGGACTGGAGCAAGAGTTTCAGAGTGGTGAGTTATTAATCTGTAAAAAAAAGTATCATTCATCCAAGTTTTAACTGAGCTCTGTCTCTACATCACAATAACAACTTTATGTCCATTGACTGCCTGGGGGGTAGCTAGTGTTGGGAAGGGAGAGGAGAGGTGTGCTGCAGCTCAGTGTTTTGCCACCAGTGTTTTTGAAGGCGTGTCATAGTAGCCTCTATTCGCGATTCCTGTGACATCACAAGTGTCTGGACTATAAACAAGCTGTTTTCAGGCAGTTCAGAGCAGTGTTTTCTGTGGGAGATGGGAACTCCCTTTGGGCTGGACTTCGCAAACCAAGTACATGCATAAAAAATTGTACATAGCTCAATAAAGGAAAGAGAAAAATCCAACAAGCATAATACAACCTATTTAAATAAAGACAAATCTGATTGTTTATTATCTGTTCGCCTTCATTTGATATTATAGCACCCTGAAGCAGACATTAATTTTCCCCCAAAGCAGGTTTGATTAAATGAAATGTTTGATTCAAAGGCAATTTCTTTGAGTATTGTTAGAAGTGAATTTGAGAATACCACACCATTTTATTTTCATGAGCACAGAGGCATCTGTTAATTAAAAATGAACTTTTCATTACAAATGTACTAAACATATTATTATTTAATGTCTTACGTCTCATATCTTATCTCTAAATTTCTTATGACTCTGTACATCTAAAACCAACTTACTCCCAAATTTCTTAAACCATGCCACCCCTTCATGGGGGCATTATGGTGCTAGTTGGTGATGGTAGACTGCATTATATTCAGAGGCATTTCTAACATACTGCCCGCCTAATGTATTTCAATACCGATGACAAAACAGTAATATAATGCAGCTCTATGGAGCCATGGTGTTTTTTGTACTACCTCGCAGTAAGTTTTGGGTTACCTTGCAATACCTTTTGCATAATCCACAGAGAAAGACTGAACTGTATTATGATACAGTATTATGTATTGAGTAGCTAGTAATTTGCTGGTTGTGACCACTTTACAAGTGTGTGCATGGCTATGGAAAGCCCTTTGAACATTTATTCGATATCATACTAGTACTCATTTTTTCACTCTTACTAGTAAGCTTTTTTGTGTACTAATAAGCTCTTTTGCCTTACTAGTAAGGCAAAATTGCATACTAGTACTACTAGTAAGCACTAAAATGTTTACTAGTACTACTAGTAAGCACAAAAATGGTCACTAGTAGTACTAGTGAGCACATTTTGACCTTACTAGAATGTTCACTAGTACTACTAGTAAGCACATTTTGACCTTACTACTATTACTAGTAAGCGTTAAAATGTTAGCTGGTAGTACTAGTAAGGTCAAAAATATTTACTAGTGGTACTAGTAAGAACATTTTCATACATTTTGCCTATAAATAAAGTGTAAAAATGTTTACTAGTAGTACTAGTAGACATTTTTTTGACCTTACTAGTAGTACTAGTAAGCGCAAAAATGTTTACTAGTAGTACTAGTGTCCATTTTTGTGCTTACTAGTATTACTAGTGAATGTCATTTTGTCCTTTACTAGTAAAGCTATTTGCCAAACTAGTAAGGTTTTTTGACCAAACTAGTAAGATTTTTTTCTTACTAGTATGGCATTTTGGCATACTAGTAAAGACTTTTGTCATACTAGTGAACGACTTAACCTTACTAGTAAGACAAAAACACTTACTACTAATCATCTGCGCGCCACTAGTACTACTAGTAAGGTCCTACGTTTTTACTAGTTAAAATTTAGGACCTTACTAGTAGTACTAGTGGCGCACAGATGCTAGTAAGGGAAAAGTGCTTAGTAAGAAAAAATTCTTACTAGTATAGTCAAAAACCTTACTAGTTTGGTAAAAATCCTTACTAGTAAAAGACAAAATAACATTTATGGAAAGCCCTTTGTATGGAAAGCCCTTTGAACATTTATTCCATATCCTGGATATCAAACTTTATTTTCCTTGACTAGTTCGGTCTTTGGCGGAACTAGTTCGCCATTTTGTCGAACTAGTAGACCAAAAGTCTCAACTAGTTGGCTTTTGGCTGAACTAGTGGCCATCTGGACCGAACTAGTAAAGCCCAAACACGTACTAGTTAACTAGTGCGCAGCAAAAGCTTTAACATGTTAACTAGTCGACCGTAAATTCGGCTCACTAGTTAACTAGTGGACAAAAATTTTCTGCACTAGTTAACTAGTGAGAGCCAAAATGCTCACTAGTTAACTAGTAAATCCCAAAATGTCCACTAGTTAACTAGTTAAAGCCTATCTCGTTCTTACTAGTCAACTAGTAAGGCTAAAAATGTTTTACTAGTTAACTAGTAAGAGCTAAAATGTCTACTAGTTAACTAGTTGATGCTATTTAGACCTTACTAGTTAACTAGTAAGGTTTAAAAAATTTCACTAGTTAACTAGTGAAAGCTAAAATCGCACTAGTTAACTAGTTGGACTGTTTTTGACTTTACTAGTTAACTAGTGACACTAAAGATTCTACTAGTAGTACTAGTGGAAAGCCAAAATGCTGACTAGTTAACTAGTTGCACAAAATGCTAATAAGGGGGTGGTAGCAGAGCATATTTTAAACCTTCCTATTGGCTGTCCAGCAAGAATTCCCTCCTGGACAAATTTAACCCTTTAAAGCCTGACTGCCAGCTCCTTGATTAATATCTATGCAGAAAAATGTGTGTGTACTGTCAGATGAATCTTTATTAATGCTTGATTTATTTTACTTTTTGCCTTTTTAACAATGAAACACCAAGGTTTTTTTGCATCATTGGTGAAACAGAAACGCAGGTTCTCTGCTCCATAGAGAAGGCTATACTCTCTCTCATACTCTATATATATATATATGTATATAGATAGATAGAGAGCGAGAGAGAGTATATATATATATAGATATATAGTATATACTTGTTTTTTTTCCCGCATCGATCACTTTAAACTGATCCATGACAGTTTTCTGTTTGTTTCTTTTTACAATTGCTTAAAACCACATTGTCCCGAGCGACCCCGGTACCGGATCCGTAATCTATTTGCGTTTTTATAGCTGGATTCCGTCCAGAAACAGCGGCGATTCGGGTTCGGATCATAGATCGTTCGGCGCCTCGCCATATTGCCGGCGGCCTACGGAAGCCGTTTGATTCATTTCAGTTTCGCTTCTACCTCAAGAAGAGCGTGTTCGGTAGAGGCGGACTTTATCGGTCTCTGCTGGCGAACCGTGGGAGGTACAACCTCATGCAATATTGATTTGATTTGATTTGATTTGATATCTTTATTTTGAAAATGTAAATAAAAAAATTAAAAAATCAATGATACAAAGAACAATGGTAAAGACAAATGAACAACAAAACAAAATCCATACTTCCCTCTATTTACATGTACAAAAAGGAGTAGGAAGAAGTAAAACTTATGTACTCCTACCCCTTTATTATACCCCTTTATATATATTGCGATTTTTAGAGGAGAATCAGACCTTTATTTTATATTATTCAGCCCTGTAGGATGTTCTGTTCTCAATCTGCGGGCCTTTAAAGCATGGGAATGCTTTTGCTCATTTATAATGAAGCTTTATGTTATTTGGAGTGTGGTTGTATGAAGAGAAATAGTGTTTTAAAGATAACTCCCAATAAAAGTGAACATATTAACAGTAAATATTGCAAAAATATGGACATTTGCCAGGCATATGTTTTGAAAATTGTGTAATAACTGTTGTATATCAGTTTCTTTTCATCAATTTTACAGTTGCAGTTGTGTTCCAGGTGTATTAAAAAATATCCAGCTGCATTATAACCTACCTTATGATGGTTTTGATGGTTTATTGCATTAAAACAGAGCTTTTTTTACCAGGCGAGAATGAAAATATCATATTTTTCCTGTATTTAATCTCCATGTAGTCTGTAATGGTAAAATAAATATGTTAATATACAATGGATTTATATTCCTTTGCTTCTGACATTTCAAAGGAGACCAGAATTATGCATCGAGGAGATATTACTGATTTATTTTTTTATATGTTATTTTAGGCGTTTATCCTAAAAATAGGTTCTAGGGGTTAAGTGGTTGTCATTACAGATCAAAACAGTCCAATTTCCTCCTTTTTAAAATAAACAATTGAATTACGCCTAACCTCCAGGCTACCACAAACAACAACATTAGGCCAATTGTAGAAGAAGAGCATTTAATCACTAGAATAACAGTTAAAAGGGAATTTTGCATAGGCTAATAACAGTTTAGATTTAGTTCTGCTCCGATCAGGGTCCCTCTGGACTCTGATTTTCACTCTGCGCCGCTCTTCACCTCCTCAATATCCGATCCCTTTATTCTGCAATAAATAGATCTGTTTTATGATTGTTCTGACGATAGTTCTGACAGACCTGAATGATATAATATAGCCTAATGACTCTGCCTTTCATCAAACAAAACGTTTCATTCATGGTAAGCTGCTAAAATATCCCCCTGAAGCAGTTAAAGAATGCTGTTAAGTCATCACAATTCAGAGCTGCCCCTTTAAGGCTCTCCAGCACACAGTTTGAACAATGACCAATGAAAAGCCTTGTCCCGCCTGCTCTATTTGCATGCGGTCCACTAGTAGCACTAGTAGCACTAGTAGTACTAGTGGACCGCATGAAGCAGTTTACATGTTAACTAGTAAGAGCTAAAATGTCCACTAGTTAACTAGTTGACACATTTTGGACCTTACTAGTTAACTAGTGAGGCTTAAAATGTTTTACTAGTTAACTAGTAAGGTCAAAAATGTCCACTAGTTTACTAGTAGAGGCTCTTTGATCCTTACTAGTTAACTAGTAAGGCAAAAAATGTTTTACTAGTTAACTAGTAAGAGCTAAAATGTCCACTAGTTGACTAGTGGAGCCTCTTTGGCCTTACTAGTTCACTAGTTCAACACTAAAAGTCATACTAGTTAACTAGTGCGGTCCTAAAAGCGTAACTAGTTAACTAGTAAGGCTGATTTTGTTCTTACTAGTTAACTAGTTGAACGAATTTTATCTTACTAGTTCAGCTTTGCATCGAACTAGTAAGGACTTTGACCGAACTAGTTCGACATTTTTCGAACTAGTCGACGACTAGACCGAACTAGTTCGACAAAAACGCGCACTAGTCGACTAGTGTGCGCGACTAGTTAACTAGTGTAGGAATAAAATTGTACTAGTTAACATGTATGACAGTTGCAGCACTTCACTAGTTAACTAGTCGCGCGCACTAGTCAGCCTAGTGCTGCTTTTGTCGAACTAGTTCGGTCTAGTCGATCGACTAGTTCGAAAAAATTTTGAACTAGTTCGGTCAAAGTCCTTACTAGTTCGGTGCAAAGCTGAACTAGTAAGACGAAATTCGTTCAACTAGTTAACTAGTAAGAACAAAATCAGCCTTACTAGTTAACTAGTGACGCTTTTAGGACCGCACTAGTTAACTAGTACGCCAAAATGTGTGTTACTAGTTAACTAGTAAGGCCAAAAGAGCCTCCACTAGTCAACTAGTGGACATTTTAGCTCTTACTAGTTAACTAGTAAGACATTTTTAGCCTCACTAGTTAACTAGTAAGGACCAAAATGTGTCTACTAGTTAACTAGTAGACATTTTAGCACTTACTAGTTAACTAGTGAAACATTTTAAGCCTTACTAGTTAACTAGTAAGGTCCAAAATGTGTCAACTAGTTAACTAGTGGACATTTTAGCTCTTACTAGTTAACATGTAAACTGCTTCATGCGGTCCACTAGTACTACTAGTGCTACTAGTGCTACTAGTGGACCGCATGCAAATAGAGCAGGCGGGACAAGGCTTTTCATTGGTCATTGTTCAAACTGTGTGCTGGAGAGCCTTAAAGGGGCAGCTCTGAATTGTGATGACTTAACAGCATTCTTACACTGCTTCAGGGGGATATTTTAGCAGCTTACCATGAATTAAATGTTATGTTTGATGAAAGGCAGAGTCATTAGGCTACATTATATCATTCAGGTCTTTCAGAACTATCGTGTTTTAATCATAAAACAGATCTACAATCTCACAATAAACCTAAATGTATTAACTGGCTGCTTAGCCGTGTCCTAAAATGTATATTAAGACATAATAATTGGATTGTTGAGATCAAAACAGACTGTGGAAGTGCATTCACATGAAAACACCAGTGAAAAAATATAATATATTTAGAATAGTAATTTATACTATTATTGCAGCTCTAGAAGGATCAGGACTGTCTTCCAGAAAACAGGTATATTAAAAGTCAGAGTTTGCTGGCCTTAGATGAGAGACTCTGTGAGTTTTCAGTTCCAGAAAGGGGGGTAACTTTGTGAACCAAACCTGCTCAATATCAGGTTTTATTCAACAGACCCTGAGTTCTCCTCCCTCTTACAGAGCCAGACAAGCTGTTTAATTTCCTCATTCATTCAGTCCCAGTTGAAGTGTGTTAATTAGCAGAGATTTATTGTCAGAATCTGTATCCTGTCTTAAACAGCAGTTTTTGACCCAACATTCAAATAGTCTCAGCTCAGAATTAAACCTGTGCCTGTCCTTTTAACAGTGTGACTAAGTGACTGTGACTGAGTGAGCAGGACAGTGGTGGAGCTGCAAAATGTAGTTTGAAAGTGTGAAACACTTTTTCAAGGTAAAATCAACACATTGTGTTGATTCTCCTCTAAAAATCGCTATATTGCATGAGGTTGTACCTCCTACGGTTCGCCAGCAGAGACCGACAAAGTCCGCTTCTGCCGAACACGCTCTTCTTGAGGTAGAAGCGAAACTGAAATGAACCCAACGGCTTCCGTGAGTCGCCGGCAAGATGGCGACACGCCGAGCGATCTATGATCCGAACCCGAATCGCCGCTGTTTCTGGACCGGAATCCAGCTATAAAAGCGTAAATAGATTACGGACCCGTTACCGTGAGCATCGGGAGGATGTGGCATTTGTAAAAAAAAACATACAAAAAACTGTCATGGCTCAGTGATCGATGCGACTCCCATATATATATATATATATATATATATATATATATATATATATATATATATATCTCTCTATATATATATATACAGTATGAGAAAGAGAGTATAGCCTTCTCCATGGAGCAGAGAACCTGCGTTTCTGTTTCACCAACGATGCAAAAGGGAAAAAAACCTTGGTGTTTTCATTGTTAAAAAGGCAAAAAGTAAAATAAATCAAGCATTAATAAAGATTCATCTGACAGTACACAGGTTTCACACATTTTTCTGCATAGATATTAATCAAGGAGCTGGCAGTCAGGCTTTAAAGGGTTAAATTTGTCCAGGAGGGAATTCTTGCTGGACAGCCAATAGGAAGGTTTAAAAAATGCTCTGCTACCACCCCCTTATTAGCATTTTGTGCAACTAGTTAACTAGTCAGCATTTTGGCTTTCCACTAGTACTACTAGTAGAATCTTTAGTGTCACTAGTTAACTAGTAAAGTCAAAACAGTCCAACTAGTTAACTAGTGCGCATTTTGGCTTTCACTAGTTAACTAGTAAAAATTTTTAAGCCTTACTAGTTAACTAGTAAGGTCTAAATAGCATCAACTAGTTAACTAGTAGACATTTTAGCTCTTACTAGTTAACTAGTAAGACATTTTTAGCCTTACTAGTTGACTAGTAAGAACAAAATGGGCTTTAACTAGTTAACTAGTGGACATTTTGGGATTTACTAGTTAACTAGTGAGCATTTTGGCTC
Source organism: Lepomis macrochirus (assembly GCA_024633595.2). NCBI lineage: Eukaryota > Metazoa > Chordata > Actinopteri > Centrarchiformes > Centrarchidae > Lepomis > Lepomis macrochirus. The sequence goes on along the minus strand of JALXJV020000022.1, from coordinate 8,184,785 downwards.
TCACTAGTTAACTAGTGCAGACATTTTTTGTCCACTAGTTAACTAGTAAGCCGAATTTACGGTCGACTAGTTAACATGTTAAAGCTTTTGCTGCGCACTAGTTAACTAGTACGTGTTTGAGCTTTACTAGTTCGGTCAGATGGCCACTAGTTAGCCAAAAGCTAACTAGTTGAGACTTTTGATCTACTAGTTCGACAAAATGTCGAGCTAGTTCGCTAAAGACCGAACTAGTCAAGAAAATAAAGTTTGATATCCAGGATATGGAATAAAATGCTAAAAGGGCTTTCCATACCTTTGAACATTTATTCCATATCCTGGATATCAAACTTTATTTTCTTTGACTAGTTCGCTCTTATGGAACTAGTTCGCCATTTTGTCGAACTAGTAGACCAAAAGTCTCAACTAGTTGGCTTTTGGCGAACTAGTGGCCATCTGGACCGAACTAGTAAAGCCCAAACACGTACTAGTTAACTAGTGCGCAGCAAAAGCTTTAACATGTTAACTAGTCGACCGTAAATTTGGCTTACTAGTTAACTAGTGGACAAAAATTTTCTGCACTAGTTAACTAGTGAGAGCCAAAATGCTCACTAGTTAACTAGTAAATCCCAAAATGTCCACTAGTTAACTAGTTAAAGCCTATTTTGTTCGTACTAGTCAACTAGTAAGGCTAAAAATGTTTTACTAGTTAACTAGTAACAGCTAAAATGTCTACTAGTTAACTAGTTGATGCTATTTAGACATTACTAGTCAACTAGTAAGGTTTAAAAAAATGTACTAGTTAACTAGTGAAAGCCAAAATGCGCACTAGTTAACTAGTTGGACTGTTTTTGACTTTACTAGTTAACTAGTAAGGCTTAAAATGTTTCACTAGTTAACTAGTGAAAGCCAAAATGCGCACTAGTTAACTAGTTGCACAAAATGCTAATAGGGGGGTGGTAGCAGAGCATATTTTAAACCTTCCTATTGGCTGTCCAGCAAGAATTCCCTCCTGGCATAATTTAACCCTTTAAAGCCTGACTGCCAGCTCCTTGATTAATATCTATGCAGAAAAATGTGTGAAACCTGTGCACTGTCAGATGAATCTTTATTAATGCTTGATTTATTTTACTTTTGCCTTTTAACAATGAAAACACCAAGGGTTTTTTTCCCTTTGCATCGTTGGTGAAACAGAAACGCAGGTTCTCTGCTCCATAGAGAAGGCTATACTCTCTCTCTCATACTGTATATATATAGAGAGCGTATATATATATATATATATATATATATATATATATATATATATATATATATATATATATATATATATATATATATATTACATATGGGGGTCGCATCGATCACTGAGCCATGACAGTTTTTTGTATGTTTTTTTTACAAATGCCACATCTTCCGCGTCGCACGTAACGGGTCCGTAATCTATTTTGCGTTTTATAGCTGGATTCCGTCCAGAAACAGCGCCGATTCGGGTTCGGATCATAGATCGTTCGTCGCGTCGCCATCTTGCCGGCGGCCTACGGAAGCCGTTTGATTCATTTCAGTTTCGCTTCTACCTCAAGAAGAGCGTGTTCGGTAGAGGCGGACTTTATCGGTCTCTGCTGGCGAACCGTAGGAGGTACAACCTCATGCAATATAGCGATTTTTAGAGGGGAATTCCTTTGCTTCTGACATTTCAAAGGAGACCAGAATTATGCATCTAGGCCTAATGGTTGAGGAGATATTACTGATTTATTTTTTATATGCTATTTTATGCGTTTTTCCTAAAAATAAGTTCTAGGGGTTAAGTGGTTGTCATTACAGATCAAAACAGTCCAATTTCCTACATTTTAAAATTAACAATTGAATTAGGCCTAACCTACAGGCTACCACAAACAAACAACAACATTAGGCCAATTATAGAAGAAGAGCATTTAGTCACTATAATAACAGTTAAAAGTGAATTTTGCATAGGCTAACAGTTTAGATTTAGTTCTGCTCTATTTGAATGTTGGGTCAAAAAGTGCTGTTCAAGACAGGATACAGATTCTGACAATAAATCTCTGCTAATTAATACACTTCAACTGGGACTGAATGAATGAGGAAATTAAACAGCTTGTCTGGCTCTGTAAGAGGGAGGAGAACTCAGGGTCTGTTGAATAAAACCTGATATTGAGCAGGTTAGGTTCACAAAGTTACCCCCCTTTCTGGAACTGAAAACTCAGAGAGTCCCTCATCTAGAGCTGCAATAATAGTATAAATTACTATTCTAAATATTTTATATTTTTCAATTGTGTTTTCATGTGAATGCACTTCCACAGTCTGTTTTGATCTCAACGATCAAATTATTGCGTCTGAAAAAACATTTTAGGCCACGGCTAAGCAGCCAGTTAATACATTTGGGTTTATTGTGAGATTGTAGATCTGTTTTATGATTAAAAGACGATAGTTCTGAAAGACCTGAATGATATAATGTAGCCTAATGACTCTGCCTTTCATCAAACAAAACGTTTCATTCATGGTAAGCTGCTAAAATATCCCCCTGAAGCAGTGTAAGAATGCTGTTAAGTCATCACAATTCAGAGCTGCCCCTTTAAGGCTCTCCAGCACACAGTTTGAACAATGACCAATGAAAATCCTTGTCCCGCCTGCTCCATTTGCATGCGGTCCACTAGTAGCACTAGTAGCACTAGTAGTACTAGTGGACCGCATGAAGCAGTTTACATGTTAACTAGTAAGACCTAAAATGTCCACTAGTTAACTAGTTGACACATTTTGGTCCTTACTAGTTAACTAGTGAGGCTTAAAATGTTTTACTAGTTAACTAGTAAGGTCAAAAATGTCCACTAGTTGACTAGTAGAGGCTCTTTTGACCTTACTAGTTAACTAGTGAGGCAAAAAATGTCTTACTAGTTAACTAGTAAGAGCTAAAATGTCCACTAGTTGACTAGTGGAGGCTCTTTTGACCTTACTAGTTAACTAGTTCAACACAAAAAGTCATACTAGTTAACTAGTGCGGTCCTAAAAGCGTAACTAGTTAACTAGTAAGGCTGATTTTGTTCTTACTAGTTAACTAGTTGAATGTCTTTCATCTTACTAGTTCAGCTTTGCACCGAACTAGAAAGGACTTTGACCGAACTAGTTCGACATTTTTCGAACTAGTCGACGACTTGACCGAACTAGTTTGACAAAAACGCGCACTAGTCGACGACTGCGCGCGACTAGTTAACTAGTGAAGTGCTGCAACTGTCAAACATGTTAACTAGTACAATTTTATTCCTACACTACACTCCTTACACTACACAACCTCATTGGGCCTAGATGCATAATAAAAAATATGCCTAGCAAATGTCCATATTTGTGAAATATTTACTGTTAATATGTTCACTTTTATTGGGAGTTATCTTTAAAACACTATTTCTCTTCATACAACCACATTCCAAATAACATAAAGCTTCATTATAAATGAGCAAAAGCATTCCCATGCTTTAAAGGCCCGCAGATTGAGAACAGAACATCCTACAGGGCTGAATAATATAAAATAAAGGTCTGATTCTCCTCTAAAAATCGCAATATTGCATGAGGTTGGACCTCCCACGGTTCGCCAGCAGAGACCGACAAAGTCCGCCTCTACCCAGCACGCTCTTCTTGAGGTAGAAGCGAAACTGAAATGAACCCAACGGCTTCCGTAGGCCGCCGGCAAGATGGCGAGGCGCCGAGCGATCTATCCGAACCCGAATCGCAGCTGTTTCTGGACGGAATCAAGCTATAAAACACGAAATAGATTACGGACCCGTTACCATGTGAGCATCGGGAAGATGTGGCATTTGTAAAAAAAACATACAAAAACTGTCATGGCTCAGTGATCGATACGACCTCCATATATATATATATATATATATATATATATATATATATATATATATATATATATATACTCTCTCTCTCGCTCTCTATCTATTTATATACATATATATATATATAGAGTATGAGAGAGAGTATAGCCTTCTCCATGGAGCAGAGAACCTGCGTTTCTGTTTCACCAACGATGCAAAAGGAAAAAAAACCTTGGTGTTTCATTGTGAAAAAGGCAAAAAGTAAAATAAATCAAGCATTAATAAAGATTCATCTGACAGTACACAGGTTTCACACATTTTTCTGCATAGATATTAATCAAGGAGCTGGCAGTCAGGCTTTAAAGGGTTAAATTTTGCCAGGAGGGAATTCTTGCTGGACAGCCAATAGGAAGGTTTAAAATATGCTCTGCTACCACCCCCTTATTAGCATTTTGTGCAACTAGTTAACTAGTCAGCATTTTAGCTTTCCACTAGTACTACTAGTAGAATCTTTAGTGTCACTAGTTAACTAGTAAAGTCAAAAACAGTCCAACTAGTTAACTAGTGCGCATTTTGGCTTTCACTAGTTAACTAGTGGACATTTTGGGATTTACTAGTTATCTAGTGAGCATTTTGGCTCTCACTAGTTAACTAGTGCAGAAAATTGTCGTCCACTAGTTAACTAGTAAGCCAATTCTACGGTCGACTAGTTAACATGTTAAAGCTTTTGCTAGCACTAGTTAACTAGTACGTGTTTGGGCTTTACTAGTTCGGTCCAGATGGCCACTAGTTCGCCAAAAGCCAACTAGTTGAGACTTTTGGTCTACTAGTTCCGCCATTTTGTCGAACTAGTTCCGCCAAAGACCGAACTAGTCAAGGAAAATAAAGTTTGATATCCAGGATATGGAATAAATGTTCAAAGGGCTTTCCATAGACTAGTATGAGCAAAAAATTGAGTACTAGAATGATATCGAATAAATGCTCAAAGGGCTTTCCATACATGGCTCAAACATAATCTAGCAAAACTAGTTACCCTAGCTCTCTCCCTGAGTGCTGCTGAGGCTGATTGGGATAGACTGTAGCTGATATGACTCCTCCTGGTGATTGTGGCTGTAGCCATGGCTGTGCTTTGGTTGTTATGATTATGGTTGTAACACATTAATGTCAAATGGGCAAAACTCACATGCTGGAGTTTTGTGTGTGGTTGTGCTAGCTGAGCATTGTATAAAGCTATTCCTGAACTCCTGGTATTTTGGTGCACCACAGATTATATCCCATGTGACTTAAAAATGCTTTAAGTTAATAAGAGCAGAGTAGACACTGTACAGCTATTGTAGCCTTATCCATAGCATCATATATTCAACTACAAATGCAGCTGTAGCCTGAGCAATAACCTTATCCCACCACAGCTTCAACCAACACAGCCAGACAGAGCAGCTGCAGCTGTGCTCACAGCCAGTGGCTGTATACTGTGGCAGCTCGGCTTTTTGAAAGGAGTAATAAGCAATAAAATGCATCATGTAAAGTGTCATATCATCTCTCTTTGTGTGTTTTACTAAACTGGCAGTCCATTATAACTGGAGTGAACAAGCACACAAACTGTTCCTATGTATCATGGGAATGCAAAAAAATACTTTGAGGAAACATGACCACTGTGATCTATGGCTCTAGACCATGTAGATTGTAAATATAGCTTTAGAGAATGGATCCAGGAGGACAATTTAGCAGCTTCAGCTTTCACCCCCCCTAAGTAGGATCTGCATACACAGCTTTTAGGGCACCGAAACAAAAACAATGGAGGGTTAGATATATACAGTTGATATCAAAGAGTGTGCACTTAGTTGAATTCTTGTCAGTAGGCTAAACATGGAGTATAAGTATTGAGACCGACCTGCTGGAAGTATAGTGATATCAGGTATCAGGCCTGAAGTACTAAAGGATAGTAGCTAGGGTATGTAAATATATATATATATATATATATATATATATATATATATATATATATATATATATATATATATATATATATATGTGTGTATATATATATATATATATAGTGTTTGATGCTGACTGGCTGATCAATTTACAAATATATATATTTGTAAATTGATCAGCCAGATTTACAAATATATATATTTGTAAATTGATCAGCCAGTCAGCGTCACAAACACAAAACTCCATATAAAATCTAAACTCCAAAATCATCCATTTTAATATTTATGATCCTCCCCCTGATGGTCGTCATGTTTTGGTCCGACAGCTGAATTGACCGAGCGTGGCACACAATTGCCTTTAGGCCCTTCACACCGGTCATGAATATTTACAGAAATGAGTCCACCTGGGAGACAGGACTGCATAGAGGGTCATACACAGAATGGACAGAGAGCCACGACTCTGGAGCTAATTAATTAAGCTACAAAACATTTTGTTCATTGTTTGGTTTTCTGGCAAGCAAACATTCTCTCACATCAACCTCATGTCTAGCTCAGTCAAAACAGTGCTAAACGTTAATGTGAGTGAATATTGGACATTCATTAGAGGACCAGAAATATAATTCTAAATAAATCCCAGTGTTGGTATATGTCAAGTGGCTTCTTAAATACAGTTACATTTTGTCTGTTACAACTCCAGAGGAAAATCAATTTTGTAAACTGGTCAGTGGACACTGAGAAAAATGTAATTTAAATCATCATCACCGTCTAATTGTCATGGTTTTGCTCTTCACTAACACCTTAAGGAAATTATTTGGCTCTTCAGCTGCTAAAGCTGTTCACCACCTTGTCATTTATTTTGTAATTATGTCAATGGGTGCCAGGCGGGTAGTGTACAGTGGGAAACAGCTGGCAACAGGTTGATGAGAATGGTGTGACTGAACCAAAACAGAACAGCTGTGTGCTATAAACCAATTAAATTAAAAAATGTTAGAATGCCTTGAACAGGGGGACTTCAGAGTTGGGTCATTTTTCACTGTGGGCTGATCACTAGGAGTGACCCCTCTCACATTACACACAGTCATTAGATCCTGTGTAAATATAAACATATTGGTTAGTGCAGCTTTAAGATTTTACTTAAAGAATGTTTAAAATGTAAACATGTTATCTATCATATATATTTCCCTGTCGACCATGGGTCTATCTGAGTCACACACTTTTCCTCTTTTGGCTTCAGACCCCATGCAGCTATATTCAGAGAAGCTAGGGGAGAAATGAGATGGAAATTATTATAACAATCTACCAGCAGACCTCTTGCAATCAAATTTAAGATACAGTAGAAAAGGAGTAAGACTGGAAGAGATTTACAGCAGGTGTATGCATAAATATGTCCACCTTTGGACATACTGTACATGGACATCTAGAATGCATCAAGACAGCTTGATATGATAAAAGCCAAGAGGAATAATGTATGACTTGGCCGAGCAGGATATCATCCCAAGTATGGCTCTGCATGGCTCTCACCTTCTCTCTTTTGTCTGATGTTTATTTAAACATGGTTCTCGGGCGTGTCAAGCCGTACTTTCGCCGCATCTTAAGGTCCAGTTCAGTCACTTCCTCTTCCTGACTTACTGTCTCTCTGTCGCTTTCTTCTACATTATTCAGAGAACTTGGCTAGTTGAGCAAGAATGAGCGCATGATGGAAAGGGTCACCTGCTCAAATCTGCTGCCTCAAAAAGGAAGTCTGTGTTTCCCATGTGTAGGGTTTCAGAGTTGAACAGTTATTTGGCAAGAGCTGCATACCACCTGGGATGTTTGTGGTGATGATAGTGGAATTTCAATGAGATGTCCAAACTGAAAATGAGGTCTACATGCATGGATCTACTGTCTTTATCCATACCATGCTAGACTACATTGTTTTTTTTTTTCTACTTCCAAATCCTACTGCCTATATTATTAGATATTTTACCAGACATGATAATACAGGGATGAACTGTGTTAGAGTAAATAAGAAGGTCTATGCCTTTGTTCGTGCCTTAGAGGTTACAGTTTTATAGATGGTTTTTGTTTATGGCTGAAACCACAGAAACAGGTTGAGGCTAAGTCAGAGGAATTACTTTGATATAATTAGTGTCAATTGTTCTAATTTGCAAAATACAGCCATACTATGGCCTATATTTCTTAAGACACATTCATTAATAAACATTTTTTGTTTTAGCAATTCTACAGACTCAGTTTTTAGCTAATGATACATTCCCACGGTCACCTAAAGAGAAATGTGCTTAAAGTGTCCATGTTCTTATAACTCAAAAAAATTGTTTTGGAAAAAAAACACTCATTCTTTTTCTTTCCGAAAGTTTGATGAGAAGAGCAATACCACACTCATGCATGTGTGTTAAATGTAGGGCTGGGAGGCAAATTTCTTGGCGTAGCATAAAGCTCCAAAGATCAAAAATATGCCTACAAGCATCTCCAAAGCTGTTTTATGAACATGTTATATCTTGTCTGTTTAACCTCTACACAAACAGCAAGATAATATCGACAATTCATGGTCTGCTAGGTAAAGCAAGGTACCTTTCCCTTTATCAGCTCTATTATTAACAGTGGTGTCATTCTTCTCATGTAACTCAAGAAGAGGCAACCCATTTTCAAAGTGAACCTACTATACTGAATCAGGAGTTTGTTTTAGCAGTGGAGCCCCTACTGGTGACTGAGAGCACCACTTTCTTTTAACGCATATCAAAAGAAATAAATTCATAGAAAAAATCATAATCTAATAACACTATGGGTCAATATTCTGCTGAGCTATTAACCTGACATGCAGTGCTGCTTTTGTACTGAAAGTGACAGCTAGGGCCACAAACAGACTAAGCATATTACTGAAGTGGAGACAGCGTGAATAGAGATGCATTCACCTACAGTGACTTTGAACGGTGATGTGACTGCTTAGCCTTAGCTTATGGGAATGGACTGACCCGATACGGGGGGCATAATCGATTTTCACTGTTGTTTTCCATCCAAAAACTGCGGCACTTTGTGTCAACGGAGACCATCTGGCGGGCCACCATCTTGTTGAGGTCGGCTTCTGTGTTAAGTTTCGTTTCTGTCGTCAGATTGAAGTGGAGAAGAAGAGCTTGCTTTGGCGGAGGCGATCTTTATTGGCCTCTGCTGGCGACCCATAGGAGCTACACATTCAGGATATGTATGGATTCGTCTCATCAAGACAAACAAAATGAGACCATACCTACAGCCCTGTAGGATGTTCTGAGCTGTGGACCTGTAAAGCATGGGAGTGCTTTTGGTCATATATATTTCAATGGTTTGGAAGCTTTATGTTATTTGGAATGTGGTTGTATGGAGAGAAATAATGTTTTGAAGATAACTACCAATAAAAGTGAAAACATAAACAGTAAATATGGCCAAAACATGGACATTCGCCTGGTATATTTTTTTAAAATTGTGTAATAACTGTTCTATATCAGTTTATATTATATCAGTTTCTTTTCATCAAATTTACAGTTATAGTTGTATTCCAGGTGTATTAGAAGATATTCAGGTGCATTATAATCTACGTTATGATGGTTTTGATGGTTTATTGCATTAAAATATAGCTATTATATATAAATATTATTTTAAAATATAAATATTAAAATATATTTTTTTCTGTATTTCATCTCCATGTAGTCTGTAATAGTAAAATATATATGTTAATGTATTGGATGGACTTATATTCCTTATCTTCTGACCTTTCAAAGGAGATCAAAATTATGCGTCTAGGCCTAATAGTTGAGGAGATATTACTGATTAATTAACTGTTTTTCCTAGAAATAGATGCCAGGGTCCACATGGTTAAAAAAGCAAACGAACTACATAGTGACTACCAATCTACAAATGTATTTGAATCAGTGATCTGAAGTCTCCACCTCTTCTTAGTATAACATCTAATATGCATCTTTCCCACATTTTTGAAGAACTTCTTTAACAAGTTAATTGAGTCACGGTCACAGTTACTCATGTTGCAATTTTCCCATGATGCAAGGAGCACAGATTGCCAAATCCTGAAGAGCCACATCAAGAAGGCATGTGCCGCAAAGGTTTTGCCAAAAATGCAGCACTACCCAGTCTGACTTTTTAGAGAAGTAAATGTATTTTCTGCTTCAGAGTTGCTAGCATTACTGTGAAATAGAGCTTATTTGGATGTACAACTTCAAACAGACATCAGAACTCCATCTATCAGTGGAACAGCTACAAAGGTGTTTTGTAATGATAGAGGATGGGGATGGTGTGTATTAACATTGCTTCTGAAAAAGAAGTCCCTTGCAAAAGTCTAAGGGAACAAACTGTAGCACATCACACAAATTGGCATTAATTATGTAATTCTGCCAAACATTATTACACTGTTTTACTTTATCAGTCTTTTTCAGGGTAGTAATTATATTCATTTTGTTTTGAGGGTCAGCATGTTTATAGAAATAAGCCCAACTGTCAAATAGTCCTGTTAAAAAGAGCATATGGCAATTTGGGCTGAACAGTCTGTTTCTTCCTCACAAGTAATTCCTCACTGGAAAGGCAGGTGCCCTTCTGACATTAACTCATCAAGGAAAAAATTTACCCATATTTGGCACTTGACAGGCTTCCAGCATGGCAGTTTGTAGATGTCTGTAAAATCCTTGAGAGTATAACTCAGGAATGAATGCGACACAAGCCATCTAATGGTAGCCAGCAGACTGACAAGACAGAGAGTTCATGGCTTCAGGCCAGCAAACACTTGACAGACAAGACTTCAGCTTGTCAGTAAACAAACTCAACAATGGGCAGCCAAATGTGGAGAGCAAAGTCTGCATTATGAAACTGATATTTCAGGCTCACATTTAAATACTAGACAAATCCTTTTACATTTAGCACTGTTATACAGCTGCTGTACAACTAATAATAACAACAACAATAAAACAAGTAAAAGTTAAAAACAAGACGTAATACAAGCTGATGAAACTTTAATAAATACCCTGTAAGAATTGAAGGCAAAATTAATGTGTTATTGCAATTGGCTATGAGACAAAATGCATTATGAGTCAGGCTGCTAATGAAAAGCCAGAGAATTCAAAGTTATCCAAAAACCTTAACACTATAAAGACTTAGTTTGTTAAACACTCTAATGTGCACAAATCCTTTCATGCCCTTGTATTCATAGGCTTGTCAGGGTCATGTGTGAGGGCGCATTTGTTCTTACAGTGAACCATTCATGTTTTGGCCATGGCTCTTTTCAGATTCTAAAATTAGAATGTGATATGCACGAGGCGCTGAGATGAGTCTGGCTTTTGACTTCTGTGAAAAGCACACAGAGTTTTGCAAGATGCTGGTGGTACACAGTGGAAACTACAGACATAGCCGGTGTTTGACTTTGTAGTTTCTTGAGGTATTTGCAACTTTGATACCTGCTCGTCTACACTGATGTTACAGAGATAGTGGGATCACATATGTTAAAACATTACAAGGGTATGCTGACTGTTGGAAGTGCTGTAGCTCTGAAGGGACTCTTATGCGCCTACTCTTGGAATGTCCCATGATTCAGGATTATTGGTGAAAGGTTCATGAATGTATAAAAAAAACATTGCCCGGACCAACACTGAGCTATGCCTGAGGCAATATGTTCTCCATGATCCACAGGTGGCATCTCACTGTGGAGCCAAGGACTTTTTTTTCAGACCAGTATAATAGTGAGGAAGCAAAGTATAATGAGAAACTAGAAGAACCCAGGTAATGGTTCACAGAGTTGTCAAAAGTGGCATTTTACGAACACATTTCTTTTAGCTCTAAGGAGAGGACTGAGTTAATGACTGAGAAATATGTGGCCAAGTGGGGAGACTTCTTGGAATGCATTGTTAATGTGGACAGATCTAGAAGTAAAGCACACACCATGTACATAATACATTCACGTTCACTTTTTTTTTATGCGTTTCTGTTGCTATTTAATGAGATTGTGGTGCATATTAATATAGAAGCCATTTGATTTGTTTACCAAAATGGGACAATGTTTTATTAAAATAAAACAAAAACACAACAGCAAATTTTCCCTGGTCTCACTTTTCTCAAACATTACAGAGATAAACACAGAACACAACAAAAATGACAAAGTTTGAATCTGTTCAAACAAATGTCAACACATACACATTATCAACATTTTTTTGACTTTTTCATTCTGAAAAAGTAATATTTGCAACCATCTATGTGGAGCTAAATATGAAATTCCATATGAGTGCATGACAAGGGTTGTTCATAGATTTTTAATGCTAATTGTGGGGTTAATACTTTAAGTTAATTATCATACCGTTAGATGCAATCCAATTTGTATGAATTGGGTTTTGGATCTTTGAAAAAGGGAATGGTCATATTAAGACTGAATAGCAAATATAAAAAACTAATTTCAGCATTAGGTATTGAAAAGTTCCATGCTACATTGTTAGCTGCACCGTGTAGGTAACAGGAAGAGAAGAGAAGTGGAAGGGTGAGAGGAGGAGGAGGGGGAAAAGACAGGATAAAGAGGAAGAGGTGTGGATTAGGAACACAGAGAAACAGTGAGCCCGAAGCGTGAAGGGCAATATCTGGCTGCTTCAGGTAAATGTGAGTGTTTACTTAATTAACGCTAAACTATGTTCTCTCAGACACATACACACACACACACACACCCTCTCTTGTATACATTTTCAGCAGTGTCTTGTTTTGGGAAGGTGGTTATTTTGCTCAGAGGAGAATTTACAATGGATTCCCAAATCCATTTTCTCCTATCAATTATTCAGATGTGACCAAGCCTCATTATGCATGCAAATGTTTGCAGCTCACTGAATCAAGTGGAAGCTGTGTAAGTGTGTACCTGTGTGTGTTTACATCCCTCTGTACAGTTCAATATTGTGCAATCAAAAAAAGAACATGTGAAGGGGTGTGTGTATATGGAAGTTGCTCTCTGAGTGTATGTCTTTCACCAAAATGCATGCTTGTGTTTACCTGCTGTACTCACATGTATCCACTGAGGCACAGCTGTTTGTGTAGAGTTGTGTACTGCATGTGTTTGTGTTTAATTGCTTGTTGCAAAAACTCAGAGAGAAAGGTGTCCCATTCAATGGAGTGAATGACCATTTAAACATTTTTTCTCTGTTATTATTATTATATTGGCAGTTTCATATATTAGCATTACACACAAACATTTCGAGGTGTTAGTTTCTAATTCAGAGTTTGATATCAGCTATCCAGTGATGGCTTCCAATAAACACTGTGAGACTGTGTGTACTTTGCCTATAATTAAATGTTATATGGTGCAATGACTGTCCTATACTTGACTGCACAATGTAAAGATCAGATGTTTAAGAAGTTTATAAAGCCCCTCCATATTTGTCTGATCTCCTGCAGGGTCCAACTTCCACCTGCTCCCTTAGATCCTCTTCCTCCATACACCTGTCTGTCCCCCCTGCTTGTCTCACATTTTACATTTACATTACATTTACATAAATGTAAATGTAATTAATTTAGCTGACGCTTTTATCGAAAGCGACTTACAATTGCTATACATGTCAGAGGTCGCACGCCTCTGGAGCAACTAGGGGTTAAGTGTCTTGCTCAGGGACACAATGGTGGATGGGTCACAGTGTGGGCTTGAACCCAGGTCTTTCACACCAAAGGCATAGTGTTATCCATTGCTCCGTCATCCCCACAATGGGGAGCAGAGCATTCAGCCGCTCTGCCCCCCGTCTCTGGAACTCTTTACCAACCCAACTGAGAAACATCGATTCATTCTTCCATTTTAATTCGCAACTCAAAACACATCTGTTTAAAACTGCCTACCTCATTTGATGTAAATTTTTGCTTTTAGCCTGTTTTTAATGTTTTATTTTCTAGTTTTGCTGCTTTTAAATCTTTTGCATCCCTGTACGGTGTCCTTGAGTGCCAAGAAAGGCGCTTTAAATAAAATGTATTATAATTATTATTATTGTTAATGTTAAAAAATGTTAAAAAAAAAAACGATAAATTGATAAACCAAACTGAATTTGACCTAATAATGGCTGTGGATGTCTGGGGATCCCCAAAACATAAATGTTTGCATCAATCAATCCATCCAACAGTTGTCAATCAATCAATCAATTAATCTTTATTTATATAGCACTTTTCATACAAATACATATCACACTACAGAGCCATTTCAAAACAAAAAAAACATCTCCTCCACCCCCAAAACACGAAAACCACACGACCCCAGGACTTGTCGAGACATTTCACTTTGGACCACAAATATCAACTTCATGGTGGTGTTATAGAATATGTCAAGGGACCATGAAAAGCTTTTCGGATTTATCTTTTGTGAAGAGTGGATGTCTGTACCAAATTCGTAGCAATCTGTCTTGTAGATGATGAGCTGTTTCACTGAATGAGTGAAAACTCTGATGATGAAAAGCTAAGATTCGTCCTCTGCGGACTATGAATATCTGCACCAAATTTAATGGTAATCCATCCAAAATTTGTTGAGATATTTTCGTGTGGCCCAAAAGACTGCATGCCTAGAGGGAAGCCAATAACATGGGAACACATCTGACATCAAGTATTCAGCATATTGACAGAAGTTTTATTTTTTCTTAATATTCTTTCTGACAAATTCTCAGTGTAACATTAAAATACCCAGAGCTCCCATCATTGATCTTTTCTTCATTGCCAAGATGAACACTTGATGCACATTTTCAAAAATGGTCTGACTGTATTTCACCATTAAAGCAAACTTGACAGATTAAGTCTGGGATTATCATGAAAAATTCTTCTTTGGGAAAAGACTTGCCTGTAAGTAGTTAAAACGCAGATATTTTCTCGAACCTTGGAAGTGTGGATTTAAATAAAACAGAAACATTCTAAGCTCAGCTCAGCTGCAAAATGTATAGACATGGAAAAAAATGGGTCAAGTGAAGGATGTGAATACTTACCCTACCAAGTGCTGACCCTTTTTTATTATGTTGTGCTGGCAATGACAAATCTCCTGTACTTGGCAACTTGATTGGTGGTTATTACAATACAACAATACAAGGGAGAAATGTGGAATACATGGCTGAATCTTTTAGTGCAAAGCTGATCTACCATGTCATGATTCTGTTTCTATTTTCCGTTTTCATGTCCTTAGGAACGTGGGTATTCTCCCTCTGATATATTGAATCTGTTCCAGGTGTCTGCCTACCTTCCACCAAATCCATATAGGAGAAGGATCCTGGCTCCTTTAAAAATTGAGAAATGCCTGATTAAGAAGTTATTTTTATTATATGGGGGCTTGGGGCATTGCTAAACATAATTCTTTAAATAGTTCCAAGACTTTTCACCTCTATTTTAAGTTTTTGTAGTGAGAGAGAGAGAGTTAGAGTAAACGTTGCATCTGCAGAATGACAATGAACCTGACACTGTGTAATAAAGATAGAAGAGGTCACACATACCCTTCCCAGACCTGATAGGTTGCTGTGTGTGTGTCTGTCTCCATGCTCCAATTAATACTGTGATGGTAATCAGGCTGCAGAAGTCTGATTAGTATCGTTGTCATGGCAGCACTCCTGGGATCTGACAAGAGTTTCTGGGATGGATTGACAGCATAGCCCTCAGTCTGGCTCAAAATAAATGAATGTCCTTCATGGGGTAGTTTGGTAGAAGTGCATGAATTGAACTAAGTATGTTACAACTTTAACAAATACATAGTAACTGACCATTTCTTAATCTAAGTTAGTCAAACTACTGTGTTACCTGTGTTTTATAAGATTTACAAATTTGAATAAGTGTGAAGTGAAAAAATACACTAGTAACTGAACAATTGTGCACATGAAACTGAATTAAGTGCACAATTTCACACTGCTGGATCTCTCAAGTACAAAACTGATGCTGTTGAGTACAAACCTTCATTCTATCTTAATTTTATTCATTCGTCAGTCTCATCTTGTAGAGTAAAACCCACACAGACTCAGATATCTTTGCGCTATTTTCCCATAAATTTGCAGAAATCTATTCTAAATTGCACAATTTGCTTGACAAACACAACACTGGTGCTGTGAATCAGAGATCTTGGTTTCTGCATTTGTCAGTCTTATTCTGTGCATGCATACAAACACTCTTTAGGACATTAGGACCTTTTTTAACTGTGCGTAGGAGCAAAAAATAATCAGACACAGAGAGAAGCAGCCCAATGCAATATGAACACAGAAATACAAAACAACAGTAAAGGTCATAGTGGTACAGATACAATGAAAAATCATAAAATCACTACTACTAATAGCAATATAATGATAATAACAATAGGACTAATAATAATAATTGTAGCAACGGGTGTCCCTGTGAGCAAAAACCTCAGATTTCTTCCTGTTCTGAATGCACTGTTTTCAACTGCTTTTTCTACCAATGGCTCCATTGTACGACATACAGAGCTAGATGGAGCCGGTTTTACATATATGGTCATATGGTTATTTGCTCCGCACAGCAACAGCACAGCAACGCTCAGTCTGTCTGTACCACTCACGACAACTACAGCCTGGTAACATGCTTCAAGTCTTGGCCAATAAGAAGACAGTGGGCTTTGAGGGGGAGGGGCTTAAAGAGACAGTAGCATTTACAGCTTGTTTCAGACAGAGGCTAAAATGAAAGCCTATATGAAGAGCCAGTATAAGAGAGAAAATTATTTTTTTGAAATTTGAATCATGCAAAGCTGCCACAGAACTACAATATAGGACTGGAAAATCAGCATAATAGGTCTCCTTTAAATTATCATCATTAGGTCTAGCATTTCTTTTTGGGGGGCCTTGGATCACAACAGTGTACCTAGTGACCTTTCCTTTCTGTGATTTCCATTGACAGGATCCGAAAGTGCAGCCTCTCTGGCAGGTCTGAAAAGTGTCTACTTCGATGACAACATGATTGCATCTGTGCTCTGTGCTGATGATGATCTTTTGGCTTCAACTGACAGTGGTTTCTGAAGTGCTCTCCAACAGTTTGCAGTTTAGATGCCAGAATGATAATCAACATCCTTTCATGTGAGACCATTCTCTTCTGGAAAAAGTGGATGGCACAATCCAGGTGAGGGGGATGAGCTGTCCCAACTGAAGGAGTTCTAGTATCTTTGGTTACTTATTCAAGTGGTGGTAAAATATTGCAAGATTGGGCAATTTGGGCCATCAGGTTCAAGTTGTGCATTCGATGGTTGTGGTGAAGAAAGAAGTGAGCAATAAGTTCTCAGTTTACTGGTCAGACTTTGCCTTAACTCTTGTCAAAAGCTTTGGTTATTTACCAAAAGAATCATACCTTCTAGGACATAACCACGCGTTGTTGGGGGTGGTTGTGTCAGCCCTAATACTGACCAATCTGTCCCTCCCAGTATACAGTAGACCCTCCTTTTATGAATCCTATCAATGACTGTCTTTGTTGTCTTATGTTTGTATATTATATTATTAAATTTAGTATATTGCATTGTATAAATTATTTTCAAAGTATTTCCATTTGTTAAGGAGAACATAAGTGTGTGATCCCCCCTTAATTGTACACTCGATGGCGCCTATGCAACTCTTTTGCTCTTTTCACTGGATTTAGCAAATTTTCAGACCCTTAGCAAGGGAAAAGGCGAGAAATATATTCAAATATATAAGTTTGTGATTCATTTCCATGCATGCTCCTCAAACTAATCGCAGTCCACGACTCTTCTGCCAACAGCGCCACTGTCTCATGCACAGGCAGTTAGTAGCTGTGGAGAGTGGGGCATGCAGAAGGACACAAGTCGCTGCCTGAGTCAGCTGTAGTTACTTTCTTTGTCTTTCTTTGTACACTTTCTCTGTAAATTGTTCGTTTGAGTTTCTTTCTCACTCTTTTTCTTCATGTCTCTAGATTATGGTGTTCCTATAGCTTGTAAATATGCAGTAAAAATACGCAGTTAATGAAAGCAGAACACAGAAAATGAAAATTCTAATTGGCAGCTAACGACAATGTTTAAATCAGTAAACAGTAAGCAAATGACCAAACCAAATAAGTGAAGGGGGAGTCACTATCTCAGAAAAATCTGACTATTCCTTTAAAATTAAATTCAAATGGTCCTCAGAACTTTGTTCTAAATGTCCTATGAACAAACAAAGAACAAACAATGGGCAAAAATAAGAACCAGAGTACTGATAATAGAATAAGAGGTAGAAGGGGAGAATCCATATCACTTTCTATCATTATTCTAATTGAATATTGTTTTGCTGCATCAGTTTGAACTTACTCTCTTCACCTGAACCTGGCTGTTTTGCTGAGAAAATTGACATTTCTTTAGGGTCATATATGAAATAGAAAAAGGGCTTTAGAGCCATGGTTTTATCAGACAACATATCACATTACCCGACACAATTTCCGTCTGAAAATTGACTTGTTGAACCACTTACAAGAGAAGTCTGCCCTAGCAAATATCAAGCATGTCTGATAGAAATCAGGATGTCTAAGACAAGGTCAGGAGCACATGACAGCAATTAGACAGAGATCTTCTCACAGGAGAACTCCTAAGTGACCATGCCCATGTGCTGATACAGAAAACATGACTCTCAGACCAACCCCAGACACACTAGTAAAATTACGTCTCTCATTTTTTCTCATTTTTAGGCAGAATCACATCTAGTCTTCATGACATACAGTGGTCAGAGTGGCAACATTTTACAAAGTGTAGGAAATGCTACCCTTATAAAAGGCAGTGGTCGTGGTGGATGTTGGGCTTAAAATATGCAGGACTTTAACAATGAATTTGCTTTGGTGACTTGGTACATAACAATAAACATAATATGGATATAAATATAAAATTGACAAGATATAGAAAAATATGACTACATTTGAGTGAACTGGCCGTTTAAATCATCATGGACCCTTTTCATAATGAACGACAGTCGGAGTTACCCTCCTGTAGGTCATAGCTAAAGGAAGAAGCAAGCTAACGTTAGGTGCTCAACGCTGAGCTAAACATGTTTACTAACCTCAGGTTACTCACCCATTTTGCGTTCAGCGCTTCTTTGTTTGGGTCTTGTCGTATGAAGTTTTAAAGCCAAAGTTTATGATGAATGGCAAAGCAGCTGCCGGTGTTTGTTGTCTTTTCTCGTGTGTGGCCATGTGCAGCTGATCCTATGTGTTATGAAGGCAGGTTATAGGTAATGAAGGGAGGGGAATAACAGCAAGCTCCTCAGACATATCCTAAAAATAAACATTTATCACGAGATAACGCACCTCAAGTCTGAGTGAAGTCTTTTGAGGACGAGTCCCAAGTCGAGTCCCCTTTTCTATGTGAAACATAATTTAAGTAAGTCAGCTATACGGTGTTTCTGCTCTTGGTTTATTGGTATATTTTCACCATCTCTAAACGCATCTGTGTGTTGTTGCATCCGATGAAACTGGTCAGCCAATCTGCAACGCTTTGATTAGTTGATTAGTGTTGTTCAGGATGAATCAATGTCATTGTGGGGAGTCTGCTGGCAATGCAGACGTGACATCAATAGAAGAAGAGATTTACACATGCAGAGGCAGGAACTCTGTAGCCTCCCAGTATAGCAGTTGTATCAATACTGTATGGTCCTGGTGTTTCTGATTAGTGTCTCAGTTCTAATTAGCTGAGTCAGGGTGAATATTTTAGCGCTGCATAAAAATGCGAAAAACACACCATTAGCCAGTCAAACTGAGAAAAATCTTACTTAAATAAGGTTTTGTTCATTTTTTGTGTTGTTTTCATTAAACCAGTGATTTGCTCTGCATTTTACCTTTTTGACATTTTTATCCCGTTGATTCATAAGATATTCTTACACAGACGGGACTGTCCTTGTGGGTCACTACTAATAATCCATGGTAACTTCTAACTACAATTTCTTTCCCCAGTGGAAAAATGATGAATCCCACCAGTAGCCTGCCTAAAGCAGATAAAAATGTTTGTACCACACCATCAGCAGAGGAAGAAAAAACTCAAAACTACAAAAATGGTATAACAAATCTAATATGCCAACCAGGGGTCCTGGAGATTTTGATGCCGAAGCCCAAGCATCCAGTCCCTGAGGAGATTTTTTCATTAACATATTTAGATAAATAATTAAATTAATTCTAATACGCCCAAAGTTTCAATTACTGATATCCCCAATACAGTGCCACTTCTTTAATGTGTGTGTCTCAGCATCAGTTTGAGGAGTGCTCACATTGGATATTACCCGGTGGCACCCGTATGTGACCTCCAAGATCGCCTATGCGTGAAAATGGCTCTGACATCAAAGAAATCCACAATATTTAGACTGTTTTGAGGCAGTTCAAATTTGAAATTATTGTTACATTGTATTCCTGGGAGTTGCTGTACTTTCTTTGTTTTGGGATTTTTTTGATCAGAAACTGAGCAGCATGCATTGCCTTATGGAAGTTTTGTCAAACGTAATGAATTATTACCCTTCTTGTTGTCAGTATAACTGTGCAAATGTGTGTTGGCTGCATCGTATCTATCCTGTACTGCTGCTGGTGTTTCAGTGGGAATATGTGATAAGACATCCCCCCCTCTTCTTTGTGTCTCAGCAACATCATCCCATATCTTTTTTGCCATGTGATTATATTTTGTGTTGTTCCTCCGGGCTAAGAAGTGAAGTGTTTTTCCTGTCTAGTACTGTAGATCAGATATTCACTCCACAAAAAACAGCTGTAAAATGTGTGCTTGTTGGACTGATTTTGAAGTGCCCAAACTACGCATAAGCTTGGTATTTTACATGATCCCACATGTTAGTGATATACAGTATTATCACTAACTCATGAAGATGAAACTATATTGTTCCTTGTTGGAAGTTTGCCCTTGGTGCAATTCTTTCATAGCACCCAGCAATTCATGCATGAATATGACATGAATGCATATTGACACCCCCACACACTCAAAAATTGTTTGTTAAAAAAGAGATGAGAGCTTTACTCCTGGCTGGTATTAAACCTAAAGGAAAATGAACATACAGGCAGCTGTGAGCATGCTTATGCATATGCAGAGGGACAAGAAAGAATATTCATTCTACTAAGATAAAAGCTCTCTTGCTTGATGATATGTGTTTTTTCCCATCAGAGCAGAGCAAAACCCACTGTAAAAAGTGACAGTCCTACTCTGTTAAACGTTGCAGGCAGTGTGCTGAATTAAAGACAAAAAGCAATAAATTTACACTTTCTAAAGTTGATGGGCGGTTTGATTAAAAAACGGTGAGCCCAGTCGTGGTGCTGTCACTTTTTCCACCTTTTTTCTGTAGCGGTATTCACATCACACATAGCATCACTGGTACTGAATTCATGTTTAAAAGCAGCGGCTCAGAACCAGTCGTGCATTTGAGCACAAGTTTCCTTCAGCGCGCAGGATCTTCAAATAAGCTTTTTCATATATACAGTAAAGCTGTAAAGTCATATAGCCCAGAGAAGAAGAGACTGTAGATTCAAACAAAATGGAGTGAGTGAGCAGTCTGTCAAGAGATTGGACAAAACGTAACGTTTCATACAACACTGGATGATTTACCCCTGTTAGCCATTTTTGGGCTATTTGTGTGGAAGAAAAACTACTTCTACTGCTTTTTTTATGCTCAACCTGATGCAAAACCTGTGCAGTGTAGCTTTTAAACACATTCCCTTGGAGAGTAAGTGATATGAGACCATGTTGTGAGTAATCCTTTTTTTTAATAATCCATTTGTTTACATATAATTAATCATTCCCTACACTGAACAAGAAGTGTTTTCTTGTTGAAACTTTTATTGTTCAGAGTCATTAGTGTCCTAAACCCTCAGTTCCCCAATAATTCACCACCTAAAAGCTGACCTGCATTTTAACAGGGAAACATACAGTATCTAGCAGCTTTCCTATAAGAAATTAATACACTATATGGACAAAAGTACTGGGACACCTACACATTACACCTATGACATCCCATACTAAATCCATAGGCATTAATATGGATATAACAGCTTCCACTCTTCTGGAGAAGTTTTGTACTTTGTCTCTGTGGGAATTTTATCCAAAAGAACATTTGTGAGGTCAGATAGTTATGGTGGACGACAGGGCCTGGCTTGCAATCTCCATTGTAGCTCATCCCAAAGGTGTTCACTAAGGGTTGAGGTCAGGGCTCTGTGTGGGCCAGTCAAGTTCTGCCACACCAAACTCATCCAACCATGCCTTTATGACCTTTGTTTGTGCACTGGGTCACAGTCAAAGGGCCCTACAAACTGTTCCCACAAAATTGGAAGAATAGAATTTTCCAAAATGTCTTGGTAAGCTGAGGCATTAACATTTCCCTACAGTGGAACTAAGGACTATAACCAACCCCAGAAAAAGAACCCCATAGCATTATCCCTCCTCCACCAACCTTTACAGTTGGCACAATACAGTCAGGCAGGTAACATTCTCCTGGCATTTGCCAAACCCAGACTCGCGCATTAGACTGCCAGATAGAGAAGTGTGATTCTTCACTCCACAGAACACAATTCCACTGCGCCACAGCATCCGAACCTTGGCATTCTTCTAGGTGAAGAAAAGCTTGCATGCAGTTGCTCGGCCATGGAAATCTGTGCTATGAAGTTCCTGGTGCACAGTTTTTGTGCTGATCTGTTAATGCCAAGGAAGGTTTGGAACTCTGCAGTTATTGAGTCTGCAGAGCATTGGCGACATTTAAGCACTATGCAACTCAGCATTCGGCAACCCCACTCTGTAAATTTATGTGGTCTGTCACTTTGTGTTTGAGTTGGCATGGCTCCTAAACGCTTCAACTTGCATTAACACAACTTACAGCTGATCGTGTAATATCTACGAGGGAAGAAATTTCACGAACTGACTTGTTGAAAAGGGGGCATCCTATTACAGTACCACTCTCAAATTAAACTACCTACTCTTTTACAAATGTTTATAAAGGCAGACTGCATGGCTAGACTAGGCTTGATTGTATACAGCTGTGGCAATTGGACTGAATGAACCACCTAAATTCAGTAATAAAAAAGTGAGTCCCAATACTTTTGTCCATATAGTATATCTGTACGAATCTCCATCCAGCTTTCTGTTTTCCTTTGTTGCTCTCCATCTCTCTCTGCCATCTCTGCTCCTTGTTAAGATTCCTAGCAGGCACTTGTGGGGCATAGAACAAAGGGTCAATAAACGAACAGACAGATTGTTAATTTCCCTCCTCTGGGCACACACTGTACAGGGTTGAAATCCAATTCTGTTTGGAGACAGCAAAATACTGTCACTTTATTAGCTTCTTCACCATGTCAATCTGTCTCTCTATCTGCCTCTGCCCTATCTCTCCATCCTTGACTTCCTTCTTTCCACCTTGACATATTTCCCACTCAATCTGTCCTTCTCCTCCATCACTGTTTCCTTATCTATGCCTCCCTATTGGGCAAACTAAGCTAAAAATAAAGCCCTGGCATGTTGTATATTAATAATATATTGAATACGAATTAGATGGGAGGGATGAGTCAAGCTGTGGAGGATTTTTTTATGAAGCCAAGGAAGTTGCTGATTAAAGCAGGGCGTCATCCCCTGGCCACTTAGATACACCTTGTTAGTACTGGGTTGGACCCCTTTTGCCTTCAGAACTGCCTTAATTCTTTGTGGCATACCTTTAACAATGTGTTGAAAACATTCCTCAGAGAGCTATGGTCCATATTAACATGATAGCATCACACAGGCTGCACGTCCATGATGCAAATCTCACGTTTTGTCCACAGAAGAATTATTACTTTATATGTATTTAGCAGAATAAAAATATTCAAAATGTATTTTTCAGTGCAATTTAGCAACAAGCATGGGGTCACCATTTGCCCCAAATTATGTTCATTATGTGAGTGAATGGTGAATGCAGATGTAGTGTAAAAGCACTTTGAGTGGTCAAAAAATGTCTAGAAAGGCACTATACAGAGCATTTACTTATTCTACTTTGTATTTCACAATTATGGAGGACCAGCTCTATCATATTTAAAAATAAATACAGAAATAAATAAATGCTCAATAAATAAATAAGCATACAATTAATTGCCCCAAAAAATACAATAAACATATAAATGTAGGTAGAAATTAAATTATACAGTGAGACATAAATGTATATATCTCTTTTAATTAGCTACTTTATTTATTCACCTTTGTAATAATTACCTTATTTATTTTTTGTCCGTTATAATCTTCAACTTTATTTATTAATTACTTATTTTTTTAAGTATTTATTTATGTGCATGTTATAATTTTTTGTCTGTTTTATTCTTCCTTTGTATTTTTTTACCCTATTTATTTCTTCAATGCTATTTATTTCTGCCTGTCGTTTTTACATTTCTGCCTGTCGTTTTCACATTTCTGTATGCATTTGTGCCTCATTATGCAAATGAGGAGGGGCTGTGTCCTAAGGGGTCAACTTCTGCCCATTGGTTGGTTAGCATTTTACTGCATCGGTCGAATCTACATGGATTTTCCCCACCATAAAGCATTGTTTAGTAATGTCAAACTCAGCAGGCAGACGTTCAGTGTCCGATCTCTTAAGGTAAGCTGCTAATAGACTGGAAGAATTAGAACGCTGTAAGTTTGAGATCTGAAACGTTTTTCTCTGGTCCTTTGAACATTTTTTCCAGCAGCCCGCAGACCGTGAGATCGTGACGGAAGTTGACGTGATCATGTTTATCTCGGCTCACGTACAGCATTGATCCTAATGCAAACTGATTTATTCTTTAGAAGCCAACAACAGAACTTTAAATACACTTCTGAGAAGTTTTGGCGAAATCAACTGTGTAGATTTTGAATATCTGCAGTTTCACGAAATTGGTGGCGAATCAAAATGTGTTCAACGGTTTTCGAGTTGTGAAGCTCGCAAGTGCGACCGTAGTGCCGACAGGTGTTACACAGCTGCAGTAATATTACCGAGGAGGCACAGCAACACAGCGGCACATCGGCCTGAGGCCGACGTGCTAGCAGATGGGTTAACCGGTCGATCATGCATATAATCAGTAGCTCTAGGCACACATCCTGTGATGGTCAGGGTAAGAGGAATATACATCGAGGGGCTGTCAGCAAGGGGCCTGGGGAGCTAACCGAGCTAGCTAGCTCCGGTTAGCTCCCCAGTCAGGTCACACAGACCACTGCAGCCGACACAGCAGACGTGTCCAGCACATAGACTGTAAATAAAAGGTCCAACAGCTGCATACAGTCTTAATAAAATTAAATTTATGGATCTTTGAAACACAGTAATTGAAAACATTGATTTAGATTTAGAATGGGCATATGATCAAACACTGATTGACCAGGCTGTGGAAGATACCAATAGAAGAGATAGGAAAGAATTATTGAATCCTTCCCCTAAATCTGTTGATAACAGGATAACATTGTAACATAGCATTGTACTATCTCTAGACAAGTTAAACGGATCATAAATAAACATTGGAACATCTCAGAATGTGACCCAAATTTGAACCATTTATCGGCTTCTAGACCCCGTTTTTACTGCAGGAGAGGCAGAAATTAAATATTTTCAGTTCCATGTATAGATAACTAAACAGAATGTCAAATTGACATTATGAGCATAAGGATTATATACATGGATTTTGCCATTCCTAGACATTATAAAGAGAAAAAACATGGGTGATCCGCTTACCTTAAATTTATTGGTATTGTGTCAGAGTGAATGCCAATCCAAGAGGGGTTAAACTGATTTACCAACTTTTAAGAAGGGAAGCTTTTTGGATTAATGAATTGAACACGATTGAGCATCATGGATCCAACATAGGACATAGAAACATAGGATTTTAGCGCTTTCTTGTGATGATTATTATTAACATGTTTGTCGGAGGTGATTTTCCCCCTCAGGGAAAGTTGATATATGGGTCCCCTGCCCTTAGGCCAAAGGTAGGACCTACAGGTTATCTGTCCTAAGGGATTCAAGACTTCCTTGTCAGTTAGCTTATATTATATTAGTCTGCTTATGGACTTATGTGATATAATATTATTCGTGTGCCTCATGTATGTAGTTTAATATTTTTGATAGTAATTTATGTGCCGTTTGTATTGTGGTAGTTTTGTAAGATGTTGATTTTCTAAAAATGAAAAAACACAAAAATGTTATAGAAAAAATAGACATACACAGTGGAGATTTAGCACACCTGTGAGTGTTTTTGTAATTTCACTGTGTGATCCTGAGGAAGTCATAGGCGGCTTTGAACGCGTTGTTCATAATAAATATATTAAAGTCATTTCAGAGTGTGGTGGCTTGTTTTTGATTTTTAATATGTCTTTAGCAGAATAAAATATTCAAAATTCATTTTTCAGTCCATTTGAGTTTATAATCAATTTCCATCACAAATTTAACCATCTGTCATTTGCAGACCTCATAGGTTGGGAGTGTGGTGAAAGAACTGGAGGAGACAAATTAGAATAGACCATCTGCCAGTCCTGGAAAAGAGGTAGAGAACTTTGTTCACAGGGAGCCATCAGCTGAGTCAGATGATGAATAGTGAGTTCCAGCTGGGCATGCGTAAGCGGAACAAGGGCTGCAGTTCTCAGACTGGAGTGACATTTTTAAGTAATGTCATTATTTAAATTGGTCACTTTAAAACTATAAACAAAGATGCAACAATTTGTTTTTTATTTTGTTAACTCTTAATTTAAGATGTTTCACAAAAGTTAAAGTTAAAGTAACAGTTAAAGTGACCAAACACCAAACATCACTGGCAGCGCTGTGAGTGAAAGACACTTTCCCTTTCTCCCTCCCTACCCCTACTCATTTCCAGTAACTCTCAGTTACCTGAGAGCTATTTAAGTTGAACCTTTGATTTGCTTTTGTCTCATGTATCTGTGCTGCAGCGTGGCATCTTTAAAAAGACACAGCAGCTTCTTCAGCAACAAACCCCTCAAGTATTTCATATATTTATCTGCTATTGTTTACAGAGTGAAATACTGGAGAAAATTATTGAAAAACACGTTTACTGGATCAAACACTTTGAGACACTCGTTGCTCCAAAACAATGTCATTTTGATAGAATTTGCAATTGATAACAGGACTATAGACAGATGAAACAAAGATCGGGCCTGAAGTTGTTAAGCTTTGTTGTTAGGCTTTGTATCTATCTCTATCTACCTTTTTCATTTGCAGTCTCCCAAATGCAACTCAAGGGAGTTTATGAAGTCATCCTTTGTTTAGAGAACTTTCGTAATTTTGTGAAAAGGGGAATGCTACACATTAACATGAGCACCAGACAGACCTTTCTAGCTGAGAGACAGAGAGGTCACTTCTAATCACCGGTGACAAATGGGCTACCAAAATGTCAGCATAGTCCATATTCATAGTCTATTGCTGGAGTGATGGTCTGTCTTTTTCTTCTTGATCTCTTCTTAGTCCTCTCCTCTCACAAATAAAACAATCAGATTCCCAATAACTCAACTCTCTTTCTTATGCACTCTTTCTTGGATTTATCATGTGGAAAATTGGGAAGTAAATTTACTCAAGGGCTTTACCCAAGTAAACTTGTCCTTTACTTATGCTAATTTTTACTTCTATTCCACATTTCACATGGAAATATTGCACATTGACCACTCCTGTTGTTATTTTTCAGTCAATTTTCTTTTTACGTAAAAAACACATGATCAGCTCATGACATATGATGACTGTTCTAGATGAAACTATCCAGCTATATATGTAGTTCAAATGAACTTCACTTCAACAAACTATATTAAAATGCTAATTACACAATTAATGCATCTAAATATGATAATATAAAGCTATAACACTGAAGGATGAAGTGCTTTCACTTTCAATACATGTTTCTGATGATGCTTTAATTCCTGTACCCATTCCATACAGGAGGCCTTTGTCTCCTGCCAGGCCGTGATTGTAAGTAAGAATCTGTTCCTAATTAACTTACTTAGTAAAATAAAGGTATAATAAAAAATTTTAAAAACTTCTATACGCTTTAACATTGTGAATGTAGGGCTGCATGCAATTAAACCGACCATGTCAACATTACAACAAGTATTACTTTACTGCATATTTATAGGATGTTAAACATGCTATAAAGCACAATGTGGAAATAGTTTAGAATTGAAAATATACATGCATTATGGAAGGAACATATGAAATCCATCATCATTCATGATGTAGGTCCTATCTATTTGGTGATATGTCAAGCACGATAAACATGATGCCACCTTATTGTCTACCATAATAAAATATTCACCAGTCAAATCCACAACACTGTTCAAACTCAGCAGTTGCTTTGGCTGCTCTCACTAGCAAATGCCACCTATTGATTTTAGTCTGACAGTTCAGACAGTTCATCTATTTACAGCAATGAAAAGCATCTTTGCCTAATGTATCTAGATGTCAAAATAAAAGCCCATCTCCGTCATGTCATTGTCATGGGGTTGGGAAATTCAAGCATCCTGCTGACCACCACATGGTACCAGTCTTTCTATTTTGCGTATGTCTTTTGGCCTTATTCTCATTTTATCTGCCCAGCATGGTTTTATTTTGTTTTGTAAAGCACATTGTAACACTGTTAAAAAGCTGCTGTATAAAAGTATATAAAAGTTTATTACTGTTCTGTGGGCTGAGATGTGACAGTGATTGCTGCCCAGGTGTCATGCAGCAAATTGTCCATTTACACACAGCCAGACAAAAATATGCAGGACACACACAGTAAATGCCTTAGACCTAAAATACATGTCTACCCATGTGATCACTCTTTTACACACACATACAAACATACATTGTGCCATAAGCTCAGCTCTCAAACAAACCTTCCATTAGCTACTGTAGATGTCGTGATTGGACTTTTTACCCACAAAGACCACACACACGTGTTCCCTACACACAACACTTACTTCAACCAAGGCCCCTGTAACAAGTTAAGTCCAACAGCTCAAGCTTTGGGGCTGATAGGCCAATTATCGACTGTTAAATCCCAGATTGTCGACCCCTCCCCAGTTGGATTAGTGGGCCTGTCAATCACCTTTGGCACTAATCCAGATAAAAGTCACATGGGACTGAGAGAGACCGAGACAGAGGTCAATGTAGTCCGCTGGCAAAGCATATGACTTACCCTTATCTTCCATCATCATCTTCTTATTGTCACCTTTTCAGTTTCTCTCTGGACCCTTTCCACAGTAACTCTCCGGTTGCCACCTGTACTACTTTTTTTTGTACTACCAAATTTTGATTGTTTCCGTCAATGATTTTTAAAGCCGCAATCATCAATTATTGGCCACGAGGACACAGAAAAACATCAGAACTGGCTGACAGATACACATCTTTCACGTATGATCACATTGTAAACTTGCTGTAGCTAGTGTTGAAGCAAATCATTTCCTGCTTACTCATTCAGCAGACACAGAACAACCACTCCACTGGAGTTGTGTCTCTGGCAACCAGATAAGTGTCTTAATACTCCAATATATACACCAGACACTTTTGCTGGAAATGAAAAACAAAGCGATGAGAGTAGCATTGTTTTGGTTCTCAGGGGTGTGGTAGGTAGGAGGACCCAAACGCAGGACACATATAGAGGTGCAGTTCATAAAGGGGGTTTATTAAAGCAAAAACAAAAGGCGAACAAAAGGCGAGCACACTTACTGACAGAGTGGCTGGAGAACAGAGTCCAAAAAACAAAGTAATCCCACCAGAAATCCAAAATCCAAAATCCAGAGTGACATGACAACAAGGTAGATAACAGGACCAACAGACTGGGGGGGGTAACACAAACAACAGGAACAATGACCGGGCAAGGACTGAACAAAAACACCAAACATTTATACACAGAGGTACAAACGAGCAGGGCGGGAGAAACTAATTACACACAGGTGAGACCACTAAGACAATCAAAGACGAGCACAGGAAGTAAAACAAGACGAGACACCAGGGCAGACGACTACAAACTAAAACAGGAAGTAAAGCTAACTGAAACACACGAGGAACAATGTCACAACATGAAACATAACAGACAACATAAGTGACTAGACAAAACCTACAGAAGTAAGAAACATAGAAACAAGACTAGAAACACTGATGAACACTTGAAACTAACACGAAACACAATAACAAAACATCTGTAAACACAAGGACATAAGCATAACTCAGCCTTACGGCCAATGTGAACTAGAGACTAAAAAGCTCAGGGGAGCCGCAGTGTTGGCTGAACAGGTTCATCACTAGGAGCGACACCTTTCACATTTCACATTAGACATTTGAATCATACACATATAAAGTCCATTGGCCCTGAAAGTTTAGCACACCACAGCTTAAGAGAACAAACACAAAACAAAAATGTAAAAATCTGTTTTAATATAATGATAATGTGATAATATTAATAAATGCAACTTGGCAAAGTTGGTGAAATGTTGTCAACGTTTGTAGATGAAACAGATGATACTGTCTTGCTGGAAATCACATGGGAGAGATACTCTGAAAGAGGGACTGGCCTTTCTCATCTTCTTATCCCATCCATTGTTAAGTGTTTGATTTGCCTGTACGCTTCTCTCCTCTCTTCTATTCCCTCTCACCTTTAAATATTTCAAAGACCTATTCATATCATTCGGTTGGATGGAAATGCCACTGCTCATGCAGAGGTGCAATAGCAGCTTTAGATGAGGAGTCCACTTCAGCACTAATCCAGTTGCAGGGGAGGGAAAGTCAGAGGAGAAAGAGAGAGACCCACTTAATTTACACCTGGTATTAAAATGTGATCTGAATGTGGAAACGCACTGCAGATAATGAGCAATCCAATCACACCCTTGCATTTACACCTTACTTCAACATGCATTGCATTGTCTTCACTATGGATGTATCTCACTTTTCTCTGAATAAAGATGAACAGGCACAGTACATATTCTTTATTAATATAAAAAATAAATTATCTATTAAAATCATCTGTTTATGATTATGTTGTTAGCTGCTAAAGCATGACTAAGGTCTGTATGGTTAACTAAGCAGTGTTCTGATTATGTTTAACTGAAAGAATGAGTTATATGTGTTATATGTGTATAACATATATAACTATGTGTTATATGTCTATAACACATATAACTATGTGTTATATGTGTATAACACATATAACTATGTGTTATATGTGTATGTTATATAAGGGAAACATTGTAGTCATAGTCAGTACAGTGCTGTTATGGTACAATTAATGCAAGGCAACAAAAAGTTATTGAGGTACACATATCAAAAAGTTGCACATTATCATTCATTTGGAGTTGCATTTGAGGCAATTTCACAAATTTAAGTGCAATACTAATTTTCTTTTTGTTAGTGTCTAACCCTAACCCTCCTCAGAGGGATCTCAATCATTTTAGAGATCCCAGCACACTGGGCTGGATCAGCATATTGCCCAACTGATGGAGGACCTTGTCAGTTGTGTTCAATGGACTGGAATACTGGTATCTTTTCCTCTTCACTTGTCATCTCTTCTTCTTCTGTCTTCACTTCTTTTCTTTTCCAGCATATTCAGAGCGCAGCAGCAAGATACCATTTATGCAATAATGTTGCTTTCCCAGAAAAGTGTATGTTTCTTAATTTTCATGTTCTCCATTTTCCACTCCTTCCAAGAACACGATGTACCTTTTTTAGTAATAGTGAGGGCACAGTCCTCTCTCAGGTCTCTCCTATTTTCATGAGGCACATGCTATGCTGAGGTGTAGCAGATTTGGGACTTTCTTCTCCCTCAGCTCAGCTCTTTTTTTGGTGAGGCACATAATGACTTCTGTCAGACCACTGCAAGGGATGCACAATGTACAACAAATGCAAAATAAAATAAGTATGCCCTGCCTCGCATGTCTAATCCATCACAGAGTTAGCACTGTAATGACCACGTGTACAAACGTAAGGTGTGTACACACGTAGTAATAACATGAACAAGATAAACATAATAGAATTAATATTATTAAAACAGATAAAAATGAAACACATATGAAGGCTGGATTAAACACACACACACTAATATAAATGTAATTTTGTAGGTTTTCTTTTACTGTCTTCACAGATTTAAGGTTGATTATATATGGAAGAAAGGAAAATAAAGTTTGTGTTCCAAACCACTAAACTGGTTGTCTTTGAGTCAAAAAAGAAATACAGTAACTTAATACTCCTGCATATCCATGGCAACGATGCAGCACTTACAAAGTACAATTACGACAGAAATGCAGCACAAATACGGCAGGGGCCTCTCTAGTAGAAGGAAAAGACAAAAACATTTACAACACTGCCCAGGAAATTCACTATACAATCCTTATTATAGCTCATATGTGTAACAAAGGACACAAATGCATCCACACACCTTTAAATATATTAAACAAATAAAAATACAACACTCATCAGGTATTATCAGTTACCTAACAACGCAATGAATTTCAGTTACCGAGGTTTCATTTCCTGAATTTCCAGTATGTTTAAGCTTTTGCTTTTACCCCCTGGTTACACATAAATTAAAACACACCTTGTGATAAAATCTGTCCGTGACCTACAGTATTATTATTATTATCACTGCTTATTTTTCACAGGAGCAAGTACAAATCTTGCCAAAGGTAGCTAGTAAGGAGTCAACAACAAGGGAAAAAGCTGTTAGCCCACGTCGACGCTATAAAGTCTGCTGTTCTGCTTAAATAACTGTACTAGTCACCTCAACCTCTAACTTCACGTTCCACTGCTTCATTAATTTGATAAAAAAATATATGAGAAAATTAATTGTATCTTAAAAGCACACTTATGTCTTTGTTTAAAGGGCAAAGATTATTAATTATAGGATACCTATTAAATAATATGCAGGTAAAAGTCATTAATTGGAGGGTGCAACTTGGTGCTCACAAATTAATCAGTAAAAAATTGCTCTGACCTGCTAAAGCTGTTAGTATAATTAGCAATAAATAATTAACAGAATATGCAGGAAATGATTAAATATTGATTGGTAAATGAACATCAGGAATAATTAAGGTTTGGTTTGAAGAGATTGTGAACATTTTACATTAAATAAATGAAATTAAAGTGCACTCTAAAACAATTGTTGCATTTTATTTAAATCTTACTATTTTTAAAAATAAATAAGGCAGACTATAACTTAATCATATTCTTCTCAAAATACAGAAGTCTTATTGTGACAGTGTGAGGTCACGGTGTGCTTTTGTGGCACACAAAAGCACACCGTGACCT
The DNA here is from genome assembly GCA_024633595.2 of Lepomis macrochirus. Lineage (NCBI taxonomy): Eukaryota > Metazoa > Chordata > Actinopteri > Centrarchiformes > Centrarchidae > Lepomis > Lepomis macrochirus. The sequence continues at coordinate 8,151,878 of JALXJV020000022.1, read as the reverse complement.
CACACTGTCACAATAAGATAATAGATAATTCCTGTGTAATTGCCCACTTGTGTATTTGTTTGTATGTATGCACTTTATCTTGCATGTTTACGGACACCCTGATTCATTTTCAAACAATTCTATTTGGAGTTCAAAATGGCATGAGATCAGTGCATATGAGGTGTGAGCTTGCACCGCGTTCTTCAGTTGGCACTTAACACCAGAACGAGTAGTACCACTAGGGATTATTGTATTTATTCTTTCAGGTGGGTAAAGGTCACATAAGCATCCAGTTAGTCAGTTATGTAGATGATCTTTTTAGTGTACTGTTATTAACCTGAACTGCATACTGTGATTCTTTTATTATATTGTTTTATATTGTTATTTGTATTGTTCAAAATAAGCTTGGTTGGCAGTTAACACCAGAACGAGTAAAACCACCAGCCAAGGACCTGTGAACTCACTACTGTGTATTGTTCTTTATTCTTTCAGAGTAAATCATTTCTTAAATATGCCACCCCTTGAGTCAGCTTGCACTCTATGGGCGTAATACTTTCTACAGCAAACCAGTTCATCTGCTGAAATGATTTTTGTTTTATTAAGTTTTCTAACTCAGTTTAAGGTTTTGGTTTTGTACAGGGAGTGAGTCATCACTTAGAAGAAAGAGACATTTGCATTTTGAATTTATGCAATCCTAATACTTGTTTGGGTGGAAAGCACAAGTTTCTACATAAGCGAGTCATTTTAGATATTTACACTATTAGGACAATACATTGGTAGTAAGAATTACAAATCAATTCTGCAATACCAGACCAGGCCACTCTTGTAAAAGAGATTTTTAATCTCAATGAGATCTTTCCTGGTGTATTTACAGCAGGAGCTCCATGCAGTCCAAAGCCTGTTAAGGTCAGTACTCTATGGCAGGTTTTTCTGAAGCATGGCCAAGAGTCACTTATCAAAGTAGCTTCAGTCTGCTGAGAGAAAACATTTGAGGTTCAGGCGGTTGCACCTTATACCTCAAAGGACCAGATGACAGGATGATAAAGGGGTTTATCCTGTGTATGTTTGGCCTACATCAGACCAGGTCCCACTTTGTTGGTGCACAGTGCTGTACTGTGAGCGTGTGAAAGATAAAAACCCAATGCTAAAGCATCAACTCAGATCTTCTCAGAAGACTGGAATATCAAAAGGGCACAAAACCCCAAGTTTACTGTAGTTCTAGTATTTTGACGAGCTGTGGTTTGTTTCAGGGGCAGCTATCCAAACACAAGAAACAGCTCTTCTCTGGTGGTGGTCAAAATATATTCTTTCCTAAATTGTATATTACTAACACTATAAAAGTAGCATTTTAAAAAGGCACATGTTACATACATCGTATACATCTCAGTAATAGCAGTACTAGCAAAATATTTAGCGTAATTTATCTCAAGAGAATAAGAATGGGATAAAAATATGATCCTCTAAGCAGTGATATTTACATTTAGGAACCAAATTTCTTATTGTTTTCTCTTGCTTTTGTGACATCCCCATGGTTTGGTTGCTGGGATGTCTGTCTCTTTTACCCTTTTGTTGCAGAGGTCAGGAGGCGGGGTTATAATCAGACGTTGTTGGAGCCACCTGGGCCCGGTGTTCTCCGCTATAAGAACGCGTCATTTGCTCTGCAGCGAGAGGGGCTAGAGAGGAGGGATTCCTGGTTCCCTACGCTCCATGCTCCCTGCTATTTTTTGTTCTTTTACCACACAACACTCCACACACAATTTCCTCACGCATGCACACCTGCTGACATGACTGATTTACTGACTATCACACATCATATGTTTTTCTGTTTATCATATGTTTTGAATATTAACTTGGTTTTTGAGTAATAAATTAATGGTACCGTTATTGCAGTTTGTGTTTTACTGATCTTTTGTCGCGGTGTTGAGCCAGCCGTGACAAAATGGGGCTCGTCCAATTCGGTTTTCTGCTCTGTTGTTTGTTTAATTAATTGATTCTCTTTGTGCTTGAGCCGTCCAGGTGCAGTTGATTGTGGGGTTTCCCTGGCAGTCTGAGTGGTCTGACCAATCAGTGACGAAGGTGGTAATGCGTATCTCATTTGGGAGACGCATTTTGGGGATTTCCTCTTTAATTTGCATATTGTGGTTTCGCCTTGTCTGACGTAGCTTAATTGAGGTCGAGGAAAACACCTGGGAAGATCTGAGTGTCCGTGGTGGAGTTTTGAAGTGAAAAACCTGTTTGTCCAAGGGAAGGTAAGTGTTGACATGCTGGTGTGTAATGTTGTTGGCGCTAAAGGGATTTCCCCTGTTAGGCATAAGAGCGTTGCTCCTTTGAGTTGCGCTGATTTGTTATTTTTGTAGTGCTGTGGCTGAACGCGGTTGGAGACTGCGGTCTCGGAGCATGTCCGTGGCGGTGTGAAAGTTGCCAGTGGCTGGTCGCTTTCTCACGCTTAGCGGTCTATAGTGCGTAAGTACCGCCGCAATTAACCACATGAAGACTAGGGGTGAGTTATTTTAGTGTGGATAGGCAGATAGAGGGGACGCTCCTTTTGCCTCTGTTTGCAACCAGCGTGTTGATTACTGTATGTTCCGTTGGTCCAGGTTTGTAAAATGGCTGGTGTAGATGATTTTTTTGAGACTCCGTCGAGGATTTCCTAGATAGTTGCACAAAAGAGCAGTTGTTGCGAATTGCTGACCACTATAAGGTTGAGATCAGTGATAAAAACTCAAGGATACTGTTAAGTCTGTGTTAAAGGCTAACTTGTATGAAATGGAAATTTTGCCAGCTGGTAAGAGTTCTGTGGGATTGTCATTGCCAGATAGTCAAGGTCCGGGGTTATCCTTTAGAGAGCAGAAGGAACTGTTGCTGTTGCAATTGGAGCATGAAAAAATGAAGTGTGACCGAGAGCAGGCCAGAATTACTTTGGAGCGTGAAAAATTAAGCCTTATCAGAGAAGGTAGGTTAAGCTTGGAAGCTGGTCAGCAGCTAGGTGAAGTCGGTCCCTACGTTCGGTTGCAGGTCCTTCGCAGTTTGACTTAGGGACTAGTTTGCGGTTACTGCCAAAATTTAATGAAAGGGACCCGAGACATTTTTTTCTCTGTTTGAGAGGTTGGCTGATGCGAGGGATTGGCGCGATGAGGATCGTACTCTTATGTTGCAATGTGTTCTGACCGGTAGGGCGCAAGAGGCAATTTCAGCTTTATCTGTGGCAGACAGCGTGAGTTATGAGTCAGTGAAAGCTGCTGTTCTTAAGGCTTATGAGATGGTGCCCGAAGCGTATCGCCAGCGTTTCGGAAGAGTAGGAGAGAGGATAAGCAGTCCCACCTTGAGTTTTCACGCGACTTGTTGAATTTTTTTAATCGGTGGCATACAGCTGCTAATGTCAAGACTTTTGATGAGTTGTGTAATCTTATTGTTTTGGAACAGTTTAAGAGTGCAGTTCCTGATCGTATTTCCACATATCTAACAGAGCAACAGGTAGAAACGGTGGCTGAGGCAGCTGTGTTAGCAGATCAGTATGTATTGTCTCATCGCGGTGATTGGGGAAATGGGCGTGGCTATGCTAGTAACTATAGGGACGGTACTGTTGGTCGTGGTTTGACTGCGGCTTCTTATAAGCCTGATCGCGGAGGTGAAGGGGACACATTTGCGTGATTTGGAGAAAGTGTGTCATTTCTGTCGTAAAAGGGGCATGTGAAAGCGGATTGCTATGCTCTACAGAGGAAAAACAGGGCGTTACATGTTAAATCTTCTGCTTTGGCTGCTCCGGTAGCAGAGGTAATTTCAGACCTGCCACCTCCTCAGGTTTCTGAGGAAAGTCATGGTGAGATTGATGTTGCCTATTTGCCATTTATATCAAGTGGGTTTGTTTCACTTACAGCAGATGGGGAAAAGGTACCGGTTAAGATCCTGAGGGATTCTGGTGCATTGGGTTCGTTTATCTTGGCTTCAGTTCTCCCTTTTTCAGGAACATCAGATACTGGAGATTCAGAGCTAGCTCTGGGCATGGGATTGTCAGTTTTGTCTGCCCCTGTGCACAGGTTGTTTCTTGTTTCAGATTTGGTCCAGGGGGAAGTATGCATGGCGGTGCGCCCAGCCTTGCCGGTGAACGGAGTCCATGTCATTTTGGGGAATGGACTAGCTGGGGGGCAAGTGTGGCCTGATGTTCCTCCACCTCCAGTTGTTCCAGAGGTGGTTGCAGCATGTGCTGTGACACGAGCTGGAGCTCGAGCTGTTGGTGACTCTGATCATGAGGGTGTTATAGATGAACCAGGTTTGAAGTTGTCTGATTTTCCATTGTCTGTTTCTCATGCAGAGCTGTTAGCAGAGCAGCGGTCGGATCCCTCCCTTAAAGATTTGTTGGAGACTGCAGTTCCACTTGCAGAGGGGAAGGACAGGGCACATGGCTACTTCATGGACAATGGTCTGCTGGTGAGAAAGTGGGTGCCCTGTAGTGAGGTTTGTCTGGGAAATCCAGTGTTCCAAATAGTAGTGCCCGCTAAATTTCGCAACTTGGTTTTTCAACTGTCCCATGATCAGGCTGGGCATATGGGAGTGGTGAAAACTTATGATCGTATTTTGCGGTATTTCTTTTGGCCAAGGCTAAAAAAGGATGTGTCGGAGTACATTAAAACATGCCACACATGTCAAATGACTGGCAAGCCAAATCAGGTTATTACACCTGTCCCTTTGCATCCAATACCTGCTATTGGTGAACCATTTGAACACATAATCATTGACTGTGTTGGACCTCTGCCTCCTTCTAGGTCCGGTATGAAGTATCTTTTGACTGTCATGTGCCAAGCTACTAGGTATCCAGCTGCATACCCTCTGCAGTCAATAACTACCAGGTCTGTTGTTAAAGCACTCTCCCAATTCATCTCAGTTTTTGGCATCCCTAGGGTCATTCAAAGTGATCAAGGCTCTAATTTTTCCTCCCATATGTTTGCACAGATTTTAAAGCAACTTCGCGTGAAACACTCTCAGTCATCTGCCTATCATGCACAAAGTCAAGGGGCACTGGAGCGTTTTCACCAGACGTTAAAGTCACTGCTGCGTGCCTTTTGTACAGAGCTAGGCAAGGATTGGGAGGAGGGTTTGCCGTGGTTAATGTTGGCAGCCAGGGAGGTGACGCAGGAGAGCACTGGGTTTAGCCCCAATGACTTGGTGTTTGCACATTCTGTGCGGGGTCCCTTGGCGGTGCTGAGGGATAATTTTAAGAGTAGTACTCCCCCAAAAAACCTGGTTGATTATGTCAATGGTTTTAGGCAGCGACTATGCGTTGCAGGGTTGTTGGCAAAGGAGAAACTGGCGAAGGCTCAAGAGAAGATGAAACGTGTTTATGATAGACGGGCTGAGCAGCGGGAGTTCAGTCCGGGTGATCAAGTGCTGGCCCTTTTGCCGATTGTTGGATCACCTTTTCAGGCCAGGTTCACTGGTCCGCACACAGTGTTGCAGCAGATTTCAGAGGAGAACTATTTAATTTCTACTCCAGAACGGAGGAAGAAATCACAGCTATGCCATATTAATTTGTTAAAGCCGTACTATTCTCGTGTAGTTACGCCGGGTGTAACAAATGTATGTGCTTTGGGGAGTGTTAAGCCTGTTGCTGTGGTGGATTCTTCGGGTCAGTCATTGGTAAATGAGAATGTAGATTCACACATTTTTGATGAAGCGATGTATGGTCGTCTGAAGAACACTGAGACTCTTAAAACTTGGATAGGTTTTGAGTCATTTGGATGAAGCAAAGCGTGTTGAGTTGGCGGGGCTAATTCACAGCTTTACAAGTTTGTTTGGTGACACACCTTCACAAACTCATCTGCTGGAACATGATATAGAAGTGGGAGATGCAAAACCAATCAAACAGCGTTTTTACAGAGTTTCCACAGAAAAGCGTAAAATCCTAGATGCTGAGGTCAAGTACATGTTAGAGAACAACATTGCTGAACCGTCTTCTTCTTGCTGGGCTTCACCGTGCTTGCTGGTGCCTAAGTCTGATAATACACCTAGATTTTGCTCGGATTTTCGAAAAGTTAATAGTGTCACAAAGCCGGATGCATTCCCTCTTCCACGGATGGATGATTGCATCGACCAGGTTGGCTCTGCAAAATTCGTAAGTAAATTTGATTTGCTTAAAGGCTATTGGCAAGTCCCGCTATCAAAGAGGGCACGAGAAATCTCAGCATTTGTAACACCGTCTGGCCTGTTTTCGTATAAGGTGATGCCTTTTGGCTTGCGTAACGCGCCGGCAACTTTCCAGCGATTAATGAATATGGTGGTTGGTGATTTAAAAGGTTGCTCTGTTTATTTGGATGACGTAGTGATCTACAGTGACACGTGGGACGCACATGTGTTGTGCATTACGTGGTCTGTTTGAGCGTTTGGCTGCTGCACGACTAACTGTTAATCTGGCAAAGTGTGATTTTGCTCGTGCCAGTATAACTTATCTAGGACATGTCGGTGGGTCAGGGCAAAGTGCAGGTGGTGAAGGCAAAGGTGCAGGCGGTGGAGCAGTTTCCCCTCCAACAACAAAAAAGGAATTAATGAGGTTCTTGGGGATGCTGGGCTACTATCGCAGTTTTGCAAGAACTTTTCTTCTGTGGTTGCTCCCCTAACTGATTTGTTGAAGTCGAATGTGAAATTTGTGTGGTCTCCTGTCTGTCAGCAGGCTTTTCAGAACGCCAAAGACCTTCTCTGTAGTGCTCCAGTTCGTGCAGCTCCTTGTGTTGGGAGGCCGTTTAGCCTGCAAGTGGATGCCAGTCGCGTGGGGGCAGGTGCAGTATTGATGCAGTCTGACAGTCAGGGTGTGGACAGACCTGTGGGTTTCTATTCCAGGAAATTTAATAAGCATCAACTTAACTACTCTGTGATTGAGAAGGAGACTCTGGCTTTAGTGTGGGCCTTAATTCATTTTGATGTGTATGTGGGTTCTGGGTTGCCAATCATGGTTTTTACGGATCACAATCCTTTGACATTTCTTAATTCCTTGAAATGTCCCAATCAACGACTGATAAGATGGGCCCTTATGTTACAATCATACTGTTTGGACATACGCCACATCAAAGGGTCAAACAACGTGGTGGCGGACGCGCTGTCCCGCGTGCCCTGTGATGTAGTCATGTTAATCTGTGCGGTCTCTTTTCCCTTATGCAGGGTATGAGAAGGATTCTGATAAGATCTGCGGATGACAGGTTGTACTTTTGTTTTTGTTATGTATTGTAGATTTCAGTTGAATATGTACGGGTTGTGCCAACTGTCTTGTTGGCGCCCCGTCTTTATGGGGGGGGGTGTGACATCCCCATGGTTTGGTTGCTGGGATGTCTGTCTCTTTTACCCTTTTGTTGCAGAGGTCAGGAGGCGGGGTTATAATCAGACGTTGTTGGAGCCACCTGGGCCCGGTGTTCTCCGCTATAAGAACGCGTCATTTGCTCTGCAGCGAGAGGGGCTAGAGAGGAGGGATTCCTGGTTCCCTACGCTCCATGCTCCCTGCTATTTTTTGTTCTTTTACCACACAACACTCCACACACAATTTCCTCACGCATGCACACCTGCTGACATGACTGATTTACTGACTATCACACATCATATGTTTTTCTGTTTATCATATGTTTTTGAATATTAACTTGGTTTTTTGAGTAATAAATTAATGGTACCGTTATTGCAGTTTGTGTTTTACTGATCTTTTGTCGCGGTGTTGAGCCAGCCGTGACACTTTAAAAAGATTAATTTAAAAAAAAATAATTTCTGTTCTTTCCTCTTTGAGAGCTTGCAGCTGTCAAAATGTTTAGTTTTGCAATGAAAAGATGACATTGTGAGTATGCTGTTAGTTTACTCATATGAAAAAACAAAATTAAACAGATATCCCAATAAAACTAAGCTGGGCCGAGCAATCAGCCAATCAGACACCTCAGATCAATGAAAACTCTGAAACAAAAGCAAACAATAACAATTTAATATAAGCTCTTATACAGAATCCATATGAGAAGGATGGGCATTTAACCCGTTCACATCAGTCAGCAATCACATTTAGTCAGCAATGGTTAGCTGTGGGAAAACAGTGGGATGAAATAAGAAAACAGTAAGACATTAAACATTGGCACCGTGAAAACAATTGCTAACGTTATTCCTCATTATCATAAGTGTACTGATGCAATACTCATAAAACGCCGAGGACTAGAGAGGGAGTGGAGAGAGAACAAAACAATTACACAAATGCAAGAGCAAGCTAATGACTTGATGAAAATGCTGCTGAGATCAATCAACAGACAAATGCCAGATAGATAAACACTAGATGAGTTTGTAGGAAAAACATTTAGGAAATGGACGAAGAGTGCAGAGGGGTAAAGAGGAGTGCTGATGGTCAGATACGTATGATTTCATGTGTTTTGATGCAACAAGAAAAAGGCAGCATTTATGAGTGAATGGCTTTCTAAATTTACACCAGTCTCAGCCAGAATGCCCTTCTGTAGCATATTTTACTTTCAGAACAGGGTTGTTGGCCTCATTTCAACCTGTGGTCATAGCTCATGGTGATAGTTGGCGTTAGTTGGTGTCAGAAACATCTTTTACATGAATGCAGTCCAATATGACAGCAATAACTGCAGCCTCACAAATAGGGTTGAATCGACACTTGGCACAGTGAGTCTGTTGCTATATGTGGGGCTAAACCTATGCACAGCCAAGCTTTGAGATAATGCTAACATCAGCATGCTACAGTGGCAATGCCAGCATGCTGGTGTTAAAAGGAGTAATGTTTACCATGTTCACTTCTTGTCATCCTCAGTTTGGTGTGTTCACAGGCTAAAATGTGTTAAATAACAGCACTCATCACAAAGTCCAGCTGAAGCTGATGGGAATGTCCCACACCTCATGGTGGAAGAAAAGTCAGGGGCTCACCAAAGTCAGAAGGATTCATCCTCTAGGAACTACAAATGTCTGTACAAAATATATGCAAATCTATCCTGAAGATGTTGACAGAATTTACCAAATGTGTGAAAACTGACCTGCTGATGCTGCTAGATAAAATGTCAGGGGATCACCAAGATAATTAAGATTTATCCAGAGGGCACCATTACTGTCTGCATCAAATTGGCCATCCATGTGACAGTTGCTGAATTAACTACAATTTAAAACGTATCAACCTCATGATGGTGCTATAGGGGGCATCAGGGGATCACTCAAATCTGTACTATTCAATATATGGGGACGACTCCTTCACAAAGCTCTTGGCAATTTTCTTATAGTTGTTGACTGAGTTTGCCATCTATGGAGCCATGCTAAAACCAAAATGAGTTGTGAAGTGTGTTGTAGTCATTATCTCTCTCAGGTCTTAGTGAGGAATCAAAGTATCATCAGGGGAAGAAAACATCAGTAATGGAAGAGAGAGACCTCATTAAAAGTTCAGCAGTTTGAAATTTCATCAGCGCAGATGGGGAACTGCTGTGAATTGATATTCATACAAGTTAAATGAAGACAGGAAGGCCCGATTAAAAAAAAAACCCAACATTTTATTATCTGGCTGTTATGTTCAGCCAAACGGCTGAACATGGGAAACAGGGGTTTTGGTACCAAAACCAGACACACAAGAGAGAAGTATAATTGAGTGAGATTAATTCACAACCTGGGTGAAATTTACAGGTGCGGGTGAGGTAGTTTGTCTAAATCAGAAACGAAGTAATCCACAGGTTCCAGGGAACCAAGAACGTGAACCATCCAACCTCTACTGTGGAGAACACCATATAAACACGCAAGAAATGAAAGACAACTATTTGAATACACAGGTGAGGGAGAAACTAATCACACGCAGGTGAAACCAGTAAGACAATCGATGAGACCAACACAGGAAGTAAATCAAGACAGTGGGCTTTTCCAAAAGTACTTGCTACTCCCTCACCCTACCTACTTCCACTTGTTCACGCAGAGGGTCCAATCAGGGAGCGGTAGTTGGTTGTAAAACCCTTGAATGCTGAGTGAGCACCGATGCTGGCTTTTGAATGTGTGTAACACCCTTTGCTGCACGATGGAGGACCCTTCTTTCAAAGTGAATTAATGGCCGTAAACATCTAGGAATTTAAAATTCCAAAACTACCCTAACATTTCTCTATCACCATAAACAGGTTAACAATGTGGAGTAGGTTATATTGGGTTTAATTTAACAAAATGTTCTTGTCTGACAGACAATAAATCTTATTCATCTCATATTAACATCTTCAGCCAAAACAAGCAACAAAGGCATCAATGATTAATATTTCGATCTCTACACCTTTTAACTGTTTTGATTGCTTAACTATTTTTGAATGAAATGATTTTGAAAAGTTTTATTTGGGTGTTTCTTTTTAGACCATTTGTATTTGTGAATGTAATATTTTCCATATAAGATAAAGAGGTTGAAAACATAAAGCCCAGTCTTTTACAATCAATATCAATCCTGTCATAAAATAATAATAATGCTTCTTTTTATAAATTAATACCTGAACTAGTCAACGTCTTAAAGAAATATTGTAAATCTAAACAAAATCATTTGGTACATATATAATCATAAAATAAATGACAAATGGTTTCAGCTTTTTTATTCCAAAACACACAGTTTTCCCCAATATCAATCCTGAATCTTAATACAACTGTTCTTTGATACATGTATACTGTAATAGCAGTGAGTTATAGTGCGAGGGAAGTTTGTCTGAAAGTTGGTCGCTGTATGTATACTTTACAAGTATAAGGTTGACGGTTCAATCCTGCATGTCGAAATGTCCTTGGGCAAGATACTGAACCCTGAGTTTCCCCTGGCGGCTGTTCTGCCAGTGTATGAATGTGTGTGAATGTTAGTTTCTGTTTGAGCACTAAGATGCTCAGTGTCACAGCGATTTAGTTGTGAGGGTGACTCTGAGACTCTGAGACGTGTGGCAGAATCAAACCACAAAGGAACAGGAACTACAGGAACTTGAGGAGTGAGCAAATGACAACGGAATGAAGAGACAAGAAAACACAGAGGCAGGGAGTGAACACAAGTGAAAAGCTTGCCTACAAAATCACAAAATATCCAAACCATGACACTGCCCTTCCTAAAAAAACAAACTTTTGTTAAATTAGACAATGAGACAAGCAACTACTTTGAGAATGTTAGTGGTGACAGTTAATCCTGAAATTTCGTAAACATATAACTGAAACGTTTTGCATACATAAATCCAGATTACATGCATACAAAACTCCATAAAAGTCAAAATATAATCAGCACTCTGTTTACTCTTCACAGAGATCAGTTTTATTTATTGATCCAATAACTAGTAGAAAAGACCAGAAAAAAATGCAGAGCAGAATAAAAGAAAACGGGAGAAAAAAGAACAATGGTTAACGTAACAGAGATGGATAAAAGAAGAAATAGGTGGTGAATTCAGGAATAAATAAAAGCACCACACAAGGATATTTAAATGGAGAAAAAGGCAGTAAAACCAGGTGCCACCAAGTGTACTCCAACAAAAGCTCAACAGTACCATCATCAGCATCATCAAACACAACATATTTACCCAGCACACTCTAATTGCTATGTTTTAGAGTCACGCTGATGGTACAGTTTGTAAATCTTGCATTTCAGGCTTCCACTTCAGATTACAGCTGCAAACAGCGCCGTGTATTTATGTCCCCGGCGCGCACAAGCACTCACTGACACACAGACAAAAATGAAATACGCAGAGAGAAAGAGAGAGCTGTCAACTCCCAGCAGGTTAGCTGTTGTCATAAGGCCATTCATTGAAGAGCAGATGGGACAGAGAGATGGGAAAATGACGAAAATAGGACAAACTGGGAGCGAGAGAGACAGCGTAAGATTCATACAGAGAGCAGACACACAGTCTATTTGTAATTTCAGCTGCCATATTACTATCAAAGCTACAGTAAAGAGAGGTATTCTGGTAGAGACAAAAACAAGGAAGTCCCATTACTGTAATACAAGCACAGTCTCTGGTTGAAGAACTTTGAAGAACTGCAATTTGAATGTGAAGAGTTTGTCGCTGAGTCATAATCAAAGGGCCAGACAATTTTTAACTCTGAAGATGTTTTGGGTCACACAGCTAAATATTTGGTCTGAAAAGAAATATAAGCTCTATTGAAGGTTCTATGACCACAAGGCTAATGAAAATGTGTAAGTACGACGATAACTGTCATGATTGAAGTTGGCATAGAATGCCATCTTTTAGATCTTTCTAACAAGTCAGTACAGCATACTCAGGTCACTTCTGTGTGAAATGGGAGTTAGACTTAGGCTGCCAATATACATGCTATTAAAGCAATAGACATTTTAGAAATTACATTTATTTACTTTCTTGCTCAGAAATGGATGAGAAGATTGCTATCAATCTGATGTGCGCCGATTATGAAGCTTAGATTAGCATAAAGACTTGATGTAGGGGGAATCAGCTCTGTTCAAAGTTAAAAATGACCTTTAAAGCGCCAGGCTTTCTGTTTGCTCACATCTTTAAGCTAAGCTTATATTTTGACTCTAGGTCCATAGTTGGCACACACTGATAGAGACTATCCTCACCAGAAAAACAATAATATAGGTTGTTTTTGCAACACAATATTACAACCCATATTTACCTTTATTATGCCAGCAACCTCTCGTGGAAGTACAACGATAACAAAGGAGGTAGACGGGTGACATTTTATAAATATGCAGAAAGTCCATCTAGGGAGGTAGGATGAGGTGGTTGGATGGGTCAAAACCCAGTCTCATACTTCTGAGCATTCGGCATTCGAGTCCCATGTGAAACCAAGTAAATATTGAGTTTTTGAGTTTTAACCAAAATAGTTTTACTGACATCTGTTACATGACTTCTGTTATCACATGACTTACGTAATGTACTTACTTTAACCCAAACCACAGCATTTTCCTGAACCTAACCAAGTACTTTTTGTTGCCTAAGCCTAACCAAACTGCGACCATTTCACAACGTTATACTCATGTTTAATGTGACTTAGGAAGGAACAGACAAATGCCACGTAGGGGTGCTAATTTAGGAAATGCTCATATGGGGTCATGTTGGGATGCATGATTACACAACCTATTTGGTCGTTCAGGTAGGAGGACTTGATCGTTAGATATTAATCTTCTAACCCTTAAAAGAGCAATTAAGGCATGGTTGCTGCATTTCCTGTGTTCCTAAGAAGTATGGATTGTGCATGTTTCCACAAGCTTACAGCAACAATGACAGCAAGTTCTGCAAAATCAAAAGTCCTCAAGGAAGATATTTTGGTGATGGCCAGGGACGATTCAGTGCTGATTTGCCTCAGTGGATATCATTTTAACCCTCCATGTACTCAAGTTTGCAGGCAAGTATGTGGACAATGACACTCACATTGCAGCAGCTTGTCTTTGTTTATTGCTTGGTAAAGATAGAGTACATCATGAGCTTTGTAAATGGTCTTCAATGCTGTGAACTGCAGAGGAAACAGAGGGGCTTACCAGACTTCCTATAGTTGTGCTTGAGGCATTAGGTAAATTCTGAAGGAAGAAGTGATATACTCTACACTGTAGTTAGTACACTATATCTAAAATTAAGATGTGCCATGAAACCTAGCCAGTGCAGAAGGGATACTCTAAAAAACATTACCAGATGGTTTAAAGCGGACAAGGACAAGAAGAGGTGAAGAAGAAGGAGTGGAGAAAATGGAGGAGGTTGTGGGCCATCAGAGGTATGAAAAATAGATCAGACAGTCTAGAGTCAAAGGTTTGTGCTCAACAAGACATGAGGATGTGAGTGTCCAACGCTGCATCTGCCAACAGTAGCACTTACACACACACTCACACTTCCTCTCTGAAGCTGATTTGTTATAGCTGCCTCTCCAGGGTCACTGCTCGTGTTTGATTGGCTGCCACACCGTAATTTAGAGGAAGTGGAATGTTGCTATGCCAACATCAGTCAAGGCCAGAGACAGAAAGGAAGAAAAAGAGAATGATGTGTCATGAATATTGATCATTGTAACATTTGGCCAGTCACTGCTTTCTGATGAAGTTAAGGAGTGATCAAATACAAAGCACTGTATAAGCCTAAGTAAATGTCACATGCATCTACATGCAGAAATACAAGCATTAATCCTTGTGGACAAGTTTCAAGTGGACAAGTTTCTGGACAAGGAAGGCATGGCGCCACTTTGCATCAGAATAAATGATAGGCTACTTCTAAATTGAGTTTCTGGCAAACTAGTTCAAGTTCCGCTAATGAAACCTGTCTCTCATTCTGTAAGATGCTTCCATAAGCATGGTCACAGCACAAAGTGGCCGCAATTCACCGCAACATTGCAAAGCATGCTACAGGTGATGTAGTGACTTATCACAGGGGTAGCTGGTGAACTAACGCTTAACACGCTACCAACCTGGGAACATTCTAGCACTAATCAAACGGCCATGATTGCTCTCTCAATTCTGTCTATTTTCTTGACCGGGCAATAATCAGAGGTCACACAACAGACCTCTGAAGAAAATGTTCACTGGAAATTTGTTTTCAGGATTTTACATGATTTCATTCAAAAGAGTTACTAAAGAAGAACAAAAGGTAGCATTTACTGCTATTATCTCAGATGTTAATGAGACAATACATTCACAGTTTCTTCAAAAGACGTATTTGTACTATTTTATTCTGTCTGTAAACTATTCATCTGTGGATCATGTGTATACACAGAAGCAGTCAATAAAATACCCAATGGACACAAATAAAGCGTGTGTGGGGGGGGAGTCCTTCCCAGTAAGATGGGGAATTTGTGTGAGTTTGTGCTGTTCAATTTCTGCTACTCTCAATATGAATGTAAAGGACATAAAGAGTCAATATTTGTATGCTTTATAAAATAAATCTAACTTTAAAGAGATTTTTTCCCCCTTTCCTTAATTATATATCTTAGTAAAGTTATATATCTTTTTTGTGCATTTAATAGGTTTGCAAAGTGAAAAAGCCCAAAGTCTATCCCAAAGGGAGTTACTCGATTGTAGTCCAGCCTTTACTTCTGTAAACTATCTGTGTCACTATGTAACACACATAATGCTCACCTAGAAGCAAGGCAGGCACTCCCTCAAAAACATTGGTGGAAAAACACAAAGTGACAAGATGTATGCCCGCTGCCTACCTTCACCCCCACTCTCCCTACCAAACGTTAAGGAGTCAATGGATATAAAGTTGTTACCATGATGTAGAGACAGTGCACAGTTAAAACTTTAGGTAAGAAAGATCAATTTGTTATAGAATAATTACTTACCACTCTTAAACTCTTCGGGAACAACTGAGCCAAAGCCATAGTTACCCTTGTCAGGACCCGCCCTACTCTGCTTCAGATTGGCTTGTAGTCCTTAATGTCCGCATGTACGCAACTCCCAACAAAGATCAACAACAATGGAAGTGAGATGTATCACTCCATAGCTAAAAGTAAGCATTCAACACGGGGTGAAAAGAGGTGCTGCATCAATGTGCATATGACAAAAATACGTTGTGTTTTGAAAATGAAACTATGTAAACCTGTTCTGGTACAACCCCTAATTAAGATTATGAACCTGAAAATAAACATAATATGACCACTTTAACTTTCAGTCCTTTCTTCTTTCTTTCTTTCATTCCCTTAAGTGTGCTGCACTTAAATGCTGCCCAGCCAGTATGGGCTTGGAAGACACAAGAGAGCAATAACTACTAATTATTTATTTATTTATTTATTTTTTTTATGAAGGAGACAATGTATTATGTTCTCAATGCCAAGCATTTACCTTAGAACTGGCAAAAATGGAAGACAAAAGCAGTGTCTCAATTCCGATATGTCCCTTAATTCACGAACATGCTGTACAGTGTGTACACTATGTGCTTACATACGCAGTGCATTTATTTCGACAGGGTAGTGTTGCCTCAAGTCGATGACGGATGTGGTGCACTTACTGGAAATGAAACTCACAACATTTGACTGCGCTTAACATCCACCAAAATAGCTGCTGGCTTTTTTGCTCCCTTGACTTCAATTCAATTTTATTAAAAAAATAATAAAAACAAATGCACTTCTCCTTTTATGACTGCAACTGTTGCATCTTTCTCAGCTGCCATTTTCACAACTTTGAAAATATGTTGGTGGTCTATTCCCTTCCCTATGCAGCCAAGATAGCTAGTTTTGAGGGTGAGAAGACTTTTTGACAGTTATGAGTGTAACATCCAGGTACTCATAGTACAATGCATTTTGAAATACTTGTCAGTGTGAATGCACTTTTGTATTCAAAACAGCAAGTATAAGTATAGAGGTCCACAAATTGAGACAAAGCAAAACACAGAAGCGATGATTCATTTTGCCTTAGTTATGTACCTGCTCTTATTAGGCACAAAAACTGGTGCCTTCTCTGTAAATCTTATTCTTTTAAATACATCTCTAACCTATTCACTTGTTTATTTGTTTTCATCATTTCATATTGAACACAAGCACTTTTTTTCACACATAATTACCAGCATTACTGTAATTCCTAATTTTTAATCCTCTAATCCCCAACAGTGCATTCTCAGTAATTTTTCTGCATCCACCTGAAACGCATGAATATAGGACCAAGGACTGACAGTTCAAACAAATATGCAGGACAAACATTTTATTCGCAGCACTCAAAAGAAATAAAGGCAAACACCAAGGTAATAAGATGTCACACACACTTATGTGTGCTGGCAAGCATGTAAACACTCATCCATGTGTTTAAAAGAGGAGGGGTTGTGCAAGTGGATAGACACACAGAAAATATGCTCTAACCGTAGGCCTTTCAAGCCATGCTGGCATGAATCAAGCATAGCATGTAAAATAAGGTTAAAAGGGTTACAAAATGGTAAATTAAGCTGTTTCCTTGATGGTATTTCGGAGGTGCTGGTTTGCCCAAACTGCAGTAAGAGGCTTTCATCTAGTAAGTAAAGTATGAAAGCTGTTTGCAGTTGCAGAATATAGCTGAAGTTCCAAATTGGGTCTCAGAAAATAATGTCTGACTCAACAACAGATGAAATACATAATTTAATATAAATCTAAAACATTGTGGAGTTTCAAATGATTCAAAAAGTTTTGATAGACTTTGATTTTGTTATTGTTGGAGGAGAGGACAACATGTTTAGCCATCTACTAAAACTGGACATAATTTTGTTGAAAACCTCTGTTTAGCACTAAAGCCTTTATTTCAGTTGCATTTTGATGAATATATTTCACCATGTCAGAGGTTCTATAAGATCTCTTGGATGTATTTCTTGGCAAAAGTGGGTAAAAAGTAAAAATCCTAACTTCCATAATTGGATAACATTAAAGTTTAAACATAAGATATCTACTTCTAATTCTGGCCTAAACTAAACTGACAAGAAGCAGCACCAACATTCCTTCACTGGGTTTTTGCTGAATTAACATGAAAGCAAATCATACTGATAAATGTAAATCAAAAAAATAGAAGTGTTAATGTAATCGTCCAAAGCTACAAAAACTGAATGGGAATAATAATTATTTTGCTGCTTGTATCATCCACTAAATGCATTGCGTTTTGTTTTGTTAATTGAGGAGGCATTCTTCTTAACATTTAATTAATGAGGCACACCTGTGCACAAGCGCACCGCTCATGGTTAGCTTCATATTACAAAACATGAATGCATCTTACCTCTCAAATAAATAAACTGCTTGGAGAGATGTCTGCTGCTACTTCAGAGCCTCCTGAAGAGGGATTCCTTAAACACAGACCCACACTGGGACCAGGATCGGCCAGTAGCTGCTGGATGCAGCTGGTATTCTTGGTGAACTCCCTGTGGAGGAGACAATAGTAATCTGGTGTTTACTGTTAACATGTTTTCAGTATAAATTTTTCCCATTAACTACTGTAAAAATGCTTTTGCAATGCATGATGGGTAATTATGTGGAATGTTGCAGTCAGCTGCTGTAAATTCACATTGAAGCTCGCTTTGGGAATTGACCGTGCAACAATGGTTACTTTTAATCTGCCGACTGAGGAGAAGGTATAATTGGAAAGGAGAATTATTATTATACTATACTATACTAGGCTACTACTATTTATCATTACATTGCTGTTATAAGTGTACATGTACTGTACATATTAACACTTTATATTTATATTTTATATTAGAATATTTAGATTTTAATGTTTCGTTATGTTTTCTTACCAACTTTCTAATATTATTTCAATTGCTTAATACCTCAATATAAAAAGTGAGCAACTGTAACAAGATAGTTTTTAAAGTATTTCTGTCATTCTATACTTCTTGAAAATGCACCATCGCCCCAACTTGCATGTGTCTCTATATCACGTTGCTTTTCTATGACTGATTGTAGGTCTATTCAATTGTGTCCAGAGCCCACTGATAACAGATGTGAATAATTAAAAAAACTGTGAGGTTCCAGGCCAACACACATTTTTAAGTTAGTCTGGCGATGCCAGGTTAGAAAAACTGTAGCATATCCCACATTCGAACACAAACCTTGATGCCATGTTGCAGCTGCCAGTGTTCTACTAATTCCCATCCAGGACCCTTAATGCATACTGAAATATATACTCTTTTAATGTTTTGAAAATTAGTGATTCACTAGGTGTTGGGAAGTAAGTAAGATTTATATAACACTTTTTGAAACAAAATTACAAACCTTGGTCTGTTTGAGTATAAATTGTGCTTTCTCATTCAAGAGGGGTTTTTGCTTTCCTCTGCTTTCTTGTGTGTGTGTGTGTGTGTGTGTGTATGTTTTGTGTGAGCTTGCATCTATCTGGGCTCTGACACTCTCTGTTCATTTGCCAACAGCAGTAATTACATCACTGTCACTGCACTCATACACACGCAATCACACATAAGCACAAAAATGTGCACGCACAGCTATTAAATAGATGACCTGGTTTAAAGCATCATGCTGGTATACTTATCTTTTTTCCTGGAACTAATAAAGCCTATGAAGAGTTTAAACCCCACAGCTGTATTTACCGCAAAGCTCTTACTGTCTGTTACGGCAGGATTAATTTACCTCACAGGTGTCATAGGCTCCCATTATTTTCAAAAATCCCTAAAACAGCTCAGACACACTGCTGCACTGCCCTAACACAACAAATCATGTTGAACAACATGTGTATTTTGGTGTTGGGATTACAGGGACCTCACAGATGAATTCATGCATTTAACTGAACGTTTATCATGCGAGATATTGAGCTCAGTTCACTAGGCATCCTCCAGAAAGTCACACGGAGTTGTGAACCCTGACAAGAGACCCAGATGCAGATTGGTCAATGAACTGGGACCTCAAACACCTCATTGACAAAAAAAGCAGCTCTCTCTTTTTTTTTTTGGCTTTCCCTCTTCTCTGCTCCCCTTCTGGACGTGACTGCTAGAGCTGCCGACACAGCCTTCCAGCATGGCCTGCTCAGAGAAGACCTCTCTGATTTTACAGTCCTACTTAAGATCCTGCAACCAGCTCAGTTAGCAAGTGACTAACTCTGAGGACCAGCAGCTGGACCCTCACATCTGTACCATGACACAACTGCTTTTACCTTGGTACTATTACACAGTTAAGATAAACATAAAATACTTCTGATTTGACCTTTACACAACTGTTCTCTCAGCCTCTAGCTTGTCTGGCACACACACACACACACACACACACACACACACACACACACACACACACACACACAGTCCTTATCAGGGACACAGATCTCTTTGTCTTCTCTTTGTCTTAATGCATATTAGTTAGTTTATTTTCCTGTGCTTATCTTTGTAAATAAATGCTTGTGTACATGCATGCTGGTCTCTTTTAATATTGCATTAGAATGAATACTTGGCTGAATACTAGGCAGAATACTTGGCAGGGGCCAACCCCTGCCAAGTACGTAGAACTCCAAATCCTTCAATCCACTAGCTATTAATGGTAATTTTTTATAGCTATAAATGTAATTATGAACCATAATTACTAATGAATAGTTTAGCATAGCTTAGTGAGACTTTCTCATTAGCGACTACTGTTACAGTAAATATACCTGGTGACAGTGACTGTGGAAGGAGGATAATGTCTAGCTGGAGAAATAAATTGATTCTTTACAGTCAGTTCTGGTAGAATAGAAAGTATTCTGATGCAGGGACTGTGGTATTTTAGAAGTCACAGTAGGAAATCGCATGTCCCTAAATGGTTAAATGGACAGTTTAAAAACACAGATTTTAATGTCAATAGATAAACATAAATGTACATTGATTTTTTAAAATTTTTTCTGTGAAGTAGAAAAAGCCCTTTATATATTGTCATAACATAACCATAATGAACATAAAATGTTTGCATTTCACTTTGTCAAAAAAGTCCTATTTTTAAAACACTAGATTATCTGTGATAATTATGGGACTTAAAACAATAAAGATCCATAAAACAATAAAGGCACGCTGCCCACTTGGTCACTGAGTTTGACTTTGAGTTTGAAAGGATGACCAGCCTCTTCGCAGCAATGTTCATGTCGGGTGCATTGCCACGGACCTTTTGGTGAAGTTTGACTTGGCTAAGCTAGGCCACCCATCGCTTGTGAATGCTTGCCCACATTTGCCAGCTTTGTTGTAAGATTCTGCCTCTCCACCTCATACCATGCAGAGATGAGGAGGTTGGACAGAACAGTCCTGCATGTAGGGTGTAACATGGATTGAGGGGCCTTGGTTATCTCCCTAAATCATGGTGATTCAACTGTTGCAATGGGATGCAAACCCTTCACTATGAACTTAGAGACAGCACTGTGACTCTCATCCACTTTGTCAGATGGCATTCTCCCGGTGGGGTGATCAGAGTTTTGTGTATGGGGATGGAACTGTGGACTTGTGAGCCAAGAGCTGTCCACCATCTAAATTAATGAAGTTGGTAAATGTTAAACATATTATATATTAGCAGCACAAACAACTCACGCCACACTTTATGTAAACAATATTACTGAGCAATAGCTTCAGTATAACAGATGTAAAACACAACAAGGGGAAATTGTTGATATACATATTGACACCTTGGTAAAGGCATCCTGGCTCTGGCTCAATCTACATATGGTAGGTTGAAGGCAGTGGTTAATTTGTGCTGGAGCTAGCCGGAGCACCGCTCTGGTACGTCTGAGTTTAATCCTTCTGCGCAAATTAAGCACTGGTTGAAGGCTAATCGCTATTTCAGTCATATGTCGTTGTTCGCACATATGTAAGTAAAATGGTTGCACTGTAGAGCCCTAAATTTGATTACTTTCATCATCAGGGCTTGCTATTAAGTTGGGGTGCACTCATCATACATACCATGGATGGAGGAGGATGACTGTCCTGCAATGGAAGCTGTAGTCAGTGACCCAACTCAAAGACAATCAAAGGTACTGCATTTTTCCTTTATCTGATGCACAACATTGTGGTGCTTTATCTTTGATGTTGTGTTTCCCCCTTTTAGAAAAACTAACTTTGAACATAAATGTAATTTTGCTTTCTCCTTATCTTTGCCTTTAGTAAAATGGAGCCAAGCCTTTGACTGCTTTGTACATTCATGTATCCTGGCCAGCAATGAAGCGAACGGCAGCGCTTCTTCAGTATAGTTTAACGGTGGTTGGCAGGCAATTCACTTTAATTAAAAAAAATTATTAGACATTCAATGTATGTTCATGCACCAATGATTTTATTTAAATGACATGGCTTTTTAACATAACGTGGATTCTCGGATATTGAAAATTTTGGAACCGGGTCCTTATAAAACTGATCTTTCTAAAGTTCTGACATATATATATATATATATATATATATATATATATATATATATATATATATATATATATATATATATATATATATATATATATTTTTTTTTTTTTTTTTCAGTCAGGCAATAACAATAACATACAGAGAAGTCCATTACAATTAGTGAGAGAGATTGTCTTTTGCCCATTAAAGCCTGTAACAAATTGATTTACCACCACACACACACACACACACTCTGACAATACACACTAATGCCCAACAACAACACACACAAAAAAACACATCGCTGTACTTTGATCCTTCAGTTTCCTCTCTCTGCTCTCGTCTTCTTTCCCTCCACCGCTTCCTCTGCGCTGTACCAGGAAACATTGTATTGATAGAATAAACTGCCAACTCAACGCACTTTGATCTTTGCAACTACTCTGGTCCACCTCCCTCCCTACTTTCACCCTCTGCCACAGATTGTTCTTTTCTTCTTTTCCTCTTATTCACTTGCCATCTTTATCTTTGTATTTCCTCACATTTGTTCTCCCAGCGTACTTTCTCCCCTTCTTCTGAGGTGTACTTTTCACAAGTATGCTGTCTTTTCTTCAGTGTTCCCCACGTCCCCTCAAGATGAATCTTTACTTCTGTCCACACCACGTCTTTGTACGTCTTCTCTCTCTTTCAGTCAGAGAGGAAGGGAAATTATGATCTGCAGTTGGTGATGGTTTTGGTATGATATGTCTGGATTGTACACATTGGACAACTTTGCTTTGAGGATTCATTAGTTTTATCTCCACCTATGAATAGATGACAAGTTGGTGATCAATGTTGGGAAGGTCACTTTCAAACTGTAATAGGTTACTGATGACAAGTTACCCTATTAAAAATGTTATTTTAGCTTAAGTATTTCAATTTCTAATTTCCAAAATTTTTAATGAATGTTTTCAACTGTTAACCATTTTGAAAAGACAGTTTGAGAGGCAATTTAACTGGCAGAAAGGTGGTGCCGCATGAGAACACGAGAACCAATCAAAAGCATTAGAGTAGCATCAAATTTACTTTGGAAGACAAATTCTTAACAACAAAATTCTGATTATTCAACATATAGCCTAGATTTATACATAAAATATTCTGATGTGACCCCTTCCGTCAGAGTCTGAGACTCTGGTTTTGGTGATGGCTGAAAACTCTCCATCAGCTTCTCAAGGGAGGAACTTTATGTATGGAAGGAAGGCAGTACTAACACATTTACCATCAACTTAACATTCAACTTAACTTTTATTTTAAAACATGCACCAGTGAACTCATTTTCCCACAATCCTCCAGGAATTCACATGTCAGCAGCGGGCCGGTCACTCCACGATCTCTTGGCCCTGTCCACTCCACTCCGGCTCTGGTACTATAGGTTGTGTCGCTAGTATGGCTGACGCGCTGTAAACGGTTCGTGATCGTTCATTTGGCTGAATTAATATTACGCACTACTACAGCTGGGGGCTCTCAGCAGCGTCACACAAATTTTCAAATGTTTTCCCTCTCACGGAGAAAAGAAAGGACAGGTCCAAACAGCTGTTGTGTAAAGCTTAATTATACAAAATGGCTACATATGATGATATTATAATAATTATATTTTCATAATTATAATAATAAGTAGGGATGTCCAGATCCAATCACGAGATCGGAAAATCGGGCCCGATCAAGTTGTTTCAGACTTGATCGGAATCGGACGTTACCTCCTGATCAGGACTCGGATATAAATGTATATATATGTATATATAG
This sequence comes from Lepomis macrochirus, assembly GCA_024633595.2. Taxonomy (NCBI): domain Eukaryota; kingdom Metazoa; phylum Chordata; class Actinopteri; order Centrarchiformes; family Centrarchidae; genus Lepomis; species Lepomis macrochirus. Next base: position 8,128,428 of record JALXJV020000022.1, on the reverse strand, counting down.
ATGTGCTTTGCAAACACTGTGGCACTTTTATTTCTGTATTTGTTTACATGCCTGCCGGGTATTTTAAGTTGAGGTGCTATTTGTTTTTATCTTTTTTTATATTTACTATGTTACACTGTTGCACTAAAGTCCAAAAGTGAAGAATTTATGTTATTACTTGATTGTTCAAGCTACCTCACAGAAGTGCTCTGTTTGTTAACAGAGGTGTTGAATATTAAAATAAGGTGAATTAAATAAAATATAAGGAACATCCTGGATCTGTTTTTTCGCTCTTCTTTATTTATTTATTTTTAAGTATTATAGAAGTATCGGATTGGGACCGGCATCGGTAGATACTCAAAATCAAATGACTTGGACTCGGACTCAAGAGCAAAAAACCCTGATCGGGACATCCCTAATAATAAGACAAACATGCCTGATACTTTCACAGCCAGGCCTACATGCTTGCAACACTAATGATTCAGCAGTAAGAATCACAATCTCAGTTTCACTGTTTTCCACTGTAAACCAACTGGTTGTGGTCTCCCTTCCCACTCAAATATCAGCTACAGTCATAGCTTGTGCCAGTTTTTTCGTATTTTCAACATCAATTCTACTCCACCTTCACTGCGATGATTTTTTGAATCAAAATAGAGATGTTGGCTGGCAGTGATGTTATATTTAGCCGTATATCAAAAGCTATTCAGCATATAAAAATGTGTCAATTATCTTGTTTGGCTAATAGGCACTTCTTATGACTAGTAAGGATGTGAAGAAGAAATTATAACTGGATCATGCAAAGCATAGCCTTTTGGGGAAAATTCCACAAAACAAACTCCATTATAAATGTGTTAAATTGCAGTGACATAAATAAAACCTAAAATTGCCACACTGCTCAATTCACTTCTTGTCAGCTCCAGAGCTAAAAATGTAAACCTCCCAGGGTCCTTGACTGTTAGCCCCCAAAGAACAATTTGTCTCTTTTCTTTCCTCTTCTTTTTTCTATCCCTTTCTCATCTCTCTCGCTGTTCGATGCGTTTAAAAAAACATGTATTCCTCCTTTCATCTTTTTCCTTCTCCCATCCACCACTCTCTGCTCAGCGCTCCCCTCCACTTAAAAAACATGTATGCATGCGTCTTTTTCACCCCTCTCTCTTTCTCCCTGTAAATCTACCAGTGTATCCACCCTCCCCTCCTTGGGTCCTCTCTCTATTTAAACATCTTTCAACTTACCATGCACCCATCCAACCGCAGAGAGGGAAGAAGAAGAAGAGAGGAGGAGTGAGGAGAAGAACTGGGAGGGGAGGGAGGAAAGGAAATTACAGCAGAAAGGAGAGCCTTTGGAATGGAAAGGGACCCTTACCAAATGTTTTATTCCTTCTTCGCCGCCTCTCCATCGATTTCTTTCCCTCTTTCACAGTGTATTTAACCCACAATCCAGTATGTTTCCTCTCTCCCCCTCCTCCATGCACTCATTCTTCATCTATCAAACTTACTCTTCTACTAATTCATTGTGAGGTCTGAATATAAATGTTGCAAAAACCTGACAATCTGCCAGTGTTTTGAAATAATTTTCTTAAAACTCTTGATGCGCTTCTGCTGCCTTGTTTTGAGGCACTGAAACTTGATTCTAATAAATACCGGCACATAAAACTGCATTAGTAACAAGAGGAATTATCTCTCTGGCAGATTTCTTTCACTTGGCTTTAAGAAAAACACGTCGCTCCTCTTATCTTCCTTCCATCTGTCACCTCACCTCTCTTGCCTTTTTTTCCCAAAGGTGTCTGTGTTTACGAGTTTACCTCCACCTCAGCCCGCTAAACATCCACAGCATGAGGGAAGTCAAGCAGACTTAGGTAATGAGAACGGTAGTATTAACATTCAGCCAGAACCTAATTGATCCACACAACATAGTTTAGCTGCAGGGCCCCAAAGTAAGACTGTGACTTCTGTCTTCCAAATTATTCCTTCTTCATCTGTAGTCTGCCATTATGAGAGGTCAGATTTCTCCCAGGCAAACAGAAGCTCTGTGAGAGAACCCAAGCAATCCAAAACTGAGACCATTCTTACCAATGTCAACAAACTATTGCACATCCTCAAGTAACAGAAAAGTTTGCCTTAAAGTCAAGATAGCACTAGAAAAAATGAGAAAGACAGCTATGCCATTATGAGATAGCTATCGCCAGTTCTAAAGCACAATAAAAAGTCCCTTTACTGCTCAAACACGTATACGTACTGTGCTCCTACAATATAAGGCAAACAATTATAAAACTCAAATGGTCAATTCACAGTGCAATTATAGCTGTAAATGTGTGTGAGACTACTCTCTCACTCTCTTAGATACTATAGTATCCATAAAATGAACTGTGAGTGTTTGGCAGAAAGGCAATTTCATAGCCATGCTCATATATCTCAACAACTACTAGATGGCTATTAATTGCTACATGGTCTCCAGAGCATGAATCAAGATTACTGTCTTTTCATCCAGCGCTATCATCAGATCAACATTTCAGTTTGGTCAGTCCAATATTTTGGTTTATGACCTGTAAAGTAATGAGATTCTCATCAGCCTCAGTTTTACATTGTGTTTATTGCTAATTGGCAAGTGTTTTCATGCTAATACGCTAAACTAAGATGGTGAACACAGTAAACAATGAACCTTCAGCATGTTAGCGTTGTTATTGAGAGCATGTTAACATGCTGGCAGTTGCAGTTAACTCAAAGCACCACTGTGCCAAAGCACAGCCTCACAGAGTTGCTAGCTATCCATAGACTCATACTTTCATATGTTCTTGTTCTGCAATGTATTACAACCGTTTTGGATGTAATCAATGTCTCAATGTATGTCTGTATTCCAGTATTACCTGTGTTTATTCAGCACAAGCAAGGTGATGCTTTGAAAAAATGTATTGATCTTGCAAAGTATAACAATCAACTATGGATACATACTGCACTGGCAAAACAAAGGGACTGACATCAAACACTTTAGATCATTGAAACCTTCTGCTGTCAAACATGGGGTATCTGTGGTGGACATGTCTGTAACATGAAAGGTTATTCTCCTTTGCTTCAGTTTGGCCACTTCATATCTTTATGTGTGATTCTTTGCTGGAAAAGGAATTTGCACCACATACAGAATACCATTCAACATCTCCTACAAAAGCGGTATTTTTGCTTGTCATACTCAGGGTCCAAGTAACCTATAGCTCAGGTGAATGGGAACATTTTTTCTTTTCATTTTATTATGATGCGAACACAAAGACCAGCGTCAATGTTATATATATATTTTTTTGTATTACTTCAGTTAGTCAAAATGGAAATATTTGTATAATTTCAAACACTGTCTTGAAACTGGACTAAATCTTGAGGAATTCTCCACATTCTCTTCATTGTGTTTAAAGCGCAATGTTAAATGGGGTGTCTACATAATACAACAAAAGGCTGCTTGGCATTATTTATAGTGTATAGTTTGTATTGTGTTGTGATAGTAGGTTTTGGGATATACATTTAAACCAATCTCCGTCTACATTAAAATGCTCAAAAAGTGTCCATTCACGTACATTGGGAATGTACGTGTCGGTGTAAACAGCAAACAGATTGTCTACTCAGCAACAGGATTTCATGCTTATGCTTTTAAGCTAACCATCTCCTGGCCCTAGCTTCATATTTAGCTTATGATGTGATATGAGAGGTGTCAATCTTCTTGGCAAGAAAGCACATATTTCCCAAAATGTGTTCGTTTAGGTAAAATCTGAATGCATAACCCTTAGAGGGGTTGACTCCTGCTTTTGTCTTTCACCAGTCAGATATACAAAAAGAAGAGACCTAGAAACAGTTATCTTCTAAGATGTAGGTCCTCAACATGGTGATTACTTTGGATTGAATTCTATGGGGTGTCTTGGAAGGTTTTAGAAGATAATTGCATCTACACTTAAAACTGTAATAATATACTAGCACTCCTTATGCTTTTCAACTCAACATGTATAAGTAGCAAGCCAAAGTTGTGTTTGTACACAAAGGTATGCTGCATCTTTGACAACACTATACTTACCGCAGATGTGTTGGAAATTATACCTCTTCAACAGCGGTGCAGACCTTCTTTCACTCAACTATTCACTCCCCCAGTTAATAAATATGGATTCAATCCTCCTTACTTCTTCTTTCCCTCACCCCACTTCCCCTTCTGCCCTGCTACCATTTCCATGCCTCCCCCTCCTTCCCTTTTCTCATCCCTCCCTCATGTTTGTCCTCATTGAAAAGAAAAAGGGAGCGGCAGTAAATGAAAAGTCAGACAGTATTCAAATCAGCCTAGTTCCCGGGGGAGTGCTGCAGGAAAGCGTACACTTAAGGTGCTTTGGGAAGGGTAGAGGGTGGAGAAATGGATGAAAGAGTGGGGTAGGGGTTGTACAAACATCTCCCGCGTCCTTTCATCTCCGTCGAGTCCCTCGCCCCCCAAAGCCTCTCAAGTGTATTTGGCGCTCAGCTCTGCCTCTGATTTTAAACATTTTGTGGCGTATGAGCAAGCCAGACATCCTCCGCACAGCATGGTGCTGCGGGAAGGTGTTTATTCTCTCGTTTCAACCATTCACACTCTTGAGCTGTGTGACTAATTGGTTGGCAAGTCAAATTCAAGGGGTAACAGCAACGCCAAGCAACAGTGTGTATTTTGTTTTCAGGGGCACAGCGAAACAGCTTCAAGAGAACACGATCTGCTGCTGAGCCAGTCTCTTCTTTATACTGTCATCCTGTTGTTGGCTACAGTGTGTCAACACACTCACACAGCTTTTTAGTAAGACCGTTTAGGAGTTGAAGAAGAAGTGAGGAGGAGGCGTTGGCCTCCAGTTATAAGCAGTGACATAAATAAAATCTAAAAATACATATTTATATGTGAGATTGTTTACTGTATGTAGCTCCTGGGGCTGAGTGTTAAACTTGTAAATACTTTAATCTTTTCTTCACCAAGTTTTGAATGGGGAATTTTACTTTTAGTCTAGTCATTTATCATTTTGCAACCCTTTGCAGGGGACAAATGGGGAGCACTGAGTTTTTTTTCAGATTGACACATCACCTTCAGACACTACAATGGCACTTTTCCCACAACTTTTAATTAATGCAGCAGAAAAAAATCTTCAAATCAGCGTTCACACCTTACAAGTGTTTTGTAGTTTAAATTCAATTTGATGAATTTGCTGTTTAGGTCTGGTTTGTTTAACACTAGAGCTACCAGAATTCTATAATGACTTGAACGGTCATACCAGCCATTCTGACCACTCATACATTATTTGTGTATAATTTCAATAACAATATAAAATCTAAGATTGAATGGATCTGTAATGTTAGGATAGCTAATAGTAAACATCAAGACATGAAACATTAACTTATGAAAACATCACTAATATGCATTTTAGTGGACAGTAAAACCCTTTATGGACACATATGAAAGGCATAAATATCCCAAAATAGCCAAAACAGACAATCTCACCGTCAAAGGAAAAGAATATGAATATTTGTTAAAGTGCAAGAAAACTAACTGATTTTGACACTTGTGGATAAGTAATTTACAGTCAAAGACAGGTAGTACCTTCCATGTGCTGATCCACACACTACCTTGAGACATTTGTCACAAGTGTTCTCTTCAGTTATTTCAATTTGGTTTTAGGGTGAAAGCTTTCTTTCCTCTTTGGATTTAGTCAAATCTAAAGTATTAGCTTTAAAATAGCAAAAAATAGTTGCTAGGAAACGTTGACACATCTTCAAGAGTGGTACAAAGGAGAAAACACTGAAATGATACAACTGTCTGTAATGCATACGGTCAATATGACTTCTATGGCCATTCAAGGTAGAAATACTCCTTTCTGTTTTGTAATTCTAATAAAATAACTATGTTAAAATAAAATGTAAACATATTTAGGAAAAGTCGGGGTGCTGTAGGAACATGGATTTTATCCACAGTTTTAAAATTTTGTGATGTTAAAAAAGATGGAAGCCACAAGATCATGCGATGTGAAACAAGTGTGACTGACCTAAATACACCGACCTTATTTGTCAGCTCATTATTTTAACTAGTCCTTTCAGCTTGTTGCTGTACAGTATGAAACTCCAGATTTATCTGCTCATTAAAATCTATCACAACTAAAGTCCCAGGACCATCTGGTCTACATTAACAGTAACCTATGTTTTTGTGTGTGTTCTAACTTATATTTACTTTTACTGTTTCTCACCAAAATGTGTGTATCTCCCTGAGGCTGAACAGATGTGTGGAATGCCTTTCCCTTGTTTGTTTTACATCATCTGGCATTCACAAGCCAGTCTTGCCCTCACAAGAAAAGAAGTGTTCAGTAAAGTGAAGCAGAGTGACCTGCTATAGGTCAGTATAACCTTGTAAATGTTCATGTTGTGACTCAGAGTGACAGGTCGCCATAGCTTGGAACAAACAGCTGGTAGCGCAGATTCTTCAGTCAGATGCTGTTAAACCACTACGGGATAAATTAATATAATTAAGACTGCCAGTCTGCCTTTAAACAACATTAAATGAAATAGAAAAAACATTGTGGGAAAATGTTTTCTTTGTTTAATATACTGTATTGATTTAAGGATGATTATAGTGTCCTCATCGCTCCATACAAATCTGATGTTTTGGTCTTCCATTTTCAGTCTGTTCAGTGCAGAGTCACATGCTTCATGTACATCATGGCTTATTCATTAAGCCTCTTTTCATTGCACTTGAACACATTTTGGTTTTAGAGATTCAGCTTTTTTGAATGTCTGGTGTTTCCACATAGGGTTTTTTTTTAATGCATAGATTGAAAATGATGGATGAGTACTCAGATTTTACCATCAGAGTAAAATGTGTCGATATCTGTTACCTAATAAACAATAAATATAGGAACCTTCTGTTTTCATAGAAGAAAAAAAATAGTTATCTTACGATTGTAATCAGAAAAATTGCTCTCAAGCTCAATTCTGAGGCTGTTAATATAGCATACCTCTGATCAACCCATACCAATTTCAGGCTGAATTCCTGTTAGTTCTGTCCCTTCCAAGTTCAGATACAGATACAGATAATTTAATCAGTAGAACAGATACAGATACACAAAGAGGTGTACTCGCTCACCCTTTTTGAAAATGCGTCACAAACACTAGAAAATGTCTAGAAACACTAGGACGCACTCATTCCCTGTGGCTCCTCTCTCAAATAATGCAGCATGTGTGTGGTGAGCTTGATGTAATGTATTTGGTGAACTGCCTCACCAACCTCAATGCAGTCTGCACGTCATTTAAACTTTGCCTTAAGATTTTTCATGTAATGAAAATAAAACCCTCGGAAAGAGGAGGACATTCAGAGTCACATGTGGTTTGAATACTGAAGGCCAGATGATCCCGAATAACAAATATGATCCTGCCTCATCTTCGCACCATTACAACGTCTTTCCCTGCAATAAAGTTGTTTTTCACTCATTCCATTCCCTGCTTCCATATAGTGCTTCAGCATTTCTTTCACCTGGTAAAGCACAGACGCTTAAGTAAGATATGTGAAGGCTTTGCTCATATTATGCAGAAATCACACAAAGCTGGACATTGTCGCAAAAGTCCTTGACAATAAATGATGCCATATCCACTTACACAACCGTTTATGTAAGCCGCCTCATCTCAAGGACCTTTTACATATTCTGAGGATGATTTAGTTGTTCCCCTCATGTAACGCATTTCAAAATGTAGGAAAGTAAAATCAGACAAAGCATGATTTTTATGTTAAAAAAAAACAAACATCAAGGTTTCCTCAGATGTCTTATCCGAGTTTTATATCATGAATGAATACAGGCTTTTATTTCTCTGAAATTATTAGCTGATTAGCTAAATCCTTGTTTTCCTGACAAGTTTCAACCTTAGAGGAAAACAAGACGTAAAGCCTCATTTGTTTCCTGCGCGCTCCATTTGCTTGATATGAAATGATGTTGCTAACTTGACACTTTGCTCTAATTTAATAGGAGAAAGTTCAAAAATGAATCTCATTATATCACTTTGAGGTGAAGTCGAGGTTCACTCACGACACATTGACACATTCAAAGTCACACATTCACACTTCCTGCGTCGCGTACACGCTGACGCACTCTTTCTCTCGTACACAAACACGTCACCACAGTTGGCCAGCGCATGCTGACACACTCATTAAGCATTCTTTTTGGCTTCATGAGCAAAGGAAGAGGGGCAGAATAATTTAGCTTGGATGCGCGCACGCACACACACACGCACGCACACACACACATTTGTGTTATTCTACTCTCGAGAACGATCCATTTACTTATATCAGGTCTCTACTTTCAACCTCTCATTAAATCCCTCAGTTTGACATTTGATCCTACAGAACTAAAGTAAAGACAATTAGTTTAGATGGATAAAAACATGCATACAAGCTTACACACACACGCACACACACACACACACACACACAGCAGAATAATTAGTGTTCGGTTCATTATACAACACCACAGTCCCTGAAGGCTCAGATAATTTCGAATAGGAAATCTACTGCAAAGCCACGGGATATTGTGCTTTGTAGAGTGTGTGTGTGTGTGTGTGTCAGCAATACACCTGCTCAGATGCTCATATAACCATATGGATGGCGTAACAAGGTGGGGGGGAAGCTGACAGTGAGAAGACTATGAGATACTGTGGTGGAGGAACTCAACATGCTGCAAACAAAATCACACACGCACACACACACACACACACACACACACACACACACACACAAACAGAATTGATGGCCTTAGCTAGAAAATTTGATTTGTAGTCAATTAAAACAACATCAACCATTAGTCAGCGACTAGTCAGCGTACACACCATGTACAGTTTAAATGAAAAGAGGAAGCTGTTACACCACACCACAGCTTAGCAACACTTTTTACAGGTCCATTGATTTCTAATAATTTCCAAGGACGTTTCCTGGGAAGAACTAATTTACCAAGAAGTATGGTTATAATGACATTGTTCAGTTGATACACTTCCACTTAATTAATTCTAACTAATTGCTAGCATAGCAGTTAGTGCTGAGCCTGCAAAGATATGAACTTTGGAGTATATAGTTTCCAATAAGAAATGAAAAAGTGACAGGTTGCTTCAGATTAACCGAGCAGTTATTTAAGTGACAACTAAAATAGCTTTGTCTTGACGTTTTCCTCTAATTAGTTTTTAATAGTTCTTCACGTGAAATCATTAATGGAAATCCATGTAGAAAAGACCCATAAAGTATAGCATTACCCACGCTTTTAAAATTCACTTTAAAATCACCTTTAAATGGATGGTCAGGAAGCTTAGAATGAGAGTTGCCCTCTTTAAGCCTTGATTACTCTGCTGTAAATGTGCACACACTGAGCTTGATCCACCCCCGCGATCTTATTTAACAGTTTGACAGGTTTCCAAGCCTGTTCTTATTTCGCAGGTTAAGGTTGCCACAGAAAACCACATTGTTAAAGCATCCTTTCTTTCCCCCGCTCCATTAAATTACATTCCTCAGGCCTTGTTGTGACAGCTTAGCTCCCAGCAAGCCTCAGCAAAACGCCCAGTCTTCTCAGAGGAATCGAGCAAACAAGCCCTCTCTCAGACCCCGCAGAGTCTTTAGCCCTCAGCCTAGAGGTAGGACTCCGGGTCTTAAAATGCAAAGTTACTCTCAGTGAGACGGACATGGTGACGTGCAGAGGTTGATTCATTTTGTACCACGTGCTGGTATCTGCTATGATTGCTTTGTGCTGCATTTCCTTTAGATTACTTGTCAGTCAAAGGCTGTCAATGGGACTGTGTTGTCTTTTTCTCTAAAGGAGTTGGACTTGATGACATTCCTGTCTTTGTGTCACCCAAATAACAAGAAACACATCACTTTGTGCACTTCTCTCTCTTTTTTTTAAGATGTCTGCCAGATGATCGATCTGGTGTTGCTAAACAAGGTTTTATTTATTGTTAGCTTTAATACAACAGTAACCCTGAGCCCTCACGTTGTCACCTCTCTCTACTCAACTTACACACCTTAAACACTGATGATGTTAGACCTGCAATAATAATAACTGATATTTTTACGGCAGAAGCACATTGTGAACACAATATTAGCATATCGCCACCATTTAAGTTGATTTGAGTTGACATCCAGCAGTTACAGATTAAAAATGAGCATTTATTTGGAGTTGTGCTTGTGTCCATCTGATGAATATTCACTCTCTTTTAGCTCTGTTTTTGGTCTCCACCAACTCCTGAGAGAAATATCTGGCTGTTGAGCTGATAAAGGGCGGATGTGATTGGGAGGAGAGAGTGGTCGTCCACTTATCAGAAGGTTGGTGGTTTGATCCCTGGCTCCCCCAGGCATCATATCAAAGTATCCTTGGGCAAGATACTGAACATGAGATTGCTGGATGTGTGTGAATGTGTATTTCTGTTTCTGATGGCAGATGGCACCACAGCCTATCCCCTCAGTGTATGAATGAGGTGAATGTGTAGGTAGTGTGAAAGTGTTTGAGTGGCTGGAAAGACTACAAAGGTGCCATACAGATCTATTACCATTTAAATGCTCAATTCTGTTCACTAACTAGTAGGTAACTATTTGGTGCTGAGCAGGTAGTGTGCAGTAGGCTTTTAGAGCTTTTTCAGACAGCCCGTTTCTCATAATTAGATGTCAGATTTCATAAACACACTATCGGGTCGGTGAGGTAGAGAGTGGGGAAGACATGTTTCCAAGGGCCCTAGGCTGGAATCAAACTCAGGGGCACAGCTATAAGGACTAAGCCTCGCACTTGGGGCATCACTCCACCGACTATGCCACCTTCACTCCATTGTTTTCCTCAATTTCAGTTTGTTGCTTCTGCCACCCAACTTTATTCATTAACTGTGCACCTGATTCAGAATGTGACAGAGTCTTTATTAGTTGAAAGGCAGTGTAAATGTCACAGATTATTACTTTAAGCTTCTTCTACACATACAGTCACTGTACAAAAGCTGCTGCTAAATCCGCAAAATATAAAATGAGAAAACTGAGAGACGGAGGGAGGGAGGGAGGGAGGGAGGGATGGGGGGAGGCAGGGTGAAAGAGGGAGGGGTTGAAAGGGAGAGAAAACGAGGAAGGAGGATATAGAGCAGGATATTCTCCTCCAAAGCCTCTTACCATTAAGCATTTACAGCTTAAGAAAGACGTTGGAAGGTCAATCAAGGAGGCGTGAACCAGGACATTACTGACACACAGGACTGCGGATGTGTGAGCTCACTTCTGTGGCTGTGTAGGACAGCTGTACACCAGAGGCAATGGGCTTTTTACACAAATTAAACGAGGAGAATTGTTTCCCCCCTCACAGTCTCGTGTGACTCTCTAGCGGTTTGGGTTCCTGTTTAAATATTCACCTGATGTCTGTTGGCATCATCGGCTATTGAAATTTAAAACCAGGGAGAGAGCCTGAATGCGATAGGAGTACGGCCGTGGGGGTAATTTTGGTTTTAATCCCACAGGAGTTTGAGTTTGTATCTCACTCTCTTTAATTAACTAACTTTGCCTAGATAAAGCACATCAGTTTCATTGACTTTATTACCACTAATTTTATTGAACGGTCTAACATGGAGGCACTGCTGAAGAACACAGAATAAGCTTAAATGTGTTCACAAAGGTTCAGTAATGATTCACCATCAGTTCAGTCAATTCAATTTACTTCATTTGAACAGAAATGTCTGATAATTGAAGTGAGAACATCCACTTGCAAATGCCTGTCAGAACTGTTTCATGTCAAACAATTTTCGGTAATTTAATTGCAAAGTGAATCAATTTCCTGTATTGATGTTAACTGATAGTGACTTCACCCATACTGGCTGTGGCCCCCGGGTCTCTTTATCACTGTCGGGGCTGGTCTAGGGTAGCGCACTTTGTTCTGTTTATGATACGCATGTATGTCAGGTGCTCTGTAACACATCCTTATTGCTGTGGCAACAAAGTAGTTAGAGAAGGAGATGATAAAGGCAGAGTTTTGAATCTGGGTTTGATATATTGAGATATCAACACTTAAGTATTACATAGTTTATTACTTTGACTGGATATGGTGATATGTGAGGGTGCTTTCGCGTCTCACCCGTTTGATTTGAATCAAAATAACTCCTAACTGCTAATTTGGTTTGTTTGGGCTGATGCGTCAATCAAACTCATGGGAACTGCTAGGGACGAGATCCATATAATCGTGCAAGATAATTTGGTAGCCATGGGAACACATATGCGTGTCAACAAGTGCTGCGATTTTGTCCCCTCAATATAGTGTGAGTGCATAATTGCCCCCTAATTTTACGGGTACAAACCGGCTCTTTTCCAACCTGTCCATCATTATTCATGACATATGTGGTCCACCTCCAGCTTGAACTAATAATGCTCACGATCAGCAAATAGATAAACACATAAGGTACACTAAAGTGCTGCATGGCTTGCTGTTTTTCTCTACATGAATCCATGTAGTTATGATGCAGGATGACAGTGATCACTGAACTGTCCAATGCCTGAGTAACCTGTCACACCATATATGTCATGTTTATGCCTCTCTTTTTCAGGTGCATCTGTGTGAACATGAAACAGAGCAGAACTAAAAGGCAACAATGTATATCTTGTTTTCTTTGATCCAGGCCCACTGAACCAAACTACGGGTCAGTAAGCTAGCTTAAAATTAAAGCCTTTCGATTGTGCTACTCCAGCTGAGTGGCTGTCCTGGATATTGTCATTTGATCCTGTCATTTTACATGATAGTGTTAAAGATAAACACTGGAGACTTCTACTACTACAGATTTCCTGTATCTTGAGTTAGTAACTTATGATGCTAATTTCAATCTAATCGCAGGAAAAAAATGATGTGAACCCTTTGGAATTAGCTGGATTTCTGCATAAATTGGTCAAAAATGTGATCTGATTTTCATCTAAGTCACAACAATAGACAGTCTGCTTAAACTAACTTCACACAAACATTTATATCTATCCATGTTTTTATTGAACACACCATGGAAAGAATCACAGTGCGGGGAAGAAGTATGTGAACCTTTGGATTTAATAAATGGTTTACCCTCCTTTGGCAGCAATAACCTCAACCAAACGTTTCCTGTAGTTGCAGATCAGACCTGAACAACGGTCTGGAGGAATTTTGGACCATTCCTCTTTATAAAAATGTTTAGTTGAGCAATATTCTTGAGATGTGTGGTGTGAATTGCTCTCTTGAAGTCATGCCACAGCATCTCAGTTGGGTTGAGGTCAGGAATCTGACTGTGCCACTCCAGAAGGTGTTTGTTCTTCTGCTAAAGCCATTCTGTTGTTGATTTACTTCTGTGCTTTGGGCTGTTGTCCTGTTGCATCACCCATCTACTGTTGAGCTTCATCTGGCAGACAGATGGCCTTACCTTCTCCTGCAAAATGTCTTGATACACTTTAGAATGTTTTTTTTTGTCAATGATAGCAACCCTTCCAGGCCCTAAGGCAGCAAAGCAACCCAAAAACATGATGCCCTCTCCACCATACTTCACAGTTGGGGTGACATTTCGATGTTGGTGTGGTGCACCTTTTTTCCTCCACACATAGGGCTGTGTCAACTTTGGTGTCATAGTCCACAGATTATTTTTCCAGTAGTGCTGTGGAACATCCAGGCACTCTTGCAAACTTCAGACGTGCAGCAGTGTTTTTTGGACATCAGTGGCTTCCTCTGTGCAGTCATCTTTGCAGAAATGCCACTCCTGGGGAGAGTAGCAATAGTGCTGAACTTTTTTCCATTTATAGACAGTATGTCTTACAGTGGACTGATGGACATCAAGACTTTTAAAGAGACTTCTGTAACCCTTTCCACCTTCATGCAATTCGACAATTCTTAATCTTAGGTCGTCTGAGAGGTCTTTTGGTCGAGACATGGTTCACATCAGGCCATGCTTCTCGAAAATAGCAAAGATAAAATTGATGTTTTTTATAGTGCAGGGCAGCTCTAACCAACACCTCCAATCTCATCTCACTAATTGGACTCCAGCTTGGCTAACTTCTTACTCCAATATCTATAACTTAATATATTTGGAGAAGTCATTAGTCTAGGGATTCTCATAATTTTTCCACCCTGCACTGTGACTGTTTACTCAGCGTGTTCAATAAAAAACATGAAAATATATACTTGTTTGTGTGGTATTAGTTTAAACAGACTGTGTTTTTCTGTTGTTGTAACATACTGTAGATGAAAATCAGATCACATTTTATGACCAATTTATGCAGAAATGCAGGTAATTCCAAAGGCTTCGCAAACTTTTTCCTTGACTGTATAGCTATATTTATTTGATAACAATACTTACTAGTTACTTTGCAGATTCAGATTAATATTGAATATGAATTGACTAATGAATTATGTATTATTATGGATTAAGATACCCAGCAGTATTTATAGTTGAAATGACCCATTAACTGTAACATTATTGATGATGAAACATTAAAGAAGTCATATTATGCTTTTTGGCTCTTTCCTTTCTTTAATGTGTTATAAATGTTTTTTTGTTTTCATCTCAGAGAAAGTTACTATCTCCCACAGAAAACACTGCTCCTGAACTGCCTGAAAACAGCTCAATTGCAGTCCAGCATTTACTTCTGTAACCTATCTGCATCACTATGTAACTTCATAATGCTCGCTTCCCAGCTTGTGCGGCATGCCTTATGCCTCCCTTAACCCCCACCCTCCATACAAAACGTTAGCTACCCTACTGTGATGTAGAGACAATCCACCGTTAAAATGTTTTATAAATAAATTTGTTACAAAATAACTTACCACTCTGAAATTAATAACTTACCACTCCAGACTAGGTTGCAAAGCTGAACCGAAGCCCTGGTTACCAGCTTGTCAGGACCCGAGCTACTCTGCTTCTGATTGGTTATTCCTTAAGTAACTTCTGTGCATGTGTAACTCACAACAAAGATCAAATGAGAGGTGAGATGCTTCCATTACAGAGCTCTAGCTGAAACAGAGCATTCAACACAGAGTGAAAGGAGGTGCTGCAGCAATGTGCAGTATGACAGAAATACAGTGTTTTTTGAAAATTAAACCATGTAAACCTATGTAGGTACAACCCCTAAATAAAATTATGACACTGAAAATCAGCATAATATATGAAAATCACTAATTATAATCCAATGACTTACTATACCACCAGTTGTGGATGTAGTCATACATTCATCATACAGTTTTCACATACTCACTAAAGCATGTTTCCTTTAAATGCAGCAAGTAGCAGCTCTTGTGTTACAGTGAGTGCCTGTTCAGGAGTGTTATATAGAGAGAGTAAAAGCATATAGAGAGCCGGAGTCCTGCCCCCTCTCATATCTAGCTACTGTTCCACTTACACAGCTGTGTTATTCAACAGGTTTTTCTCAAAGCATGGTTTTTTAATTTGTGCTTTAATGTTAACATTTTTTTGGCCCATTTTCTACTACTGTTCTGTTCAACATATCCCATGAGTAGTCATTGGCATTTTGTCAAGGCCTCATGGGGCCACTTTTCTAGAATCACACTCTCATAAATGTGTTTTCAGTCAGTGAAAAGTGGGAGGTTTGGAAATGAGATCCGTTGCCCTAAATTAAAACCAGACAGTGTGTGTGTGTGTATGTGTGTTTGGGTGTGTGTGTCTAGGTCTTTAGCAATCTCAGTAGAACCTGACGCTGGAGACATCATTGGTGTCATTTTGTGTGGAGCTCATCCTCGCTGGATGTAAAGATCAAGTGAAGTACATTTTCATTTTCAACATATATGTACATTATTAAAACACACATTCCATATTTCCCGTTTTCCTTTTATCCCCTTTTTATTTTACACAACATAACAACACAGTACATGTTGTCTTTTTCTGTACAGAAGCTTTCCAGTAGCTTGTGACCAACACAGGCTGTAGTATACCAATGTCAGTGAAAAGCTAACAGGGTTTTAGGTTCTTTTTTTTTATTCTTCCCTTTAAAAAATATCAATTTCATAAGAGGTCCGTTAAAGTCTTCATCTGTTTGTTACTTTTTGTCTCAGTTTTAGTCTGTCTACATGTCAAGAAACGTCTGTACTCCGCAAGTAAGAAAGGCTATGTGTGAAATCTCTCCCTTCCTTTGTTTTGTCCTTTCTGTCCTAATCCCTCGTTCGTGGAGTGTGGTGGAGTCCTAAATCCGGTTATGTCATCTGTCAGAGAGTCTTTTAGTGCAAAAGAAGGCACCGACTGCTATTCTCTTGCCACGGTATGGACACACACACTTGTGAACGTAACAATTGTGTGCTTTTCAGTCCTTGTAATGTTGTTTTTTTCCTCTTTTTTTCCTGTAGTTATTCCCTTTTCGTGGTATTTTCAGATAAGGTGAGTGTGAATCGGTAAATGACGTGGCGAGTCCGTTGACTTGTTTTCTTTTGTGCTATAAAGTGAAACCAACTCGAGGGCTCTACGAGACGGTAGCGAGAGGTCCATTCACCGAATGAAAAACAGGAAACTGTCAAAGTGAAAAAACTGTAAACTGAATACAAAGAGTTGTGGAGAAAATGTATGAAAATGATTTTAAAAAAACAGGCTGAAAAAAAAAGGATGTTCACACCCAGAAACACACAACCGTCAAGTCACACACATATAAACAGAAGTTCCAACATGAACACACACACACACACACACACACGATCACACACACACACGGACAAACCACATTCTAAACGGCAACAACACAATCAGTTTGATATATCACAAACACACCTTCATTCATACACCTATAACAAATTCAAACAAACACACACAACCTCACACATACATACAAAACATAAACAATAATGACTAACCCAAAGTTTATTTTATGTCTCGGTTGCCATCTCGCTCTATTTCAAACTGTGCTTTCTAGGATCCAGTCCAAATCGCATCGCCCTTTGTCCGAGTCCCCATCCCCATCTTTTGGGAGTAGCCCGCTCATCGATTGGCTCCTTTTGTTCCGCATTATGCGCCCTAATTTGGGCGCTCCTCCTGCTCCCTGTGGGGACAAGTGAGTCTTTGGGCCTCCTTCGCTGAGTGAGTACCTCCTCCTCGCCCTGCTCCGTCCTCCCTCTTCCACAGGGAGAGTCTGGTACTTGGCGGAGGCAGAGTTGGAGGCGCGAGGAGCCCTGCGCAGGATGGGTGTCTCTCTGAATCGCAAGGAGGGAACCGGGCTTGGGGTGGCAAGAGGGCTGGAGAAAGTGGAAGGGGTTAAGGGAGGCGGGGTTTGGTTGAGGGCGGTGGAGTTGTTGCGGTTGGTGTTGAGGTTCTCCAGAGGGGTGGAGGAGGGGAGGAGAGCAGAGGAGGCGGTGGAGGAGGAGGAGGAAGGAGGGCGAGGGGAGGAGGAGGGGAGATTTTCAGGAGCAGCCGAGGTGTTGGAGCAAGCCGAGCCTGGCTTACTCGGAGCGGGCTTCCGCTTTAGCTTGGTTAGTGAACCGGTGGCAGCGGTGGGCGACGAGACGCCAGCTTGACCTCTCTCTCCCGCTTTCTCTCGTTCCTCGGCTGCAGCTGATGGACTTCTGGACGCCCAAGGCTGGCTGACAACTGATGTAGCCGTGGAGCAGTCAGGCAGGGAAGAGTCAGACGACTGAGTCATCGTATCCTTGCCCCCTCCTCCTCCTCCTCCTCCTCCTGCTGTGCCGCTCCTTTTCTTTGTGCCTGCTGAGAGGTCGTCTAATCCGATTGAGCCGTGTTTAGAGACGCTGGGAGTCACAGTGCATCCCTGTGACTGCTGCCCGTTGGTCTGTGAGTGAACATTGGTCATAGACATCGAAACGCCTTTACCACCCTCACCTTGGTTACACACCTGAGAAAAAAAAAGCACAAAAAAGCATTACTTAAGGTTGTTTTAATCAAGTCATTATTTATATTGAGCTTACATTCCATTAAGCTTAAATTGTCCCAGTAGGTGATTTAGAACCATAAAAAATGACCAAGAAATATGCAAACACAATACATGAATTATATGAACTTTAATCTTGTCAGTCTTGATGCTTTTAAATTCTGCAGTGTAAAATATTTACAGCCAGGGACCTATGTATTGGGGTGAGTATTATGTTTGGTTAGAAAAAGCTTTCTGGGATGTACTTGCATGTTATACACTGTCAAGCATTACACTTATAAACAGCGCTATATATACGTTTATCAAGCCCATTCCCATGTTGAAATTGAAATAAAGAGATTAAAAGTTAGGAATGACACAAATTACTCAAGGTCAGAATGGTATAGGGAGTTGAAACTTTTAAATGTTAAATTGAAATTGTTACCTGTGAAGTCACTAATACAAAGGTAAAAGTCTGAATTACAGGTCACCCATCAATCTATTGGTTAAGGAGCATACAATTTAACAACCCCACTTGTACGGGCACATGTCATACTCTTTCCTATTTACCTTGAATGCTTTTTAATTTCTAATATCCCAAATCTTTTTATTTCTTTTCTTGCTGCAAACAGGCTTCTATAGAAAATTCAGTGAGACACGCCAATCATGTAGAAATACACAGACTCGATGGGAGTGTTGTTGGATGCTGTGACATACTGTCTCTTAAATGGTCAAGAAGGTCAAGTGAGTGTTTGCCAATCTGTCATGCTTATTCCTGCACACAGGCCCCTGCTCACCCAAACAAATCTGCCTGAGAAGACAAATCACGGCCTGGCCAGAGGGAGCCATGTCAGCACACCAAGACTGCTTTAAGTGCACTGGCTGGCCCATGTTCAGGGAGGCTGCCACTGACAAGGAACATTTCAACCTCAGGGAAAATGCTGAGTCTGTGTCCGGATACATATGTAAGTGCATAGATGATGTCTGTGTCACCAAGGACATCACTACCCGTGCCATATAGAAACCCTGGCTGACCACTGAGGAGTGCACCATGTTGAGAGTACGACATGCTGCCTTCAAATCCGGAGAGATGGATGGAAGCAAAGCGCGCTAGTGGTCAGAAAATCACTTTAATGACTCCAGGGACACCAGGCCCATGTGGCAGGGGGCAGGAACTATCACGGACTATAAGACAGCTTCAGCGCCCTTTGCTGACAACACTAACTTCCTCAATGGGCTCAACAACTATTTTGGACAGTTGGAGACACTCAACGACACCACAGTCGAGGAAAGCCGACCCTCATCACCATTACGAGGTACTCGGTTTTGACCCAGCTGATGTCAGAAGGACTCTGAGGAGAATCAGCTCACGGAAGGCTGCAGATCCTGACAATATACCCGGCTGTGTGCCGACCAACTGGCACATGTCCTCACAGACATTTTTTAGCACCTCACTGAGCTACACTGTCATCCCATCTTGCCGCCAAGACTGCTACCATCATACCAGTGCCAAAAAATCTACAATTTTATGTCTCAGTGACTACCGCCCCATAAAGAGCTTTGAGAGGTGGTCAAGGCTTAAGCATCCCTCTCTATAACTGGGTTTATTTTAGACCACATCATAAAGTTTGCAATCACAATGGTCATTAGCCTCATCCAGGACGACAAGGAAATGGCTTACAGGGAGGAGGTGAAACAACTAGCGGACAGGTGCAGCACCAGCCTGTCAGTCTGTCCTCGCATGATGACAAAACGAAAGGGGATCATTGGTGACTTCAGGAGAAACCGCACTCATCAACCCCCTCTACATCGACGGCACCACTGTGGAGTCTGTCAAGAACACAAGTGAAGAACATTGCTCTCCTGCCCTCCAGCAAGAGACAGCGCAGCATACGGTGCAAATCTGCCAGGTACTGCAAAAGTGCACATGCATATGAATTCACTGAGATACACACGCACACACACACACACACACACACACACACACGCACGCACACACATACTCGGACTTTGCCTGTCTAATGATTGCTTTTAACCACTGATGTGCAAGTTTACTCAGATGTGCAATTTCATTATATTATTATGTTTGCTTATATTATATTTGTGAATAAATCCTCTCACATAATGAAAAGGTTCTATCTCTAATTCTCTCTCCTTTCTGGCTAGAGTGGATTAAGACAGACAGAGACCCACCTTGTACCGTATCATCAGGATGATGATGAAAACTAGTACCGAGGCCACTATTATCCCGCCGATGATGATGATCATAGTCCCGCCGAGGAACTGAGACTGCATGAAATGACACCTCATGTACTCTGACTCGGTGGTAAACTGCACACAGCCGACCACACGCGTCGCTGTCAGAGAGCGTGATGACATCATCGTAGATGGCCAGCACGCAGAGGTCGTACTGGGTCCCTGCGGCCAGGTTGTTGACCAGGAAGTTCTTGCTTGATGGCGGGATCATCCTGTGGCAAAGGAGAGGATCAGGGAGGGAGGGAGAGAAAGGAAATACAAATGTTTAATATTTGAGAGCATCAGAGGACTAGATGGACTATGAGGAAGAACAATGTACAATGATAAGAGTGGTAATTGTCAACTGCCCCTTGCGGCTTCACACTTAAGGCATTTAACTGGTGAAACAGGCTTTTTTTATGAAACAGTCACAGGAAGTGCAACATGTTTGTCAGTGAGCTTAGCACTGACCACTATTGTTCATCAATAAAGCAGCTGTTTTCTGAAATACTGCAGGGAGTAATGGAACAGTCAGAGACAGCCACAGTGAGCTTGTTAGATAAAGCGCTGCAGGAGACCTGCCGCATACCTCCAACTTCTCAGCGAGGTAACCAACTGTTCCGCCATGCCCTGCTGTTTGTAAAACTCCCTTGTGTTTGCTGTTACCACCAGTAACCGGTCTCACACGCACAATAACGGTGCAACTGCATAATAGCGTCAAAGCTGGATAAAGTTGTTCAATCAGGAGTGCATTCTGGAATTACAGATTTTAACGATCACTCATCAGGAGTCTGCCTCCTTGATGCAGGTCTGAGAGCATTATCTAGTTAAGTCATTATATGTCATATTTCCCATGTTTTTAGGAGTGTGGTCACATTGACACAGGCTAATAAAAATGTAAATATGTATACTTGTCATGCATCTATAACAATTTTTCTTTGATTTCCCTGCCATTTTCATTTATATTGTGACAAAAGGCATTTAATTGACGCTTGTGTTAAGCATTACGCTCTTGTAATACTGCCATGGCTTGACTTAAGTCCAAAGAAAAAAATCCCTAGAACAGCTAATACGCCGTCCCTCAGCAGTTACACAGTAGAACAACTTAGATACCCTACCTTCTCATTAATCGTAATTTGTCATTCACAAATAGTAAACCTGCAATAACTGACACTCTGATATAGCATGAGCCTTTTCAGTTGATACGGTGAACATGCTACCAATCTAGGATATGTAGCAAAATTCGCATTCATTTAGAGTCATTTTTATGTGCTCCTGTTGAATTTAAGTTCAAAAATCACTCTCCTTTTAGCTCTCCTGAGGGAAATATCTGTCTCTTTAGCTGCTAAGTCCTCCACCAGCTAGTCACCACAACTTTTTTGCTGATAACAGTTACGGAAACAAAGCTCCTTCTCTGCGGGTCACTACAAGCGACATCTTTCACAAACAACTAGTCATCCGATCAATTGTTAATTTCTATATAGTGACGATGGCCGCTTTAAACAACTCTCTGAAACCCTACTTATAGAACACATAAATTGTCACTGTACAAGTGTTAGCTACATTTGTTTCTTACGGTATTGCGTGACACATACGCTTTCTGTATCTGCACAACATAAATAACAGATGTACCCTCTGCTTTGTTTCTAAAGTACTATTAACTCCATCCTCCAGAGGAAAGGAGACTGCAGTATATAATTTAAAGATGAGTGGAGTGCAGAAATAAATAGAAAAATTAAAATAAAATAACCAACAGGGAAGGAAGAATGGAAATGATTAAGAATCAATGCATAAAGCTCCACTGTGCATAGCTGGGTGCTGAATCCTCAAAACCAAAAACCCAAAAGTCATCAGCTGGACAGGAGACCAATTAAATGATTTAGTATTGCACTCCGGCAGATGCCCTTCCTCAGCGTGCAAACCAGCAACAGAGTTCCACCGTAGCACAGGTGTAACTCAGAACTAAATCTTGGTTATTCTTCACAGGACACACGTCACTTTCGACTAAAGGATTTGCACATTTGTCCTTCAGTTTCCCTTTAAGGGCTTGTCAGCTTTCCTGGATTTCCTCATTAATATGCTAATGCAATTCCTCATTAAAACCTAAGAGGGCAGCTAGTTCGCAGCTCGCGGCTTCGTGTGCGCTGAGAGGAAAGCGGGGCTATGTTGGCCAGGTTAAGCATCTGGTTTAGAGTTCGAGTTAAGTGAAGGTTAGGGGACATGTTAAGGTTTAATGGTTAGTATTGAGAGCTGGGGGATGAATGTAGCACTAGGTCATTAGTGTGCTCTCAAGGCTGTAAGAGTGTGTGTGTGTGTGTGTGTGTGCATGTGTGTATGTGTGTGTGTGTGTGTGTGTGTGTGGGGGCTATATGACCCCATGAATAGTAATACAACTATATGAGCACTGGCTGACCATGAGTGTTCTCCCCTTTGCTTCTCTTGATGTTTTCATCAATATTGTGGTAAACCTTGGCTCCCCCAACACACACACACACACACACACACACACACACACACACACACACACACACACACACACACACACACACACACACACACACTCTCTCACTGCCATTATTTATGTGTCTGTGGGACACATAAAGTGACATTGAAGTGTGCAGGTTAATGATTGGAGCGAGTGTCAGCGGCACCTACAAGCTCAGATACAAGCAGCTACATTTGTATACACATACATTCACAGACAGAGATTAATTTCTCTATTATTTCTGTGGCCTTGGGCTTCATTTGTGTGTATGAACGTGTGCGTGTGTGTGTGTAAGGCATTGCCTTAATATCTTTGCGGAAAATAATGTGTTTGTTTTATAACTCTGTGCGGCCTACACATTCTGGGATTATCTTGCAGGATCAAACTCTGTCATGCTCTCAAACAAAGACCCCTGTTTCCAAGCTCATTAATACTGTATGTCTCTGGGATATGCATTTATATATGTGTGTGTATAACAGGAAGAGAGTCAACAGTTATAAATATGATTCGGTGGATTTTCAGAGCATTTCTTTACTCCGAATGCCTGCACCTTTTGATTATTTTAGTGAGTTGGGACGTTTTTTTTAACCAATCTACTCTGTTAAAAACAATTGTGGGTGATAATCTGGGTTAATATGGAAAACAAGGGGCATTAGATTGCTGTCACCATGCAAAACTATGTGAAATAGCTGTAATCAAAACATGCAGCTGAGTGACAAATTGGCAGAAGTGGCTGATAATGCCAAGGTGGTTTGTGTTCTGAGCTTTGCGCTGGTAATCCTGTTGTGGGTGTGTTTTATGACTTTGCACTTTAACAACCTGGCAGACACATCTCTCCCCATTATCTGGAGAGCTGCTCAGACTGACCTCCCTATAATATTATACTGATGTCGCATGATGAAAATATCATAATCTCACGGTTGAGTAGCCATGACAGAATGTATTATTTACTGCTTTTGAAAACAGAGGAGTATTGGTGTCCTATTAAAACCAAGTATCTCAAAAAAGATCTGTCTTTATATGAGCTTTTTTTTAATGGGTTTTATTGTAATTATCTTAAGAAGTAGGGGAATTGTAAACCCTAAAGGAACTCTTAACCTATGTAAATAATCTTTAAGTTTGTAATATTTGAAAAAGGTTATATTAACGTTCATATTTCAAACAAGAATAACATGTATCTTAAGTTCACTTGCCTTGAATCCATCACATGTGCTCCAAATCATTATAGGAATATGATATGTTAAATCATGTGTGTTTTAGTACTTCCTTTTGGTTTTATGCAGCCCTGCTGTTTTAATATAACATCTCTTACGGTAATGCCTTAAATATATTTGGCATAATGAAAAACACATTTCATGCCTAGGCTTGTGTTTTTTATGCATACATAATTGAAATTTGTTTTTTTCAGAGCCACTTCATGATGTCGTACTCCACTGGAGGAATGGGACAACATTCTTCCAAAATATATTCCTTCAGTTAATGCTTTTTTTAATGATGGGAAGTGCTGTCCATGTTAGATGCACATAAGTCGAATGATACACTGAACATGTTTCTTACTTAGTTGTATTGATTAGTATGTTTTGTTTACAGTGAAGGCAGACAGTTGGTGATTTGAAAACAGTAATGAGGGAAAGTTCAAAACCAAAAGAAAACACTGAATGTGTTTTGGCTAATAATCTGTGAATGGACAGTAATTATGTACCTTGCTTGAGGGCTTGTTTGCTGCTTAGCCAGTACCCACATGAATAAATGACATTCTCTCTTTTCTCCACCTCAGAAACATTAGCTTCCAAGAAACCATTAGCTACATGACTCCGCCTGGGCACAGCCCAAATTAGAAGGTTTCTAAACAAAATCCATCCAACCGGATGCTCCGGCCAGTGAAACTCACACTGCATAGCTACTTTTCATTGTCACTGTGCAAGCTAAGGTGTCATCAGTCAATTGATAGAAACCAGGTACAATAGAAATATTCATACAGACTTTGGTGTGTTTGGACCCTGTTCCACTGCATGCTGAGTTCACAAAATGTGTTTTTCATGCAAATCAGTGGATTTTTTTGTTGTTGTCTTGCATACGATTATTTCTTGACTGTGTGAGCCGTTAGCATTGTGAACTCATCCAAACTGACTCATTCACTGTGGCTAATTTCTTTGTGTCTGAGCTGTATCTTGCTGCCAGTATTTGAAGCCCTACAGTGGGCAGATGATTGCCTTGGCCGAGACTATTACACTAATCTATCTACTCTGCTCTGCCAAGCCCTCAGCCCAGGGCGCCTGTGTGTGTGTGTGTGTGTGTGTGTGTGTGTGTCCTTTTCTGGGTTTCATTTCACTTTCAGTATACGAGAGAAAGATGCCCCTCTATGAGTATGCATTTGAGTACTTACTGTATGTCTACATGTGTCTGCAGTATATGTGTGTGTGTGTGTGTGTGTGTGCACTACATGCATCTGTATGACTTCCATTACAGTAATCTTCCTCTCCCACAACAGCGTGCTCTTCCCAGTGACTGTCACTCCGCCTGGCTTCCTGCCAACATTCGCCACTGATACAGCTCAACGTGGTGGCAAACGTTTTGAGTATGTATGCGCATGGACGTGAGCGCGCCTGTGTTTGTGTGTGTGTGTTAATCAACTCTAGCTTTTGTCACTCCAACTGGGACAAAGCCAGGAGGACAATGCGATCTTCATTAGTTGCTCTCATCTTTTTTGACTGAAGACAAATGCTTGCCTTCATCCACAGAGCAGTGAACTATGATACCAGATTGTTCTATTTCAGGCCATTTCACTTGATTAAATATTGGACAAAACCTACAGGCCATAAACACGCATTGTTCCAGGAGGACAAAAAACGGCATTCATGGCGGTGATTCAGCACACAAGACCAGGGTTTCCAGGTCGAGCTGGAGTCGTGCGATAAGGGGCCATGGCTTCTAATAACTTAGCTGTAGTTCCCCGGGCATCAGAGCCCAGTCAGACAGTGTGTGACAACATCTTTCTGTGTTTTTAAATGATATTCACTGCTCTGGGCTAGCTCATTAGTAGTTTCATGCAGCTGCAGGGAAATTTTAGTTTTGCATTTAATAAGGCGCATGGAAGTTTTGGAAATATATTTGGTGATCTGACATAAATTTACATCTACTGTGTGAAACTTCTGAGTTTTCTGAAAGTCACGCCTACGTAACTAGCATTACGCACTGAATTCTTAAGGTCATGTCATATTGAAGATATACTGAACATTCACAGGTCTAATGTATGTTTTTCACTAACTTAAATGAATTGTTTGGCATTTTGAGGAATGTGTATTGGCTTTCTTGCAGAGAGTTAGGTGAGAAGATGCGAAATGCGAATCCACCGCCAGCAGCCAGACAACAAGGTGAGACAGCTTGCCTGGCTGTGTTGAAAGGTAACAAAATCCACCTAACACCTCCACAAACCTCAATAATTAACACAATATTTCAAGTTTGTTTAATCTGTATGAAAAACAAACTGTAAAAACAACACGTTTTATGAAGGGTCTGGGTTTTGGTTGTTAGAAGTAATGTCTGACAATTGCATTGTTGGTTTACATATTGAATGTTGTAACTATAGTCTTGTACAACAATAGTTATATAAGAGTAAGTAGTATATAATAAGTAAGAGTTATTTAAATATTGATACTTGATATTAGGGCATTTTTGGCAGCAAACTTCGATCACAACCTAAGTAATCTACAATTCCACAAGTCCAGTTCCAGAACAACTAATAAATGGACCAATGGTGAGATAGTTTTGGCAACTGCCAAACCTTTTTACAAAGTAAAAAAAAGAGCTTTGAAACCTAGCTTTCAAGCAAAAAAACCCTCTAGACTGAAATCAGCAGAACAGCTACTAAATGGACATTGTGCCAAGAAAAATATATCACACACCAATCCCCCTGACAGTTCCAGATCTTACATGTTCTTGGTAAAAGTTAAAGAAGAAAGTAAAGTGGTACAAATGTCAGTGGGCCCATGAAGTTTTACTGCACTACCCGCTCTCATAAGAAGTGATGGAACACAAAAACACAATTCCACAGCAATGTTGCTGAAACAGGGATGAGACCAAAATGTGGGTCACAGATATCTAAAAGTAGGTTGTCCAATTATTTCAGAAAATGGTATTCAGTGCTTCTGGCTAAGACCGCACATGCTACCACAATGCAAGCTAGCTAAATTAAATAGCCTGAAACATGGAAAACTTTGTCTGATAAGCCAACAAAATAGCATGCAAAAGCAGTTATGGGTTTTAAAAAAACCTTTCTTTGCACTGCACTTTTTAAACATGTGTTATCCTCATTTTCTCCCACACTTGTATTTGCTATTATATAATGCAAACACCAAATGGTAATGTGACTTTTACATGATTCATTTCTTTCCTGTTTAACAGGAAGTTTTTCATGTTAATTTTCTCAACAAATAAGCAAACCATCTCATACAACAACACACCACACTGTAAGGCACAATTCAATCAAATTGGTTTCTAAGCAAAAAGAGAAGAGGATTAATGGTAGTTCAACTCCTGCCACCATTACTGTTGACCTCGTAGCTAATGTGGCTTACACAGCAGATGGCACAATGCCATGCTAATAGGTCTGAGTCTCTCAGGCAGACAGAAAACAATACAGAAGCTAGCTTCTTATCTCTACCATGCATAATGCCCTTGATGCCAGAGCTAATGGTTAACATACACCCACTCAGCTTGTAGTCAGAGGTGGAACAGGGATTTTGAGCCCAGGCCAGGTGGGCTTTGCCCCTCCCCATCCATTTTTATTCATTAAAGCCTGTTCAAAGTCAGACTCTGGGAGCACAATGGCTGAAAATGTTATATACTAGCCACCTAGCTAATGCTCTAGCAATGATTCCACAGTTTTATAGCAGTGAAGTGAAACAGTTTACACTGGTGGTAACAACTTACCCAGAAAATTAGGATATTTTGCCCACAAACAAACAGTGTGGGAAATTCCCATTTTAATTACAGACAAATTATTACAGTTCCAAATGAAACACATTGCCACCAAATTTAATTTGTTTCAGTTAATCAGTTAATAAGAATCTTTCAAGGTAAAACAGGGTACAGTTGTCATTTGGGGGATTTAAAGAAATTGTGATATAATGAATTGCTGCTCCAAGAGAGTAAAAGTATGAATAAAAGATGCTGTGAAAAAATATTTGAAGAGTTTAATGAATATCCAGTGCAAATCAATGTGAAAGGTGTTTCTTGTAGTCTGGAACATACAGAAAAACTTTTAAAAAGATGTTTTGGTTTGACAGCCCACAACTTTACTGTTTTGGTTTCCCTCTCACCCGCTTTCATCAACCTTGTTCCCGGGCAGGTAGCTGTTTTCATCAAAAAGGCTCTGATAAAGTGTGTGCCATGGACCAGCACCAAACAGCAGAAAGACATAGTTAGCGACGATCTGGTTGAACAGAGCAGAGCAATTATCAGCTAAAGAGAGCAACATTTCTTTCAGGAAATGAAGAGGAAGGAGGCTCCGCACTTCTCATTATATTACAAGATCTCATTACTGCTGAGCTCAATGCAAACAGGCGCAGCAGAGTACATGTCAAAGTGCCATGCAACGAAAGCTGTCCCAGATGTGGGTAAGGCGTTTCAGCACTATCTGTAGCTGGTTGTACACCTCCTCCATCTGCCCAGCTCAGCTCCATTCCTCCAGTTTAGCTGAGTCATCTACATTTCTCTTTAATGCTGTAGTTGGCTCCTTCCATACTTTCTCCCTCCATACTGTCATTTCTTCCCTTATCCCTTCTTACTTGCTTTTAAGGCTGTTGTTTTTAATCAAATTTACATTGTGTTTTTTTTTTCTTTTCTAATCTAATTACTTTTTCATTTTCTGACCTTCTTTCTATTCCTTCCTTTGTACCTCTCTCCTATCTTTCATCCCCTCCATGCCTTTCTCTTACTCTTTCCGTCTCCTGTCATTCCTTCTTGAAACTGTTCCTTCTTTTCTCATTCTTTCTCGTTCCATCCCTGTCCGAGTTTAAAACCCCACAGACTACTTACAACAATAACACTGTTACGTTAAGCCAGGTTTATGTTTATGGTGCTATAAAATCAGAATTGGAACATTACGGGGAGATAAAGGCGGATGGTTTTTTTTACGCCTTAACCACCGCTGAGCAAGGTGTTATACCTAGGCCACAGGGACCATTGGCAAGGATAAACAGAGTGTAAGAGAGAGGGGGAGAGTATGCCTTTTAAAAGCCTGGGTTCATCCCCAACCCCCTGTTGTGTAGCCTCATAAAAAATGCTTGCCAAACAATTTGCTTGATGTGTAGTTTTTTGGAAAATGGCAACCAGCCCCTGTAGCTCGATGGATCTGCTGGAGTGGAAAACAACCGTTGAAAGAACAATGAGAGAAAAAAATACAACAGCCAGAGCAGATGAGGACTGCGAAAGAGGCAGAGAGGGATTTGTGTCTGTGTTCTTCAGTAACAGAATGTCAAAGTAGAGTCTGTGCTCTATGAAAGACAGCATGGCCTTAGATTTGGCAGATATTTTGAGATATTTTGACTTTATGTCTGCAGGCCTATTGTAACTGAACTATATTCTACCCAAGCCTTTGATGAACCTCTAGGGCTCCTTCTCTAGGGCTTGTGTTTATGGATATGCACAGGCAAACCGATTTTTATTGATTCATTTCAAATCTCGGTTTGGTTTAGCTGCTAGCTATACTGCTGAAGTTCTCATTCCTCATGAAGCAGCCTGCTCCCTACGATCCTCATCTATCAGTTGTTCAGAGCTACAAGAGGAACTCCAAAATGGGATTTTTCCATGCTCCTATATCTTAACCAGGGCCATAGCTATCATTGAATTATTTTATACACTGATAAATTGCACAGCACATTTAGACACAGTCCAATGTGCACTCAAGTATGTGTATTACATTATTTCTATTTCTTATTTTTGCTCTTAATTAAATCACTGTTATTGCATAAAAGTATGTAAGCATAGGAGAAATTAAACCTTAAAATTAAAATACTACACTGCTATCCAAAGAAGGTTAAGGTCAAGGGCAACTGGACTTGGTTGAAGATACTAGAAGATGTGTTGTCTCTCATCCAAGAGACTTCTTCAGTTCTGAACTGACTAGTAGGGAAACTCAGCTATTTCACCTCTGTGGGGTCATTTGCCCAGATCATTGATATCGTTCCTTAGCGCTCCTTGCTGTTGTAATGACAGTCGTCATGGTCATTAATAGACCATGTCCTTTTTATTACCTTGGAGGAGTGTAGATTTCAGAATTAAAAATGTATACATAGAGGGTATTTTATTCCAAGATTTTAGATGCAAAATTTTAAATTCCACTACTTTTAGGCCAACGAAATCCTGAATAATTCCAAGCTTCAGAAGTTTCAGCATTCTCCAGACCAAACTCAACCCAAATGTTGGTTCCTTTTAATGACTTACTATTGATCTAAAAGTAATGAATACATACAAATATTATTATGTTTATTATACCTCATTAGAAAACAGTATTTTATCCTTCTTTCTCTGTTCAAGGCACACATATCTTCAACAGCCGTTTTACCATCATCATTGTTAAACCTAGTTATCGACTAAACAATACATCTATTCAGCCTGTAATTTGCACAGTCATTCTTTTTTTAATGCCAGAATGGCTTGCATTCATTCAAACTCTTAATAAAGGGCAATAATTGGCTCTACATCTGAATAAGAGCCGTTTTATGGTTGTCGTTGTCCATGCCGGCAGTGAGTTTTACTATCATCATCGACACAGCTGTGAATTGTTCAATAAAACCAGCGAGGTGTAAAGGCCAAAGAGTGCATGTGCTGCATCTGCTGTGGTAGGCCATGTGTAAAAGGTCAGCACATTATTTAATCGACATCAGCGTACCCTCGACCTGACCCTGAAATAAGGGGTTAACAGCCGACGCTGAGATAAGGGCTTTTACGGATGACTCAATTTAGTTCCTTAAAGTCTGCATTTGAGAGGGAAAACAACAGAGAAAACTAGACATCCAAGTTTGAAATTGTGCAGCAGATGGATAAGTAGCATTAGAAAAAGACAAAACATGTTTCTTTTGTTAACCATGTAATACAAGCCACATATCTACAGCTTTTACCAAAGCCTGTAGTTCCCTACAATGTAGGTACAATGAATAAAAAATTGTAGTGCTCTGGATGAGTGTCTTGAAGATGCAACAGAATTACTAAATTGATCTCAATTTTGGGTTGACAGAAAAGTTATCTGGAGTCCCCAGAAAAAAACTCTGCAATTTCACTTTTCCTTCACCACAGTGGAAGTCTGAGGAGTAAATTTTTTTAAGGTTCTCTTGTATAAATTCCCCTTATTAAGATATTCCCTAATTACCTATTAGTTTATCAATTAAAATATAGGCTTTCTGTTTTTAACAAGGTTTGTAAAAATCGTATTCATTTGGATTCAAAATTAATAGAATATAATAATATTAAGAAATATGCAGTTGCTTGCTGTTCAGGTCCTCCAAGTGTTCATTATGTTTTCAATAGAGAACTTTATGGAGAGGATAGAACAAATAAGAAGGTATTTATATAGAGTAGGTCAGTTTTACATGGACAAAAGAGTTTTGTTATTTTTTGAGGAGTTGTATACTGTATATCTAATAGAAGAATTGGTGTTGTAATGGTAACTTTATTAAAAAGCTTGTTTGTTTTTTTTGGAGTTTTTATTGGAAAAATTGGCTTGAAAATATCTTGTCAAAGCCAACATTAAGGCCATCTCTGCATTCTGAACAAAGCTTTGTCAGTGAATCATGAATTAAATCTTGTTTATCTAGAAGCCAAAATCTTGTGTTGCACAGCCGAGAGCTTCTTTCTCTGGCCACTGAAGTTGGTCGATTAAAAAATATTCAGAGGAAAACCGATTGTGAGAGCTGTGGGATTTGTGTGATGTGGAAAGTGAGTCATGTTTTATTTTGTACTGTACAAATTATGATGTTGTAAGCGAGTTAATGTTCCACGAAATGGCTTAAAAAAACCTGAAATATTCTGGTGTAACGTTGAGCAAAAAATGGAATGGCTGATGAATTTTCTATGTGGCAAGATGGATTATTTAATTATTTATTCTGTTTTTTTCCAGTGCTCCATATTAAATGTGTTATGCATGTTACAGACAATGATGGTCTGAAGACTGAACAGTAAAAGACACTTCAACTGTTTTTTTCCTCCTTATATTTTTGCCATCTCTGTAGTTTGGAAATGTATATGCTGTATTCTGGTCCTGGCTTTAACTGGTATGAATTTAAGGTGTATTGTAATCCTATAAGGGCTGGGCATATGTATATGACAACAATTTAATTCATTCATTCATTCATTCATTCATTCATTCATTTTATAACCAAAGTGAATTGTGACAAAATGTTGTATTTATACATGACAGCTACATTGTTGTTATGATATAACAGCCTGCTGGTAAGTCATTTCATACAGTGGTTTAAAATCTGACGCCAAAGTAAGACAGCAGTGAGTTAACTCCGCAGTTTACAGTTCTGCACTATAGCTGCTTGAGCTAACGTTAGCTTCACAGACTCACAGGAGGAGCTACTTCAAAGCTCCAAATATTGAAGGTCCACATACATCTTAAAATGGTTTAATTAGAATACTCTGGCAGCTGTCTGTCACACACTCAACAACTACTGAGCTAATACAATCAGATAGATTGTTTATGTAGAAAAAGACTTGGCACTCTTTTTCCGAAAAAAGAAAACAAAAACATAGCCGTCGCCTTATTTATTCTTTAAAAATATTGGCATACAGAGAGCATACTAAGAAGACTGCAGCCAAGATTTCACCAACTCACACAATTAACAAATAACAATAAACACTGACTTGTAAGCATTGTTCATATTGTAAGTTCTAAGTGAAACGTTTTTTTGCAAACAGCTATTTGATATAAAATGACTACTTTTTAAGCTATTCTTAATTCTTCATAATAATAATGGCAAGGAAAACACTCATAATGGTACTGAGAATGTTAAATGTTATTTAAATTTGTTGTTTGTGAGGGAGTTTCCTATTGTGACAGTGTGGGCAGTAGGCCTGCCTCCGGACTAGAAATACAATACTGAAGCAGGAGAACTTAAAACACCAGTACTGTATCAGTAAACATCTGCCTGTCTCAAGTGTCCTTAAGCAAGACACAGAATCCCTGCCAGCACCAAGGAGTGCAGCTGACCCTCATCTTCCACTGGAAGACGGTGTAGGTGGGACTTTCCTGCAGGATTCAATACAGAATCAAGTTTAACATCTATAACATTACTTCAGATGTCGAGCATATTGTATGTCCAGGAGGTCCAGTGGATATTCCTGTTAAAGCTTAAACTATCACTCACTTGTCTGTTTACCGAGAGCTGGATTCACAGTATGAAGGAAACATGGAGGAACCCTCCCTACAACCAAGAGCATTATGTTGAGCAGGTGGGGAGTAAAGCGCAGAAATGTCAATGTGCGGCAAATCAATAAGCTTTCATTGAACTTCAAAGTAAATGCCCTGTCTGTGCAAATATGTGACAATATGTGACAATAAAAACAGTGTTCCCTTGCCTGTCATTCCCTTTCCCTCCTACTCTCTCCCCTATGTCGCTCCCCTATGTTTTCCACTCCTCTTTTCTCTTTCACTCGCACTGTCCCTCTTCTCTTTCTTCTCTGTTTGGGTAATGAAAAAACAGAATCAATGAGTTGCTGCTTTTTGCCAGCAGAGGTGTTGAATTGAAATCAATCCGCTATCTAAAGACAAGAGAGCAGCTAAATAACACAGAGAGAAGCACAAATGACTTCAGTGCTTATTATTGAGGAAAGGGAGAGTGAGAGGAAGAGAAAGAGAGGGGAGGATGGGAAGACAGGAAGAAAGAAAGGCTCTGAGTGATGTGACAGAGCGAGGAGAGACCAGGGTGGGTGGTGAAAGGCTGTCTAATCATTCCTCCCCTGTGCCCTCACAGGAAGCTGTTTGTTTTTGTGCCCGCCGTGCTCTCCAACTTAATACTTTCCAACAAGTGTGTTAAAGTCTGGGGCTAAAAGTATAAATGCAGTCTTTTGTAGGATGACAATCCTACAAACGCACAAAGGCTCTGGTATGCTTTTGTTTGCAGCACAGAAAAGAGGTGGATAAAGAGGAGAAGTAGCTATCTTGATGTGAAAAGCTATGACGTTATCTTTAGAAGACAGACAGCTATAAATCCCACTGGCGCCATCTCTCTCTCGATGATACATTCTCTGAATGGGGTTAAGTGCTGATGAATTATGTACAGAGATTAAGAATATTAGGCAAGGCAGATAATACCAGCAGATTCGTCTATGAACGATCTCTGTGAGGGATTGATATCAGTGTAGTTATGGACAGACAGACTGTAAGAGCTCAACAATCACAAATTCATGGCTCATAGTAAAAATTAAAACCTGTCTTCAGAGATGAATGTCAGAACAACCTAGAGCTTTGCCATCATCATGACCCAGACGGTCAATCTCAACGCTCCCCCAGCTCTTGATGATGATGAGCGCTGATGAAGTATGTGCGGGGATTAGAGATGATATGAAAGGCAGATAATAGTAGCAGATCTCCCCTCCACTGTGTTTATTAATTCCCTTCTCGCCAATTTCACCGGAGTAAATATTTAGCTCAAATAGCAATCATTTCCTGCGAGATCGATCCGATCTGTGTAATCCTGAGCAAACGGCAGAAGTCAAGAAGGACCAGCGTAGCTCTCCCCGTCAAGGCCGTACTGGTGAGTCAGCAGGATAGAGTATGCTGCGGATCGTGAACTTTCTCACGTCACAGTTTGGTTGGTCTAATTTGTCCTGAACTTTAGGTCTGTGCCGCAATGTAATAAACAAAGACAAATAGTCTTTACATATGCTCTGGTAGCACTCTTGTAGCACCCTTGTCGTGCCCTTGTAGCGCCTTCGTAGACACAGGATCCCAACAGGATCATTAAAGTTGCATTTAATCTACTGTAACCTGATCTAATCTAATCTATGCAGTTCAGACTTGGGTAATTTACTCCCTCCACATTAGCCATACATAATTCCATTTCCATTGTGTAAACTGTCTGACTGTGGTAAATGTCACGCTGTCAGTCTTACCTGTAGACCAGCGAGTCATCTTGGCTCCCATTGTACTGTATCTGGAACATCCTGATGCCTGGAATATTCCTCTGGAAGTTGAACTTGATCAGCGCCGTTGATGACGTGGCCTCAGCCGTCACCACCCTTTTATCCACCCCGCCCTTCACATCACCTGTCACGTTGCTCCCGTTGGCTCCTCCCCTGGTCGACGTGGAAATGTCTGACGATCCCGGGTCGGGCTCCTGAATGTTGTTGGTGTTGTTGGAGATGTGGGGGAGTTTTATAATGACCAGGTCTACGGTTTGGTGGGCTTCACCTGCAGGGTTGGAGGAGATGCAGGTGAAGGAGCCGGTGTCTTTCACAGTACTGATGAGGATGTCCAGAGTCCCATTCATGTAGACCAATGTTCTGGAGGAATTGGATACCAGTTTGCCCTCAGGAGAGATCCAGTGGATGGCAGGCTCTGGGTCACCTCTAGCTTTACACCTTTAAGCAGAGAAACCCAGCAGAGTGGAACATATTAGGAACAAGACAGAATGGGGTCAACTGTACAGTAGAGGTTGCTCGGTGGTCGTTCTTGGATTCCCTCCACCTACCCTCTGGGATTTAAGTGGGAGGTGAAAGAGTGTGAACATTATCTTCTGTGTCGAAACAGCATATTCATTTAAGTTAGAATACTTCTTACATTACAGCCTATGAATTACAGTGGAATTTTGTTGTACATACATATTGAATGCCAAAAAGATTTTTACCGGTGGGCAAAGAAGTAGGTACAAGGGAAGAAGACAAGCGTTTAGGGAATAATGGGAGAGCATTTTGTAGAGATAATTTACCCTTCTAAGTTTTTCACTCCCGATTATTAGGTTTATCTATTACGCAATTACAGAATACAGTTATATGTAGTTTTAGACTATTAAGCGGGGATGCCAGACGGTTAGGCCTTTTCAACTAAGAAATGGATTGTGCAAAAAGCACAAGAGTCATATAAGATAAACATTGAAGAACTGAACAAAAAATTGCCTTCTATTCATACTCGTGGACTTCTTGCAATGACCTTTTGAATAGGTGCATGAATTAATAATAATGGATGCAATAATAAAGGACTTTTAAGTCATCAAAGCTATCAGCAAATCAAAAATCTGGAACACAGTGACTTTGAGTTCATTTTTAACCTTGTCATTTTCTTTAACTACAATGAAGTGCCATGAAAAATATTAGAATAAGAGCTGAGGGAAGTGCATTTACTTTGTAGGGCACTTTGCTGCAGGGTCACACTGTACGCATTCTCCAAACACTGACAATGAACTAAAGCGAGCTCCAAATTGAATTGTAAGTTTTGGTTGTTGTGGAAGAGAAAGGGGACAAATGGAAGGAACACAAAGTCATACATTTCAGGGGTATTTTCTAGCAACCAGTTATGAAATAGAAAAAAAATAATAAAGGCTGGGTAAACTGTCATCAGTCATTAGCAGATAATAATAAAATGTATGCATGTACCACCACATTTTTTTTTTTTTTTGCAGTTTAATGCATTAAAGTGGATGCTGCAAAAGATGAGAAATGCTAGGTGTGTTGACCTTCTGATAATTTCTACTTAAACCCATATATATGGAGCTGAAGACAAGACACAATAAAGGAAGGGGAATAAAAGCATCTCATTGATTTCCTTTGCCCCCTTCGCATTTTCATCATAATTCCATATTTGAGAACATAACATCTTTCATGATTGGAGGCGTGCGACCAATATATATGCAAATGAAGTAATCATCATCTCTCAGACCTGTTGTTGTCTTGATTTAGTTTCATCCTCCTTAAAAATGTATGGTGATGTCCCTGTCTTGTGCTTCATTGAACAGCACGCCATTTCATGTGTTCCTCAGCAGCTTGTAAACATAATGCTACATAACTACAGGAATTAAGGCAGAGAGTGCATATCTGTGTGTTTATGTGTTAGTCAAGTGAGGCAGATTGCAGTGTTTATAGGATAATGAGGGACTCTTAATGAAGAGGAATTTTTACTGATTGCATGTGTTCATATTTTTTTCAAAACCTGATACCTGAGTGCAACTCTTTGCCCTTCAAGAACCCTCATCTCATGGGAGTATCTGGTGATGAGTGGAGGTTCGCAGAGAAACTCCTCTTCAGGGATGGACCAGAAGTATCGGCCGGACAGGTGTTGCGGTGAAGCGCACGTCTCCAGGTCGTCCTCTCTGTTCAGCCTTCGCAGCCACAGTAACTCACAGTTACAGTGGAGGGGGTTCCCCCCGAAAGACAACGCAAAGGAAGTGGAGCTCAGGATCCCTGACGTGGCCAGCACCTGGTAGTGTGAAACAATGATTAAATTTAAAAAACCACGTTCTTAGTCATAATTTTTTTTTTTAATTTCCAGTAAAACCCTACTTCAAACTCAACTCAACATATGCACTGGAAGCTGTCTAATTCAACTTTCCACTTTGGCAGCTGAGTGTGTGCTATCTTGCCACTTGTCCCATTAACAGATAAAGTTAAATTTGCTTTCCAGAATTAGATGATTATATAAATCACCATGACCAGAAAACATGAAATAGGATTCAAAATGTAGAAATGAGAAGAAAAGTTTCAATTTTGCTTTAAATTGATTTTTAATGATTTCATTGTAATTGAAGTTGCTCCATTTTCCACCATTCATATAGTGGCCCGACAGGAAATGTATGTTCTTATGGGTCAAACCCTCACATTTATCTCATAAGCCGAGCGTGGAATTGCTTTATTCTCTGCAGTGTAAACTGAGTCACCAGTAGCATATTTATCTTTATTATATTGCACATCAGTTATTATATCTGAGTTGTCAGTTACACACAAAGGCCAGCTAATGAAGAATTTTTGACTGTTCCTTAGGGTGGGATTTAATGTGGTGAGAATACAACCTCTGAGAATACCTGTGCCCGTTGAAAAAGTGGGTCTGGTGGCAGCTTTTGGAGTTTATTAGAGGTGACGTCCAGCCGGTTGAGTTTCTGTAGCAGGGAAAATGTTCCCTCTGGAATGAAGTCCAGCATGTTGTGGTCTAAACTCAGAGTATGGAGGCTAGTCATTTTCTGCAGAAATAACAGAGAAAAACAGAGAGTTTTATTGTTCTTTTTCCTTTCATAAGGATGTTTTCTGTTTTAAGTGAGCCAAGGAGAACATAGGGATACAGAGTATAAAACTGTTGAACTGAAAAGTCATCTTGGCTGGCTTGTCGGCTGGTAAAGAGCCCTGGTTAAGAAGTAACTGTTAGCACTGAAAATGCTTGGAAATTAAAAAATCTTCTTCAGTGAGAAAATCAATGACAACTCTATATGGGATTGATAAATAGTCCACATAATGGCCTCTGTTCAATCCAAAAGCCATTGAGATCTTTTTATCTTAATTTCAAATGAATGGCCAAAAAGATTTTATGGCCACATTTTATGACTGCTGTGCTCGGGATTGGCTTTTTTAGGGGCCTCCAGCCAAACAGGTTTGATAGGCTGCTGCAGTTTAAAGAGATCCTGACCTGGATGGCTTCCCATGGAATAGAGTCCAGGTTATTGTAACTGAGGTCCAGTTCTTCCAGTGCCAGCAGGTCATTGAATGCTCCCTGGTGGATCAGCACCAGCTGGTTGTTGTTCAGAATCAGGTGGTGAAGCTTCGACATCCCGCTGAATGTGTCATTGCCTATCCTCGTCAGTCGGTTACTACAGACAAGACAGAGAGACAGCTTGATGAAACTGCAATCTTATTCAGAACCTTGTAGCTTCAGAAACACCACAAACACACGCAAATCCATGCCTGTTGAGGTGTAGAGCTCTGAGGTTTTCCAGATCGGCGAAGGCATGAGGTGTGATGAAGGAGATGGTGTTTCTGGATAATGTAAGGTCCACTAGCCGTGTCATGTTTGCAAAATCTTTTCTCTTCACACTGTGGACACAGATACGAACAGTTTAATTAGACAAGAGACAGACATATATCATCTGGCACATCCCCCTGCAGTAGCTCTGCCACTATTTTAAGCAACAGTTGTGTGGAGACAGCGCTCTGATTAAGTGAAGCTGGCAGAGTCAATTTACAGATAAAAATGAATTTCTGAGTATTCCTTCAAAAGGTGATGTTGCATATTTGTCAGTCTTTCAGTAATGTTGAAGGAGATATTTTATGGGAAAACATTTTCAATATTTAAAAGCCAAATGAATAAAAAAACGGAATTCACATATGGTATTCCTTTTATCCTGTGCGGCTCCTTCAATACTGGTGAGCGTGAACAAGGCTACATACCAGAGAACGGAGGCTAAACTGCTATGCTATCAGGAGACAGCCTTGAGCTGCTCCACTGACTATGAACCGGCTATGACTTACTCTGGGTCTCAAAGAATGTGCTTTTTTTGGGACATCTAAATGAGTTTTATTTCGTTGTAGTACCAGCGGATAATGTGCTCATCACCATAAAATTGCCCTGGGTAATGCCACTCTGTCCAGAAATTCAGCAACTTATTCATTTCTGGAGAAGCTCCAGGCTTTGTTGCCTGATGACATCATAGATCAGTGTCTCTGTTTTCAGTTTTGAGGAAAAGTCATTCTCACACATTAAGACTGAACTTCAAGCATTAACAGTGTACTATGCATTGGTTGTTAAAAATGAAATGTCAGTGAAGTAGTAATATCAAAATCCTAACCATAACACTAATATTGCTATTGAATATCTTGATGAATTTTCATTTTCCAGTTGAAACTGGAGTAGTTTACTTTGTCTTGGTGGAGATTTTCTGACTACTATCATTAATCTGGCAAAAAGTATGTCACTATCCAAGTACTCACAGTTTAGTGTGCTACACTTATATTAATCATGTATGTACAAGCAAGCGGTTGTAACTTTTGCTGCTTTCACAGTTTCACTAGTAGCAGCACTTTTAGTAGTAATACAATAGATGTTTTTGCCACGGTAGCTGTTATAGTTGCAGGGCTAGAGAGAGGCTAGAGAGAGCAGAACCAGTACCTATAGTGTTAGCAGTAGGATTAGCCAATCATTTTAATTGCAACAGTATCACCAACAATGGCCTATCAGAGGTAATATAGTAGTAGATTCTGAAAATTGATCGTCAAAAAATTTCTAAAGAAAAATATTTGTGTCACCTCTCGGGACTGTGCATTTGGCTACTAAGAAGGTAAAAACACATCAGAGAGCTCTGTGATCTGTCTGTAATTTTGAAGCTACATTCTGTGATGAAACGCAAAATAAAATAAACGTAACAAATGTTACCTCTATGAGTGATTTTTTTGATGATTCCTACTAGCCAGATGTCCCAAGAGAAGCTAAGACAAACTGGCCTGATATAACAAAAGGAAAGTAGGGATACTGTTACTAGCTTGTTGGTAACACTGTTTTCACCACTGAACTTCAGTAAAATTTGTAGCCCCGGAGATCTGACCAGGTGGTGAAGTCTTGGGAACTTCCCCAAGATAAAGGCACACTGATGAGGCTCCAGCGTCCAGAGCAGAAATGGCATCACACTCCCTCTGCATGTGTTGTTATTCCAGCCTCTGTGTGCTTCGTTTATACGGCCCATCTCGCCACGTGTGCGTGTTACTGTATGTCAGTCCCTCCGTGTCAAACTGCTCATCTGTGAGGAGAGCGATATAACAGCTTTTTCTTTTCTCTTTTCTAACGCTGTGAATTAAGGACTTATTTTGACCAAACCGGAGTTGGTGATTGCTGGAACAGTGGAAAGACTTACAAAGACAGTTTTGTTGAGTTTTTTTTTTGTTTCTGTCGAGTTTGAATAAAGTTTGTTTAATGATGACCTGCGAGGTAAAATTATATTTTTTTTTTTCAAATGAATCTGGTGGTGAGAGAGAGCGCTATAATTTCTAATCTTCCTCTTTAACAAAAAGGTCTACCTCTGTAGTGATCCTTTCCATAATGTTGTCAGACACTTAGAAAAACAATCTGAGCCTGTCATGGGCAAAACCAAGCTGACATACTTTGACTGGCGCACTTGTCTCCAGCAGCCATTGTTTCGCAGAAGCTGATTCAGGCACAGATCCAGCATATTTTGGTGAATTAAAGGTTGGTCTAACAAAGGTGGTTTTGATGACATTTTATCATCATTTTTACAGTGTTCTACAAGGCAAAATTACTGTTTTTGGAGTCTGGTGAGCCGTAGCGCCCATTTCATTTGGGCCGAGATGTTGGTGCTCTAGTGCAACATTTAGAGGCAGTGAGTGTCGCATACAACTGTACACAATGAACGTGCCATGTATTTGAAGAGCAAACGTAATGTAGTGCATAGCCAGAGGTATTAGCAAAAGCTGGGCCTGGTTCAACCATGTCAAAGCTTTGATCTCACTGAAATGAATGTGGTTTTAGGCCTACTGTCACAAAGTCTGTACTGGAAGTTATACTAATAGTAACAACATAAACCGTGTCTGTAGTGTTAATGTATTATTGATGTGACTGTTACCTTGTGACAAAGTTGTCAGCCAGCCGTAGCTCCACTGTATGCCTATCAATGTTCGGCGGTACAAAAAGTAGACCTTTCTTGGCACACAGGGTTGCCAGGTTGGGTGACAGGATCTGACACACGCAGCGCTTCGGGCAGATCTGTGCCCGCACTGCCATGGCAACTGCCAGCATCACACACAGCAACAGCCGCTCCATGGTTACCGCCCCACCTGGACAACACACCTGAAAAATGAGACAAAGCCAGAGCGAAATGGAGAGGTTAATGACATTGGGTTTCCCCAAGACAAGTTACGCATTCACATTGTTTATATACAGTGGAAATAAAAAACTAGAAAATGCAAGAAATGGAAAGACACAACGGAAACGTGTCACAGGTGCTCAGTTGTTTTGCTCCAGTAATACCTTTATAATGATCACCCATTTATTAACATGTTTACACAATATTTAATATTCTACAAGTCGTCTGTATACAGTCTAAGGAAAACCCTGTGTGCTTCACACTGTTCAACAGTGAGTATAACTTTCTGATGCTACGCTGAGCTAATAGACTACTTATCACCCACTGCACTTGCTTCTGTATCAACTAAACTGCATGCCACTCTGAATGCAGATAGCTATATTTGAAGTTGAATGTATATATATATATATATATATAAGGGTTTGATGATAAGTGCTGCATGGACAAGGATGACTTGCACTCTACAAGGGCCTGTTGTGAATGTGCTTTGTTAGTATGCATCGAGAATGCATTTGGATTTGTTCACCAATGAATAACTGTCATGTATTACCATTTGCAACTGGAGTAAGTCTGATCCCAATGAAGTGAATGAAAACTCGTAATGACCAGACATGACTAAACAAACCCAAAGGGCTCTGAGTTGAATCATTGCCAACTTTTAGGCAATGCTAATCAAACCAGAGGAGATGTTTAGAAGAGTCATTTAGCAGCAGTGTTGCTATTTGTGTCCATGTATGCATGCACACACACACACACACACACACACACACACACACACACACACACTCAGTCATCATTAGTAGGCAGCAATGCTTGTACTTAATTAGGAAAGGTTTAGAGAGAGAGAGACAGAGCAGGGTGAGGCAGGGAGAGAGAAAATACTCATTAATGACAACCTTGATTGGGGTTTGAAGGACATGGGAGAGTCAGGATTAAAAGGATCACAGTGCAAACAGACACACACACACACACACACACACATATACAAATTTACAGGTATACGCACACTAATACACAAACACAACACAGGCATGAAACAGTGCACCTTTCTCATGTTCATATGTGAAAGTGTATGATATTTTCAAGTAGGACACTAGTCAAAATAGAAATGAGTTGCAACTCTTATTAATCGTCATAAATCGTTTGTTAATGCCTCATAAATTACTTATGAGCCATTAGCGAGAACAGTTGCTGAGTCATGAAAAATCCTTTTTGCTAGTATTGATCCTCGTCCAGCATGACAGCTGCTTTGCTTTAGTTCATCAGTAAGATGTTATATTGCATAACAACAAAGCCTCGGTTAATGACTTAGTGTAATATATAACTGTGGATTTGGTGGCTTTAAAGCCATAAGTTATAACTTATAAAGGCGACCATATAAGAAACTGGCACTCTGCTTGTCATTAGCCTCTGACTGATTTATTCCAAACAATCAAATCGTTCGCAACAATGATCAGACAAGCAGAGAAGCAGACAATCAGTGGGGGAGAAAATGCAGCAGTGCTCGGGGGCACTTGGAGGCAAATTGATGACTGATAGAGGAGAAAGCCATATCAGAGCGCTTTAATTCCACCTCACTAGGAAGCACACATTTGAAGTGTTAAAATCAAAATGCATTTTTTTGTTGAAATCTCGCCACCATCTGTGGTGTGAATTCATTACTGTGGCACTTTTTTTGCATCGCACTTCCTAGACACGGACTGTCAGTGTTCCGACTACAGGGCGTAAATCTAAATAAAATTAACTCACAAATTTACAGCTTCACTATAGTATGACCATAGTTAATGCATCCCATACAAGCTATTTGTTTGGAATGTTGTTTTGATTACTTTGTATTTTTGGTGATATGTAAGTCTGATGGCTATTGAATGAATCATTTAAAGAGACCAGAGGCAACCTGTGATCCCAAACTGATAAAGACAGACAAAAATGCTGTTTGACATGTTTTATTTTGATA
The DNA here is from genome assembly GCA_024633595.2 of Lepomis macrochirus. Taxonomy (NCBI): domain Eukaryota; kingdom Metazoa; phylum Chordata; class Actinopteri; order Centrarchiformes; family Centrarchidae; genus Lepomis; species Lepomis macrochirus. The sequence goes on along the minus strand of JALXJV020000022.1, from coordinate 8,085,151 downwards.
CAAATAACTCACACTCAAACATCTCAAAGAGGAGTTTGGTGCTTTTGGCGTTGTTTGACATCTGGTATTACCATGTGATAGATCTGTATCTGCACACACGATCTTCATAATGACATCTGTTCCACGCTCCTTTGCATAAATAATTTGTAAATTGAGATCCGATCACATTGTGGGCAGAGATCGAGTTAACAAGAATGCTTATTAATACCTATTAATTAACACCTTCCCTTGTTGTACAGCCAATTCTCAGCGTGGGTTGGCGCAGCCTGCTCAGCATAACGTGGAAAAGGTGGAGTCGGGCAATATTTCAACCTGCTGAGTGATTTATGCTGTTTTAGTCTAATGTACAGTTTACTGTGCATGCTTCTATGTCCGTGCTTTGCACTTGAAATAATTCCTGTACGCATTCTCTCTCAACTGTTGGCTTGTATGTTGCATAGCTTTTGATAATACTTGAAGTATGTGAACCACATTATGTACGTGCAAATGTATTTCAGTACAATGTCTGGATTAATATTTCCTTTTTTCTAAATTTGTTGTATGCTTTCAAAATGTATGACTTCATTTTAAATGACTCTGTTAAATAAATTTTTATATTTGTTTTTAGGTTTTTCAGGTTGACTATGTTGAAACTCTCCGTGGGGTACAGATGAAAAATAGTATTTTGGCAAACTCTAGCGCATTTACTTCAATGTTTATTAATGTGAACTGTCGCTGCCAAATTAAAGTTAATAATGGTACAGAAGAAACTGCATGGTTGTTGATAATGCGTGTGTTTTTAATAGATTTGGGACAAAATGGGAGATCTATGGCACAGAGGAATAAAATATATTGGGCCATTAGGGAACACGTATAAATAGAATAAATGTATTGTTATTTTATGTCTTTTCGAGCGATTAGTTTACAATGAGAGAAATAAAGACTATCACCATTCTTATCCTCTGAAGCTGGCCCCAAAACTGCACACCAGAAAACCTGATCTGGACAAATACAGGTGCTGTCAGGCTTTAATGTTGTGACGGGTGTCAGAAGACTGGTCTTTGCTATGTAGGCCAAGTGTTTGGAGACCAATTTAGCATCAGTTTCAGTAATTGACACTTCTCCTGTTGCTGTCTGAATGGAGTCGGTGTGATAAAACTCTACTGCAGGTTGATATACATATTCATATGCAATCTAATCACTACCCAGGACTAAGAAGCAATTCACCTTTCTCTAGTCTAGTGGTGCGGTCCTCTCTCTCTCTATATATCTCTTTCATTTCTCTGCGTAATTACTGAGCTGAAACCTGCTGCAATGTCGGAGGTCATACAATCCCTGTTTTTCTTTCCCTCTATTTGAGCAGCTAAATAGAGCGCCGGATGACTCACACGCACTGGCGCTGCACAGAGAGGGAGAAAGTGAGAGAGAGAAAGCTCATGACCCTTGTGCTTTGTGTGAAAGCAGATATCAGCTCATTAATTACACTGAGAAATGACTGTAATGAGAGCGAATGAGTGAGAGAGACGGAGAAATGGAAAGGAAACTAGGGAGAATTATCAGAGAGGGAGAGGAAGACAGAGAGATCAGAGAGCGAGCTAATTAAAATGAGTGCTGAGCTGTGAATAGAAAAGGGGGAGAGGGACGAATTTCATTTAGCGAGAAGGGACGAGGTAGGATAGACGATGCCGGCGTCACGCTGTCACACGTATAGGTGATACTCAATCCATATACAACATTCACTATATGGGAAAAAACATATGTCACTTGTCACACATAGGAGGAATAAAGATTAGAATTGAGCTCAATTTCACACAAATTCTGCTCCATAAACACACACACACACACACACACACACAACACACACACACACACACACACACACACACACACTCGGTGTAGCTTGAGGTGATATGTAGGACTACTGGGATCAAATGCAATGGTGAATTAACCAAAGGGATTACGCTTAAGGAGGACAAATTAAGCTCTGTTTGTAGTGGTGTGTAAAATACGATTCCCTTTCACACATGTGAGCAGCCTGCTTCATCCACTTCTTTGAAAGCCTTCCACACTGACTCCCCAGGTCCCTGAAGGTCCTCCATAAAGCCAGTTTCACCCCTGGCTTGTTCACTGATGAACAACTGGCTTCCCAGACAGCTCCAATGGATTCTCCCCACGCTCCATATACTGAAACTGATCTCAGGCTGCATTCAAATCTCACGGGGATAACCGGCGGAACGACTTGGCAGTTAAAAGCGACGGCTTGGAAGTATTCACACATTCAAACTCTTTTGAAGCTGCCAAGAAGCCATGATTGAAGACTTCTGCAGACTTTTGTTGCTCCTGATCAGCTTTTTTACACTTCCACTTAGCCAGCGATACATTCGAGGTCATATGTTTTATAGCAAGCCATATATCACAGTAAGAAATCCAGTAATTTAATTAGTTTTTTTGTGTTTAAAATTTTAAAATTTTAAAAAAGTCAACCAGAGCGGACGGGAAAGGAATCACAGGCCAGTTTTTATATATAAACATGCAGTTCTAATATGAATAAAGGCTATTTTCAGATTTAAAAAAAAAGGGAATGTGATGGGACAGGAGTCATTCTTCTGGGATTGGGACAGGACAGGATTTTTCTATATCTCTCATGGGATTGGGATGGGACAAGACTATTTTTGTGGGACTTGGATGGAACAGTTGTGAAAATCTACACGTCATCCTCTAATTCCCAGGGCGTTAAATACCAGCGCTCCTCTGGGTCTCATACAGACACACAAGATACCCATCCACGGCAAGATTAGACACAGAGGAACAGCCGCGCCGTCCATTCATTTAAGCACGTACTCAACCCCCTTTGACGCTGCTTTGTCACGCCCCTCAGCGTCTCATACAGACACACAAGGTAGCCCACACTTTAGCGTCTGAATGAGACGGCATTTTTAACACATGGTTAATGTTGTGAAACAGTCCAGTTTGGTTAGGTAACAAAACTACATGGTCGGGTTTAGAAAAATATCATGGTTTAGGATCAAATATGTATGTTACATATGACGTAAGTGACATGTAAGTCACCTACCTATCATTATGTAACTTTAAAGTAAGTAAACTGTTCCAAAGGGACACAAACCCCACTCCTAAATTAATCAGATGCTAAGTGACACAGCAACTGCAAGAACTGGTTAACAAGCAGCAGCCTGCGGGTGGGTCAAGTCATAACAACCTCGTGCTGTGCTTCCAGACTTTGTTCAAACCCACAAATATTCACTTAAACTTCTGGGGAAGAACCAGAGGTTTGTAAAGACACTAACCTTCTCAGGTTGAAGTTGGAGGAAATGTGTAAAATTGATGTACAAACCATGCTGCATGTTTCCATTTGATGAAATGGTACAGCCATAAAAGACCTATAATCTTGGGTTTGAATATTTCACTAAGAAACATCATATAGCTTCAATCAGTCTTCAAAAGCTTCCAAAATGTTGGGACATGTGGAGACAGAATAATATTCTGTCACACAGTGTGAAATTAGATGCTTTTTCAACTTTAAAGCTACTGAAGAGGAAAAAATGGGAAAATGGATGTTGAGGTATCAACTAGGTGACAACAGAGAGGAAGTATTCCTTGGTAATATTTATAACTAAGAGCTGAGCAGTACCTTTTCTGTGAATATCTAGGCAAACTGTGTTTTTAAGGCAAAAACCCATAGCTACCATCTTTACCAAATGACGTGGATGTAGTCATCCTAAAGTGTCATCCAGCAGGGCTTGCAGGGCTCTTTGTTGAGGGGTGTCAGGCAGTTTACTATGGTACTTGTGTTGGTAAAATAGATTAGTCATTTTTGAGTTAGGAAAACACTTCATATGTTAAAGTGTTCTCCGAGAGTCTGGCTGGGCCCTTGTTCAGAAGAGCGACGTTGTTTACTGCAAAATATTACTATTCAAACAGCTCCAACATCCACATGGATCCACAACCTCCAACTGTTTAAGTGACATAGAAAATTAGATCATTACAGAGACTACAGTATATTTCATAATGGTCTCTCTTTGGCAGCATTTTTTAGATCGCTGTGCAGATATGAGGATGGTGGTGCAAATTCAGAAGCGCATGCAGATTTCTCCTTCATTTGTGAGATTCCTGCTGGCTGCAGCTGAATACAGCACTACAAGATTAATATGAGATTAATCTAGTTCAGTCATTTCATTTGACATGGAGCATTTGCTCTGTTGTATTTCAATTATATATTATAGAATATGAAATGTAAAGATTAGCATAATGTATCAGACTGTGATGTTATAGTATATAGCAGGGGTTGCCAACCTTTTCTGCGATGAGTGTCAATATAAAAAGATGAAGACATCCAGTTGGCCAGCAGTGTTTGTACATGTCATACATTTTACATTATTTATGTGCCGATAGTTAGTCAAACTATTAATTGACATTTGACCTTGTTAATAATAATAATAATAATAATAATAATAATAATAATAATAATAATAATAATAATAGATAATTAATAAATAGTGCTGTTAAGCATTTAAAAAATAATCTAGTTAATTACAAGTTTTGTAACTTGTTCATAGTTTTGTAATTAATTAATCAAATTAATTGTAATAAATCATATATATTGATATTTGCGGTGATAGGCATTTCAAATATTTTAATTCAAATAGATTTTGGTAGATGTGTGCATCAATGATAATAAAGCTTAGCTAAACATTTTTATTTCTCAGGCATTCATCACCTTTTTTCCTCTGTTCATATGCAACAACAATGCCACAATTTTTATTTAAATACTAATAGTGTTTTTGTGGTATTGAAGACCTTCAATAAACTTTAGAATGACACCTGCCTCCCAGGTTTCAATAAGCAAGACATCACTGCTGAATGAGACCAGGTCAAACCTGAGCTGGAACACTTAAGTTAACAGTCAGTCAGAAGGCTCAAATAGTTACAAATGCGTCTTGTGCTCACATTTAAATTCAATTTTTTTCATTTCTACCGTCTCTGTTGCACTAATCACACAAACCGGATGGAAAGTAAACTCCTTTGATCTGCGCCGTTGAGCCAATCAGATTACAGGAAAAACGAGGATCAGTCCAGTTTAGGAGGGGCAGCTCGTATTCCCCCTCAAAGCTGAATGTTTTAGTTTGGCCTAGTCTCACAGACACAGCCAGTGTTCCACGGCAACTGACCCATCCACGGTCGCGGATCATCAGGTAGCCCACTACAATTAATCCTGCATTAAAAATTTAAGGCATTATTTTTTCCTCTAGCCTATATCTATTATTTTGACAGCCCTAATGATAATGTCAACATTAATTCATCACAGTGGTTACTTAATGGAATATTATTGCACCATATGTCAGTACTGTAGGATTGAGTTTGGTTTCGCACATGTCACTTAAAATGTCTCTGCGTGCCCATGCTGGCACACGTGCCATAGGTTGCTGACCCCTGGTATATAGAATTGTTATAGAAAAGTGTTTATGTATTATTGTAGATATATGTATGGCTACATGTGCATGTGACTCTCATTTTATTTATCATTTTATTTATTTACATTGCTTATCAGCATGGGAAAAAGTGCATGTACGCAAAAGAATCCCCTGATCACATCCCACGGTCTTCTTTGACAGATGGGGTTGTAGTTGTCATGGATTGTGCATGATTTTTTTGGTTTTGAGTACACCAGCCTATGCAGATCTGCAGCTACATGTCAGCTAGGCTTATGTAATATGATTGAAAGCTCCGGAACAGCTACTAAATGGACCCTGGGGTTCAACTGTTTACTTTGCACCTCTCATTTTAAGGCAAACTAACAGCTTAGTGAATATGTTTCCTGACGGAGGATATTTATCCACATCCACAATATGTGTAATTTACAAGGTCAAAAAAAAAAACAACCCAAGAGCCTTTAAATTGGACATTGAGTCCATTTGTTTGTGTTTCTTTGTGGTAAAGCACATAGGACCTCCTGTTGATTTCACTCATTATTGCACCTCAGTATTGACAGAAGATGCACTTGAAACACAGTACACATTAAGGAAAGGATTGAGACAACCAAGACGAAGCTTGCGTGCAAAAGGGAAAAACATTTAGTCCCTGTGTTATTTACACTCGGCGCACTGATTTTAATTCAAAGCATGGAGGAGATATATTGCTGTTGCTGCTGGAAAACCTTTTAGCTCCTGTTTTTCATTTTCTCGAGTGAATTAATAGTTTACATGGTCTGCTGTGCCTTCAAGCATGTACCTTGGTTGTTTCTACCAGCATCTAATGCATAACAACAAAGCACCAATGCCCAAGCCACTTAACTAACCCGCTGCCTTCCGGTTCTCTCGCTTCTACTCTCTGGCTATGTTTTTCTGCGTGTCCACTGGAGTAAACCTTATGCTTAAGCTAATGGCTTACCCACTTGGACAACAGGGGTCAGCAGCTGCCTAAATATATTACAATTACTCTTTATTCAATTAGTGCACTTTGAGACTGCTGCAGTGAGCAGCACGGCCAAACACACACATATCACACACACAGGCAAGCTCTAGAAACCCTGAACGTGCCTACATCAGCACAAAAGCAAGCAACCACCCATCCCAACCACAAAAAGACCAGGCTCGCGTCTGCATGCGTGTTTTGCATTCAGAAACAGAAGCCTGATACATTCTGCGTGTGCACAAATGTCACACAGACACACACACACACACAAGCTCTGGAAAAAAAATCTCCAAAAGCACACAACCAAAAGAACACATCTGCAGTTTACAAAGGTAACAGTGGATTGCCATTCAACATTTGAAACAATCAGTCCACTGAGTTTAGACAAAAAGCGGGTTTCTCATTTCTACCAAGCAACCGCTGTTCTTCCCGTCTGAAATGACAGCTGTCGTTGGCAGATTTTATCAGCGGCAGCAAGCAAACTAATTAAGCTAGCTCCATTAGTTGGATGAAAACACTGACTCTGGCTGACTTTTGAATGTTTCCAACTGACTCGCTTTTAAATGAAAATTTAAATGGTTAGGAAATACTACACCCAACTTGACTTCTGAAGTAACCCTTCTTAATACTGCAGCTAGTATGCTAGGTAACTGGGCATGCTAACAACTGCAGCAGACAAACAGATCTTTGGATCTGATCCTTGAGCTCTCGGTTTTTGGTTTTGAAAAAGTTAGGAAAAAAAGACATGTCCCTCTAAACTCTAAATGTAAAACTCTAAATGAGTTATCACTACTACTGCTCCATCCACACTACTTCAACATGTGGAGAAATCCAAAGCTTGACAGACTTCGTGCCTCGTAACAGTTGCTAACCCATAATGGACAATCACTGTTAAGAGGAGGGGCTTGGCAAACAGTCAACTCCAATCTGTCCACTTTGCTCATATCGACTTGTGAGTCATTTTGTGTGCATGTTTTTATTGCATCAATTCTAACAATTCCTTCTTTAACCTCTCCATCCCCTTCATGACTAACGTGTACCTAATGGATGAAATCAAACCAATCAAAGGCAGACACAGGCAGCTGGATGATATATAGGAGTACATGAGCTGCCGGGAATATGAGACAATCACCGCCAAGGTCAGTCTGATAGTGGTGGAATTAGAGAACACACAGTCAGACACACACACGCTTAAAATCGTACACACAAATGCATGTTTGATGCAAGTGTATAGCCTACCAGATGTATATTGAGACGCACATGCAACACTTGAGCATTGATTTTAGATCTAATACTCACACACACACACCAGCAGTGAAAGGAAAAAAGAGAGATGAAGATATGTAACAGTAGATCTTGGTGGTGAGAGCATAACAGTGGTGCTTTAAGTGCTTGATTCATGGTGGTGCTGTGTAATGTCTGGTCTACAACGCTATTTCCGCACCATTACATCCCAGTGCTATTTTTCAAAACACGCCGGAGTCTATCCATCACTGGCTTTCAGATGATATCGTGTTCACGAGACATTTTCTATGCCATAACATTGCTATCACTATCCCTCAAAACACAGACAAGGGTGAAGAGTATCTTATGTGAAATGGTTTCTCAGCTCATTGTTTTATGAGGGATCAAGGATTGTTGGTGCCACTAAAATCATAACCTCATCTTTCAGAATGTAAAGCAGCCCTTACATCATTGGCCCAGGATAAAATCTAGGGCGTGAAGTTATTTCAGCTGCATTACACCATGTAAGCTATACTTCAATACAGACAAGAGCCTTGCTTGCCTATTAATTGGTAAAATAATTCCCGTGCCGCCCAGTTTATTTCAGACTACAGGACACACCGTAACAAAGTGAAGCGAAAGTGAAGGTGAGTTTTCTCATTGTGGACTTGATCAATACACAGAGTGAAATTCCAGGTTGCAATCCTCAGCCTACGGTCACAGTACTTATGCATATAGCTGTAGCATGTTTGATGTATAGGTGGCAAGTAATATGCACAAGAATTGTAAGTTCAGTTCTAGGGCAGTGCCAGGATAAACAGGCTTTGTGTCTGCTGGGCATCTGGTTTTTGGCTTGTGGCACAAAACTGTTGCATAAAAGAAGCATTCGTCGCAGGTTTAGGCTTTGCTGCAGTGTAGTATGAGACTACTGAATTCCTTTTGAATTGCAGCACTTTTGATAAAAAGCTGTTTTGGATTTTGGATTCCAGTATTTACTTGAAAAACACACCCTGCGCTCTCAGCAACACACAAACAAGATGTAACTGCGGACGAAAGGGCCTGAAGGTGCTTTCAGACTGAAAGTGAAGCCAAACATAAGGGTGGTTTGAATGCACACAAGGTCAAATGAAAAGACGTGAATTGTAGCAAAACCAGGTCCACTCCAATGTCATCCATTCATTTTTTGATATCTGCTTTTCCTGTTAAGGGGCTAGAGGGTCACCTCGCACTGAAAAGGTTTTAACTTCAGCAACAGAATGTGAGGTTATCTTGCCTTGGCCCAAGCAAAGAGAAGATGACCTGGAAAAGTAGTAACCAATTGAGCTCCTGCTACATTTTGACATCAGAAAGTCTGTTTTATGAAAGCCTGTACTGTGAGCAGAACATGTCTGTTGCTCAACACAGGCTGCTTAAAAACATTCCAGTGGTAAAATTAACTAATAGTTCACAGCTTATTTAACCTTTAATAATCAGTGTTTTGTTGTTTTTTTTGCAGCTGCAGCGGATCACACTCTCAGTCCAAACAAACCTTGACGCTTTTTTGAATTGTGCTGACAAACCAGACTCTCAGCAAGGTCTCAGTGTGATTACCAGGCTCTCGTACACCAAACGAGCCACTCCAGGGTTAAAGTGACTGCTGCAAACCCAATAGGTGTGAAAAGGCCTTAAGAGGTGTCAGTTGTACAGTACAGCAATGTCTTCCATAGCACTGCACCGAACAAGCCAAAGCTTTCTTGTCATTTTCTACCTTATTTCTACTACGGTCTGCAGCCTCTCAAAATGTGAAACACAATGAGGGCTTTCTTAGGGAGGGACTCAAAAGTACTCCTTTTCTTTGCTGTGGTATGTTTTCATCCTCTAAGAGGCATAGACGTGTTTGATGTTAATAAAATGACACCATTTATTTTACCCTGTCTTCAAAACTGCCACTGCGCACGGATACATTCCCCTGCCAGGAGCATAAAGAAGAGGGCGAGATGTGTTTCATTTCTGTACAAGAACACCCCCCCCCCCCATCCCATTAATTTGCCCTGTTGTTACAGATATACTTTATTCTCTTAGACACTTACACTCAGGAAAGCACTAAGCAGATGTGGAGTTTTTAATATACAAATACATAAAGATAGAAATGCATACATGCAGGTCTGAGACCCTACTGAGACAAAAATGCAGAATATGGTCTGCTATCTCATTCACACCCTCACCAAATCTCAAGATTTTCTAACTCTATTATCACAAAGAACTCTGAACAGACTATTTGCAGAGCATAACCAATGTTTGTGCGCTTTTATGTGGTTTTGTTGATAATCTACAATTACAATGTCTCGCATGTTTGAGATCATTACCACAAATTCTAGATATTCCACCAGTTTTCAGAGCAACAACAATTACTTAGATATAATTTAGAACCTTGTAGGCTGTAATTGGTTTCCATTCATTTCACCTTGCATTGAAACTTAAGTTGCATAAATTTGCTTTGGATTGGTAATTAATCGAAGTGAATATGGTATGAATATAAGGAGTAGGGTTCGTGTTTGTGTTTTCCTGTTAAATTCTGGTTTTGGTTCTGTGTTTCTCTCTGTGTTGCCATGTTTATTTTTTTATTTATTCACATGTTCTAATTTACTTAGTATCTGTTTTCATGGGTTTGGTTTTGGATTTTGTGTTTCTATAGCTTTATTTTATCTTGTCATGTTTAGGGTTTTGTAGCTAAGTTTAGTCTTTTGTTCATTTGCATGTTTAAGTGTTCTTTTCTTTTTTTCCCCGTTTCTTCCTGGTTAATAGTTTCCCTACGGCCTAATTGGTGTCTGCTGTCTCTCTGCCTGCCTGTGTCTCATTAGTCCTGATCCCCCTCACCTGTGTTGCTCCCACCCCGCTTGTTAGTCCCTGTGTATATATGCCTGCTTGTGTCTTCAGTCACATCCTTGGGTCTGATGTTGAGTGTTCTGATTTTCTTAGTTCTTTGTTCAGTGTTGTGGATTAACCCATTTTCCTTAGATTACCTTTCTTTTGGATTTACTTTGGAGTTAAAACAATGACAGCAGTTTCTGCATTTGTTAAAAAAAATACTGTGTAGGCTACTGAAAATGTATGTGTGTTAAAATGAACTACATTTTCAGCTGTTTGAAGTCCGTGTGGGAACAAAGTGAATGTACAATTACGATCAAAGCAAAACCAAGAGGGATGATAGCCTTAATTTGTATGAATATTATATAATCAGAATGTACTGTAGGTCTCAAGCTAAAATACTGAGGATCAGAAGTGAACTATAAAATTCATGAACATGTGAAAACATACAAGAAACACATGTAAAAGGAAGGTGTCCAAACTGGAATGACAACCCCCCCCACCAAAAAAAAGACTAGTAGGAAAAAAGAAACTCCTTTTATTGTCATAATCTCTCTAGGATAAAAAAAAGTATTAATCATGAAGGGGCAATAAATATTTCATTTAAACAGTCTAAATTAGGTCAGGCTGTTTTATATTACAATATATGAGAGACCGACTGTGACAGTAATGCACTGAAATACAGTAATGGGGAAAGAAAGAAAAAGTAAGAAAAAGACACTGTTTCCATCAAAGTGTCCAGAAAAGTTTAAGCAAAGTTTTGAAATGTCATAAAATACAAATTAGCTGTGCTGTAGTTAATAAAAAAAGAAGTGCCTGCACAGGACTACTTTAAAGCACCCACAATAACGCAAAGAGTTTAAGAATGAACTGTTATGTTAGCCACACATTTGTCACTAGCTCAATCAAACAGCATTAGCTGCTTTCAATCTAAGACTTGATAATAACTTATAGTAAAACCTGAAACAACCCCAAAACTGCACCATGGGCTGAAGGAAAAAGGTTTTATTCCACTTCTCCAGCTTACTTAATTACGGTTTTGGGATACATTTTCCAGATCTACCACAATAAAGCCCGTGTTTGTTGTTGGTGTATTTCGGTTGTCATGTTTCATTAACCAGTTTAACTCGCGCCTACTCTTATCTGATTGTCACTTTTCCAAAATTGACTAATCAAATGCTCACAAGTTGCTGCACCAAATCAGGTTTAGTGCTTTGAAGAAGGCACCTAATGGATACTCTTGGTTGAGAAAGGTCTAACTTTCACTGAGTGGCACTATTTCTTTTTTCATAACTAACAGCTGAACGCGTCACAGTATGAGAGACATTAACATTATTTTATGCAAAAGTAGCCTATTTGAAAATAGTGTAGCAAATTGCTGATGGATGAAGCCTGTACTTTTTGTACTTTTGTAAAGAGTAACATGTATTGACAGGCTGTTGTCCTGCTGTACTCATGCATGCATGCATGCATGCATGCATGCATGACAACTCACACACTCATTCACTCTCTCACAGGTGGCTTTTTACTCTCCGAGTGGCAGTTTGAAGGCACAGCAGTGTCAGACTGAAAGATCATTCCCTCGCCTCCACGCTGCGGTCCTGCAGAACTGTGTGGGGAGCTTAACATCTGACATTGTATGACACCTACAGCGTACGTCGCTTCTGACATGCGTTTGAAACTGGTAATTAATTAGCTACTTGTGTATGTCGGCACAGTTACGGTAGCCTGGAAATGCCTCTGTAATGCCAACAAGGCACAATTTGATTTGAATGGATGAGGAAAGAGAGCGGGAGAGAGGGAGAGGTGGGAGGATGACAAACAGTTTCCATCATCATCCTCGAGGCAAGAGGAGGCTGCATGCTTACATAAGAACACACACAACCCAGCACACATAGGCATCTCCACACACACACATACAAAGACCTTGTTTTCTGTTTGTTTACACGCAGATCAGTAAATGGAGTTGGCCTACGGAGCAAAGCATTGTAGGAGGGCATGGCAAACATATTATGGCATTAACTTGTAATGACACATTGTCGGTTTTACGTGTGCGAGTGTGTTTGTGTGTGGCGTCTGAGAAAAGCACGTGTGAGGGAGAGGGCGTGAAGCCATGAATCTCTCAGTCTCTCTCTTCCTTTCTGCCTGTCTATCTCTCATCTTATTACCTGCTGTGCCAGCGTTTGACAGCAGAGGTAGCAGGGAGAGTGCGAGGGGGAGAGAGAGAGAAGGTTGAAGCAATAACCAAGAAGCGGCCATTTTTTATCTTCCAAACAATTAAGCAGAAAACAGCAAAAGTCTCTCTGGGAGACTAGAGCGTGGCGAATCTCACTGAAAGGATATTTCTTACAGGAGGAGCAGCTTCTACTTCCTGAAATGTCTCCTAATCCCACTGCTTGCCCCCTCGCATGTCAATTATTGACTTTTTTCTGTGTTGGTGCAGAAGCAGTGAAACAGTTACAGTCTCTATGAATACAATCCACAGCAGCCCATGAAGTTCAGAGTGTCACCTTGAATGTGAATTACTTGAGCGTTTTTATTTTTGTCAAACTAGATTTCCGCCTGAAAGAAAGATCTGACCAGACGTTAAATTCACACAGATGAGGATAACAATCTGGTTATTTGAGACTATACCATGTTTAATTCTAAAATGCCTTAATCAGATAGAAACCAAATGAACTGTAATTTTAAGTGTCATTTTAAGGTACACTGCAAAGTATATGATGAGTTACCTTTCCCTCAAGCAGTGCAGTAAACACTCGCTATGGTTGCACCAGAGCACCCTCTATGCCTTTCAATCATATTCCCAGACTGTATGTTGCTGGAAAGCACTGTTATGTCCTTGCCACTGCCATTTATTAAAGATCTATGTTGGACACGATAGATGCAACTAAAAACATACCCCTATTTTAGCCCATGAGAATAAGGCTATTCCTCATTTTCTTTTGCAAAAGGCTTCTATATTGCTTCTTTGTCCATTTTGTTTGTTTTTGTATTTCAGTCTATGGTTTGGTACCGGGAACCACACAAAATGTATTCTGGTAGTTTCTCCACATATGAATAATGCATAAATACTGACTTGGCTTTACATACACAACCTTTAAGTTGGCCAGTTACTTGGGTGAAGACTGGGAGACAAGGAGGAAAGGCCTTCAAAGCGAGCATACTTTGTAACGTTAACCCTATATGAAAAACTACTCTCCTGTGTTTTCTGCCCTCATTTTCCAACATGTTCTTGTGTTTTCCCAAGAACAATACATGTAATATAGTACATCTCTTAAGATTAGTAATACCATAACCTTTACTTAGCATTATAATCCAATCACTGAAGATGACTTTGTGTCTTTACATATTGCCTCCTTTTCCCAAACGTAAAAAGGTTCCTTGTGATGGTGCCTTCTTCTCATTAGCACATGACTCAATAATGACCACCATTATTTCTTAATGTATAGTCATTTCTTTGTACTTAATGGGCAGTTTTTTTTTCCCTTAAATCCCCAAAGGAAGACAATCAGAACGTAGTATTGGCAGCTCAATCAATAGTCAGAGCTCACCATTGACAGCCATCACGAAGAAGGCTTATTGCAAATGGTCACTTCAATCTTTTCCATTCAGATCCTCATCAACTCTCTCTACAATACCTGGCTTCTCTCAACATCCAAAAAAATCTTTCCCTAGCTCTTGTTTCAATCTAGCATTTAAATACTGAAGGCTGTGATACCCTGACCTTTACACCTCTTAAAACTAGCTGCTTGTAATGTTGGTGACCTGGGGACTAAGTCTTTGTCCCAAGAATTCTGGCTCCTTACTCATTCATTGCTCTGTGTTGGCACCAACAAGAACATTTAGTGACCACAGTGACACCCAGAATACCATGAATCATCCAGGGCAGAGAGCGGAAAGCAGACTGTTGGCTGCACATTATGCTTCGTTTTCATAATGAAAACCGACAGTTCAATGTGTCTAGCAACTTTAAAGTGCATTCAGGATTTTCATCAGCACCATGGAAAGCCAACATTAAGAATCTACTTTAAAGCGCTGCTTTGGAAAATGTGTAAAAATGTGAGGGTTCATAGAAATGCTCTTTGACAACACCCGTAACTTCTAAGATCGATTGTTATCTGGAAACGGGGCCCAGCTCTCTGTGTTACTCTGGGTAGGACAGCCAACTAAATGTCTACAATATTAATGAAAATGCACAGCCAAAATACAAAGAACAGACCCAGAGTGTGTGCTTGACAAAACTGTGGAGTCCTCCATGAGACCTGCACCTAATGTATCCTCCATCCTGTTATCAACTTATCAAAGTCACTAAAGCCAGCTGGAGGATGTACTTCAGACGTGGTCAAGGCTGAAACAGACTGTGAAACTACTGCTCCCTAGCCAGCCCACTGAGATGTTTACTTCCTGAAAAACTCTGTCTTGACCTTGTAATTTTCAACTGGGCTACTCAATAAGAAATGAGACACAGAGTGAGAGAGGAGAGGAAGAGATGGACAGACAGAGGCAGGTAGGAGTGTGGCGTGCAAGCAGTATGTCGCAGAGTGAGTGATGTGTGTGTGTGTGTGTGTGTGGTGCAAGGGGGTTGGTTAAATAATTTACACTGATCCAAACATGAGCACACGCTTTCATTATTTAACATCACACACAGACAAATGCCAAATTGAACCTATTCGGTACTGCAGAAAGTCAGTGGAAAAGAATTACCATACATTTTTTAAGGAATGGCGACGTACACAACAGCAGAGAGGAAAGGTCAAGAGAGAAAGAAGGGAGGAAAGATGAATCACAGCAATGGACATGGGTAGTAAGTGAGGCTAGGCTATGTGGGAGAAATATTAAACTTGCATAAACCTCTTTCTCAGTGTTTACCTTGCTCCTTGGTGTCCCATCTTGTCATAGCAATAAAAATAGAGCTTCAAAGTGCACAGAGGGGGGGGGGGGTTTGCAGTGGTGTTCAGGTCAACTTCTGTTTTCTAGTGTTTTTTTCTCCCATCCGCACACGGTCAACAGTGTTTTAAATATAAATTCAATAATTTATTTGGACCTGCAAGTGAACACACTCTTTTCTGTACATAGCCTCAGCCAAGGTGCCCTTGAGCAAGACTCTTGGGCTGCCCTGCCTGCCCCACTGAAGCTGCTCAATAGCTAAAAGTAGCAGACTGAGGTTGTACAGTCCTAGGCAGCTCCCAGGTGTCAGTGTGTGTGCTGAACTGTATGAATGTGAAGCAGCATTGCTGCTGGAAAAGATGTATGAATACATGTATTTATAATGTGTGTGATAATAAATCTGCATTTATGTAGCGGTTGCTCAAACTCCAGTGCACTTAAGAAAATAGCGCAAAGAAGATAAAATCAACAGCAAGAGCAATGGAAGACAAAGGTAAGAAATATGGTTAATATTCATATCATGCAGGTCATGCAAGTCAGTCAGTCAGTCTGAATGAACGCAAATAGCTCTGTTGCAAAACTTGAAAGTGGAGAAAGGATTCAAATCTGCAGCTTCATCAATTATAAGCCAAAGCCTCATGCTGCTAAATGGAGCCAGAACGATTGTGGAAAAACAGGGAGTTCTGCTTGGAGTTTTTACATATAAATAGCAGCGTTTGCGTCCTAATAAAAATCTTTTCTGAGTGAAAACTGCAACCCCTTGAGCCACGTATGCATTAGGTCAATGGTAATGTCATCTTTCTCTGTTTGTTAGCACTATCACATGTTACATTTGGGTCAGGTGGCAGATTTCAGAAATTTAACTGAGTGCACTTTGATACCTGAAACTGATGCAGTGAACACGTGTTTTTGTGCACATTTGTTTGTGTGTGTGTGTGTGTGTGTGTGTGTGTGTGTGTGTGTGTGTGTGTATGCGCGCCCGCACGCATGCATGTTGCCTTTAGTGTGTCAGGGACTTATCAGTAGCCACTGGCTAATCACCACAGTATCTAGGTTAAATACAGATCAGTAATGTATGTGAGTTTGTACAGTACACATGCAAACATACACATATAACCAACACAATAACAAGGCTAAATACAGCTTGTCTCTGTGTGTATATGTATGGCATGAACGTGTGTGTGTGTGTGTGTATTAGCCCTTGCAGAAAAATAGTGTGTGATCGCTTCATAATACCTGTGAGAGAGACTAATCTAAATGTATCCATCAAAAGCCACTTGTCACTTCATAGTCACAGAATCATTCACTGGCTATTGTGAAAGATGGTGTGTGTGTGTGTGTGTGTGTGTGTAACCTACAAAGCTGGGGAATTAGAGTCACCCTGTGATTTCTCTTAAATGTACCGGTTTCATCTATAAATACTCCTGCATGAACTTGTCACAGATACCATTTATAATGTGAATTATCAGCCATTTTATCATCAGTGGACACACTATAATTAAGGGAGTTTTGGAACGCTATTGGCTCTGTGGAGCAAAGCTTTCTTCAAACAGCGTTTGTATACGGTGGATTTCTTTTATAAAAGGCTCTCAGGTGAAGTAAATAAAACAACAAAGGAAATTACAGCTCTCTCACCATGTGCTTCTTTTAAAATAGTCATATGTATCACAGTTATTTTCTTGGTAGTCATTTTGTTGGGGTTTAACGAGGCAACCGATTTTTAATGCTGCGAGTCTTTCCCTACAACTCAGTCAAAGGGTCACAATTACTGACATACTGTATCTCTGGAAGCAGCTTACTGGATTTACCTGCTCTATAAATGAGCTAAAACACTCTTGTAAAGTTACAATACATTCATTTTCATTGTGCTCAGGTTTAACAGTCATGCTATGCAACAAAGCTGACTTTAAATTCTAAACCTTTGATGCTTCTGCCTGAACAGCCACTGCTACGATACTTATTCCATTCAAACAGATACAGAAGGAGACGTGTTCTTTGTCAGTGCCTCACCATATGTAGAAGGAGTGGGCCCAGACAAACCACTTGTGAGGTTGTAGCACAGTAATTGCACAGTAACTAAGTACAATTGTAGTTGAATCTATTTTTGTTTAATTTTATTAACTTTAGATTAGATTTAATTTTATTTGTTCTTTATTGATTTGATTCAGATTTTCATTGCATATAATTTTGTTTGCCCATGTAAAGCCCATATATATATTTATTTATTTATTTAGTGAACATAATGCTGTGGAAGATGTCCAACATGCTCTGCACTTAGTTTACTGATTATTTATCTACTTTGTAAATAACAATATCCACTATTGTTGAAAAAGGTGCCCATCCGAAGCAGGCAACAAGCAAAAGCAAAGTCCTATTTCCACATCTCTGAGAAAGACGGCCTTCTTATCTATGGCCGTAATTTTGTTTGTCATAACAAATGTAAATGATGGGGATTTTCAAATTCTGATCTGAGAAGAGCACTGATGGTTCATTTTTGCTTTAAAGGGAAGAGTTAAACATTCTACATTCTGGCTTCTTGAACCTTTGTCTGGGTGCATGGTTGTGGTCCTGTCTCTCCCTGGAATAGAACAGATTCAAGATTTTCAATGAGTTAGACCACTGGTCGTGGTTATGTTCACAGAGGTCCTATGAACTAATGAAGCACTCAGCCTGCACCCTAGATGCCTAGGTGACTCCTCAGAGGATAGATGATGGAGTTCCTGTGTGTCTGTCTCCTAGGCCTCATGGTATCATCAGCCCAAGCTGTTACATTGGATCTACTGGAAATGTGCCTGGTGCAAAGATATTTGAAATGCCTCTGGGATCTAAGACTGAGCTTGAGCAGTTCCCTACGGGATATGGTGGTTGCCTTCAGGCGGTTATGGTTAGCCCCATGCTTGTGGGACAGCAAGGAGAAAAAAGTGCACTGGAGCCAGTGATGCATCTCCAATTGGTAGTGGCAGATCCTTCCCTGACAGGGTTGAAGACAATGCACAAAGGACAAGGTACGCCCAGCATATCAGTGTCCTGGATTGGTAAGAAATACTACAATCCTTCTGTCATTGATTTACCTTACTTGATGGATGGATAGTATTGCTGCACATATTAGTACAACAGGAAAGTTAGCACTGTAAAAACTCTACACCTATGCTTTTTTAAATTATGAGTGTATTTACTTGATATTTAAGTATCATGTTGATTTAACAAATGTAATGTGATCATTATACTTTAGATGAAAGAGTTAATTAACAAAGAAATTAGATGCAAAGTGAAAAATGTTCAACTAACACAGTATGTTAACAATGTATTACCTACACATTTATGCTACAGGGGGTGTGTGTGTGTGTGTGTGTGTGTGTGTGTGTGTGTGTGTGTATGCGTATATTTTATATACCTTTTGTTTGATTTTTGTGTCAAACTGCTAACTGTTGTAAACTGATGAATAAACCTTTTACTTGTACCGCTTGTATCTTTATTTGGTCTCCTTCTTGTGTGTAAGTATGATGTGAAAACCAATGGGGTACTGTGGAAATCAAAACCCTGGTATCTGGACAGTTGGCATGACACTTGGCCTCACTGTGATCACTCATCACAGTGATGAGTGATTGGCGCATTGCGGCTTGTGGATTGTGGGACGCAAACATGACACACCAGCACCACCCACACAACCCACAGGTTGCTTTATGTAAACAAGATTAATGGTTAATATTTATAGCAATAACTTTGGTAAAACAGATGTAAAATAGAACACAGGGATCGTGTTGGGAGGCTGGCACATATTGGCTGACTCTGGATTAATCTATATCTGTGCACTGCAGAGGCTCTATCATCAACCTGGATGACTATTTAGTGTATTACTAGAATATTATAACATTAAATAAAAAGTATAATGCTCATTTAATATGATACTATTAGTAAAATATCAATATATTAATTGTAAAATGTTACTATATTCATTATAATTCAAAATCCTATTTAGGAGTTGTACCAAAACGGGTTTCCATGATTTAATTTTCAAAAAACACCATTTTTTAAATTATACTGCACATTGCTGCTGCTCCTCCTTTCACCCTGTGTTGAACGCTTCATTTTAGCAATGGAGTGATACATCTTGTCTCTAAATGATCTTTGTTGGGAGTTGAAGTATCATTTTCGTCCTCAGACTGCATTCCTCTTGGTTGTCATGTGACTAGAGTGTAATCGCAGCCTTTGCGATTAGAAAATCTCATTTTATTACATCGCGACAATATCGCAAATGCAATTAATTGTTCAGCCCTAGTTTTAAGTGAGCTCTGTCTCAGTTACATCACAGTAACAACTTTATGTCCATTGACTGCCTGGAGGGTAGCTAGTGTATGGAAGAGAGGAGAGAGGTGTGTGCTGCAGCTCAATGTTTTTCCACCAGTATTTTTGAGGGCGTGTTGGACTAGTCGCTCGGTTAGCATCATGGCACATATTTTCTTGTGACATCACAAGAAAGGGAACTAAAGGCTGGACTACAAACAAGCTGTTTTCAGGAGGTCAAGAGCAGAGTTTTATGTGGGTGATGGGAACACAGTTTGGGCTGGACATTTGGGCTTTTTCACTTTGCAAACCTATTACATGCACAAAAAAGAACAAAAAACTCAATAAAGGAGAGGGGAAAAGCCAAAAAAGCATAATACCAACTCTTTAAAACATTGCCTCAGATTAAAGTCTTGTGTGCAATTACTTTCATTTTCAAGAACTTATTCACATGTTCAACAATTGAACATGTAAAGAATTGCACGTCAATTAATTTCTGCTGCTGGAACATGCAGTTTTTTAGCCATCTGTAAAACGGAGAGAGCAAGAGAGAATAAATTCTTAACCACCATCTGGCTGTAAAACATGCTGTTGAATGCATCTAATACTATATGACTATCTAAAACAGGGACTTGCAACTTTTAATATTTACCACTAACATTTCACATTTAAAAGAGGAGTAAGAGTTAAAGTTTGTTTGGCTTGGAAGCCGTGTTAGATACTTGTTCAGCAGAGCTTAAACATGTCCCTTCTGGTTTCATCATTTCTGATGACTGACCGACTGTAACTACAGACAAGTGGCTCACAGATATATTTAGAATATGTCAGTGCTCCTCTACTGATAAACATGGCATTAGCTAGCTTTGTGGCTAATCTAATTTAGCAATGTGCATGTTAGCTGCTGTAAGTGATGTTAGAGAATATTTAGAAGTGATCAGCTAGGGAGAATTGATCGGACCATTTGCTAGAAGTGACACACTGTTACAGAAATAAATCTACAATCACGTTTGTCAACAGTGTAGCCTCCACCACTAAACTACTGTAACATTAAACATACTGCTGTGACCTGGGAGAAAGCCGGGAGAGGGCAGAGAAAAACGGGAGGGATAGCAAGGATGGCCCCTAATGTTTTCAGAAGGGAAGAGATATTTTTATTATTTAGTAATTCAGCTTATTTAGGCATCATTGAATGTAAATGTTTTCATTCATTCATTCCATCCATCCATCCATCGCCAACTACTCCACCGGCGAAAGGTGGAGTACATCCTGGACAGGTCGCCAATCCATCGCAGGGCCACACATAGACAAACTGTTTTCATTCATTGTTCAATATATTTACATACTAAAAACATGACATGCTTGTTTGCATGCACAAAAGGACCCATGTCTTTTAGCACGACGATCACTGTATAATACAGTTAAGTTTACTTACTTTTGCAAGGCACCCGGTTTCCTAAAGTTTCCCTTGGGTTGTTTCTCAGTGAAAAGTCCCAGCCCATGCAGGTGGACTCCCAGATTCCTTACAACAAACACTATGGCTCATCAGTGACCTTAGACCTTTGCTAGTTGATTTCAACCAGAACTTTGAATATTTGTTCCATCAGATTGTCTAGCAAACAGAACACCTACACAACACTGCATGGAGCTGTGCAGTTTCAAAACAGAAAAGTGAAATTAACTCTAATTGCCGATGACAACTTGACATTGGGCTCTCAGCACCCACAGCACAAGTTTTGCTCGTTTACAAGATGAGATTGTCAAACTTTAAAGAGAATGTGTGAGAAAAAGGAGACATTGAGCCAACTGATGAAGATAATATTTTAGAGATGTTAACCTCTCAATTGGCAGTTCAGCTCTGCGTCTCTGAATTTACTTCAAGTTTTAGATATAAGCAGCTTTGCATCAATACACTGTACTGTGTTTCTATCTGCTTTAACATTGAGCACTGCGCCACTGTTGATAGTACACTACAACATGTGTCCATTGTCTTAATCATATTCAGGCTTTCACAGACAAACACATACACGTGCGCGCACACACACACACACACACACACACACACACACACACACACACACACACACACACACACACACACACACACTAAGTAATTAAAAAAGCGTAGGCAGCACATTTCCTGTTGAGGGACTGTTGATTCTCCAATGAGTATAGTCATCTGTGTCCATATTTGGACAACTGCGGTGCACTTCCTGTCTAAATGTTCCACATACATCAGCAGTTAACAAAGACATAATGGGACAGATGGATGAAGAGAAAACGACAGAGGGAGAATGAGGACAAATCAGGTATGCAGAGAAGCATAAACCCACCTAATCTCATTTTTACATGTACATCTGTTTGTCTTTGTTCTGTTTATATAAAGATATTTAAAAACCCCTCTCCTCCAAGGATACACTAAAAGGCCCACTGCTGCTTTGTGCTGAGTAACGGTGGGTCAGGTAGTACGAGCACAGATATTTTTTCAGATATTATTGTGTGTACCAGTATATCTGTGAATGCTAAAACACGCTGAGTGCGTCCTGTCCTTGTTGGAAAATGCTGTCAGATAATAAGTAGCCTGAGACAAACCTAAAGAGCTATGCCAGATTTGTAATAACAATAACCCTTTAGAATGACTCTCTCACACAGACAGAGCAGACAGCAGGTCTGTCTAAAAATGCCATCAGTGCAATTGGAACATGGTCTAGTCTGCGGCTCTGTCCCTCTTTCTATAATGATCTATGATTATGAGCTGACTGTAAACACTGACACATAGAACATAATACATATGCACACTGACAAAATCTATAAATCCTCCATACTGATAAACTCTAAGTATACTGATTAGCACAGTATTGTAGTAAAGTATTGTGAGGAAAATTAAATATCCCTTACATATACCGAGCCAAACAAGGTTAGGCTTATGCTTATGTGGACACGAGAAAAGGATGTGAGGATGAGGAAAGTGTATGACTTTTTCTCCATTCACATGTACACTGCTTTTACACGTGGAGAAGAAGCTTGACAGGCCTGCCGTGACTACTTAGGGTTGCAAAGCTATGATTGGATGGTCACTGTTTGGGGAGTTGTTTAGCAAAATGTCAGTTAGTTTACTCTTAACATTCTCCATGAGCAACCATAGAAAATAAAGCTTCGCTGTCTCTGTTGTATGTGTGCAGGGGCACTCTTCCTCTTTTGCCGTTTTATTTTTTTATGTTTTTAGGACACTGTGTGATCGTGTGCTGAGGGACAGCCTCTGGGACATGGATATGGATACAGACATGAGTATTATCTACTCAGCTCAGGCTGGCACATATCGGCAGTGTAGAAAAGCCTCTAGAGTGACTTTCCAACCATTACGGGGCACTGTAGCTCTAAAATAAATAACACTAGAAATAATAAGCAAAACATTATGCAGTATGCAAGGTAAAATGCAGCTTTAATTAGAGCAGAATGACCACAAAATGAACCCAGGAAACAGCAGTATTATGCTTTAATCAGCACAAGAGAACACATCTCTGGCGAAGATATGAAAAATCCAGCACTACACACGCTTTCTGTGAGGAATTCAGGATGTGGCAGAGCATCTATTTTTACCACCGGTAAGACAGCGAGGTGAAGGTATACACAAAGGGGTAGAGACAGAGAGGAAGGTATACAGACTCGCGAGCAAGCCAAGGCAGAAAATGCAGAGATAGAAAAAGATGACGAAAGAAAGAAAGAGAATGAAACCATGTAATGCTGAACCAAGGTGCTCAATAAGAAATGAGGTAAGAAGAAAGACAGAGAGGGAGGTGAAGAGTGGAAAGTGGCTGAGATACAATGCAACGAGAGATGAGCTACCTAGCAGGAACAGGGGTGGGGAGGGCTTTGTGCGTACAACAAAGGCCAAAGCTATGAAAAAGCAGCAGACATGTTGGTAGTGACACATTTAGCTTTAGGGAAGGAAGGATAGCATCTGCAAGCTGTCTGGCTGAACACATCAGTTTTTAGAAGGGAGAAGCGGGCATCCGAGGGAAAACAAATGTGGAGAGTTTGCATTAATGAAACAGCCAAATTAAAAAGCACAACAGGGAATCTAACCAACACATGTTAAACCCAATCCTCTCATGGCTGCATATCCACAATACAAATTCACCCAAAGCAATGAGTCTTTCTAGCAAAAAATACTGAATAATGTTGCACATATATTACATTACACATGCGCTATGTAACCAGTGTGCTTTTGAGTACACTGATGAGTGACGCTAGTGTCCCGAAACAGAAAGCACAAGGGAAACAGAGGTGTCCCTAATATGCATGATGGCGAGACAGCTTCAAAAACATATGATGATCCTAACGCCTAATGCTTTGTGAATCCAGCATACTGTGGGGGTCTATACTATATTATTGTTCAGAATAAATAAATCATGTATGGTAAAGTACACAGAAGCTTCTCCCAAAAGGGGTCCTGTGTGTTCAGTAAACTGTAACACACATCTGTAAGACTCACACAGCATGCAAATACATTAGTGTGTACCAGCAAAACACGCAGACTCACTCAAGGTTGCAACCGTGATATGGATGGATATAGTACTCGTGTCACCGGCAGCACATTGTCAGACAGAGGAAGATAACAGAGAAGACAAAGTGATGGATATGACGCTGAGAGAAGCAGAGGGGAAACAAAGCTGGAATGACAGGGACAGAATTAGAAAGACAGACAGAGGCGGAGGAGACGGGAAAAGAGGCAGGGGGGAAGAGAGGTAACTGGGGTGAGAAGACGAACGTTGACGAAAAGTGCTAGAAAGCAGACAGTGAAGAGTTTAAAGGAGACCTATTATACTGCATTTCCAGTCCTATATTGTAGTTCTGTGACTCCTGTATGGCAGCTTTGCATGATTTGAAAAAATATTTTTCTATCTTATACTGGCACTTCATGCAGGCCTTACCTATTATTTGAAGCTTTGGTCATGTTTAACATGAACATCTGACACTGTAACATTATAGATATTCCAGAAAACATGAAAAAGCACAATAGTTCCCTTTTAACATGTGATTTGTGTACCCCTCACTGTGTGTGTGGGGGATATATGTCTATAGGTGACATACTTTCTCCTATAGAAGCAAAGCTGTAAGGCCACATAGGCCAAAATTAGTGGAATTATATTAGTAACCGAGTACTGAATCTACTGGAGAGATTGGTACAAACCTTTCTACAGACATTGATGGTCCCCAGAGGACGGATTCTGCTGACCTGTAGTGCCACCACTGGGTTGGCATTTGTAGTTTTACGTGAAATGTCACCTATTACTATTACATTGATTGCCATGTAAATTGGTCCATATGTTCATGTCTGTCTCTGGACAGATTTGGTGATCTCTTAACTTTTCATTGAGTACCATCGTCAGGTCAACATTATCATTTGTCCAAGACTTGCATTCTAATGAATGACATTCTTTTAAGCCTCAGCTTTGTGTTTAGTGCTGGATAAAAGCATTGACATCCCAGTCAATCGAGAATGATCTAATATTGATTCTAAAAATCCTGAGATCAATCTTTGCATTTGCAGCTTTCATCAGCTGTGTAAAATATTAAGTATGCTGTAGTTGCTGCAGGTGGTAAGGGCTGCGTAAAATGTCGACATAGTGGATGGTTTTTAAAAGTAAAATATTTTAGTGACATACTTTTAATTCAGTTGTATTTAAATTCCCACTCTAAGTGAAACAGCAGTGATAGAATTCCCTTTTCAACTGAATTAATATTTGCTTTTCTTTGCTTCCATATGTTTGTAAGTATGTATTTCAAAAGGATGTATTGCTAGTTTGTCCCCACACAACATACTGTATTTCACCAGTAACACATACATTCAATATATATATTCTCAATGCCCCACAAATGAATTCACTCAGACAGAGAGTTGTTTATGGAGGGATAAGTGTCATTCAAATTAATAGTATTTTTAGAAGACATAAAAAACAGTTACAGTGTCAATTTCAAGACTTCTTCTCATAGTTGCACTTCCATACAACTGTCAAGAACATGTTAAACAAACTTTTAAAAGAAATGTTTTCTTGGTTGGTGACCTTAGCATCCCTGTGATATACAAAGAGTTAACAAGATTTGACAACACAACGGATTTTCCATGATAGACAGACAGTGGTGTGAGCAATGTCCGCTAGTAATGATTTGATTTTTAATTTGGAGAGTGACACTGGGGCAGTCAAAACACGCACGTGCCACGAGTAACTGCGTCTTAATTTCGCGTCTTAATAAAGCTCCCTTTAAATGCTTTTTAAACCTTTGCCTGAATTTTTGGGCAGCACTGGAAAAATTTTAAACCTTTTGTAACTTGAAATGTCATCACAAGCATAAAAAAAAAACAAGTGAAATCAAATCCAGCCTCTGTCTGTGTCCCTAACCGCATTGTCCCTGTCCATTTTTGTCATCCATCAGTGGTTTCTAGCCAGGCTGTGGGCTTTCAGCGTACAATAAACAAACATGGCTACCCTCACATCCTGTTTCACACACTCCATTTCCTGCTGCTGCCTACGGTGAGAGAACAACAGAGAGACAGAGAGAAAAGCGAAGGGTTTTCGAGAGGAAGTCAGAAATAATATGACTTAGTGCAACGTGATGAGGCAGTGATAGAGGCAGAAACTCGCTTCCTATACAAAAGATAACAAAGACCCGAGGGTCTTTCTTTGTGAAATCCTACTGCATCTCAGAATCTCATAAACAAGAAGTAATGGCCCTAATACCACAGAAACAACAGGGGAAATTAGCAGCTTTGAATGTGTTCCACTTTTACTGTAAATGTCAAAAAATTGCTCTAATCTTGGTTTAATCGTAAGAAACAAAGGCGGACGTGTACTCTTTTGTTAATTCATGAAAAGACACCATGTTACCATTTTTTTTCTTTTTTTATGCTACTAGGGGTAAATGTGCTCTTTTCAACATCTGGCATTGGAAGAAAATTCTTCCCTACATTTTCCCTAAAAAAACAACAAACTGTTCATGGTTTCAAATGTCATTTGTGCTGAAAAGTAAATATCAGCATAGTAGGTTAAAAATCACATTTACACTTTTTTCTGAATAGTAGTGTGGCTGTGTACTCAAGTTCTGCCTTAGTCTAACTGCTAAATCCTTGCATTCTGTTTAACGAAACTTTATACAGATGTGTGTGCAGACATGATACCCAAAAGGTGAAACAGCAGCAAGTCCTGTAACAGCACCTGTAGATTAGGAAGAACAAACTGAAGTGAAGTTACTACTACTTATTTTCTTAACTTCTGATATTTTGTAGGTACTGAAACTAAACAGGTTCACAATGTATTAGTGAGTTAGGATCAGTAAATCTTAATTTGTTTGCAAGACACTGAAAAGTCTAAGAAAAGCAATACTTTTCCGTGTGGCTTTGATAATGTGTTTTCTTGCTGTACACTTTATCCCATGAGAAATAAAGTGCTTTTATTACTCATGGGAAGAGCACACCCTGTGCACGTAAGATACACACTTGTACAAACCCATCACAGTCACTTTTTTGTAACATCCAGCCTGTATTGAGGCTGCCTGGTGATACAGTACAGTAGGTATTGATACTGAATTTGTTCTGTGTTTAAGGCCTACTTGCTATAGTGTTAATGTAGTAATGTTTGTCATTGGCACTTTGGATATTACCTACTTATGTCCAGATTCCGTCCACAAAGTAATTCCTGGAGAAAGTGTTATATGTGGTGGAGTTGAAAAGAGTTATGAAATGTTTTAGAGACTATTTAAGGCACTAGTTGCTTTTAGATAAATTCCAATTTGGTTTCTGTCAGAAGCACTCCACTGAAACAGCTTTTTTCAGTCTCCAAACACATAATGATGTCTTCTGATGCGGGTGAATGCTCTGTTCTGGTGCGGCTGGATCTTAGTGCAGCTTTTGATACTTGTATTCACAGCATTCTGGCAGTGGGTGGGTGTATCTGGGAGCGCCTTGGACTGGTTCTTCTCCTATCTCTCAGAGAGGAGTTTTTCTGTGTCACTGGGACATTACATGTCTGAAACTGCTGCTTTTTCTCGTGGCTGGGCGATATGGTCTATAAAAAATATTGTGCTATTTTCAGGCTGTATCACGATACACTATATATATCTCGATATACACATTGTCTAAAATAACATAGGGTACATTCTGAAGTAGTGCAAACATGATGACCTGAATACTTCTTCTACCTCTAGACAAGGTCTGTTATTTTTAAGGTCTGTTATTTACTGTTTTTATGATGTTGTTGCTTATGTTTTATTGATTACTCCCGATTTTTTTTACAAATCTGATTGTCTCCTTTTTAATATTTTACTCTTGTAAAGCATGTTGTGACCTTGCTGCGTAAGATGCTACATAAAATAAACTTTGCTTACTTTTAAAATGTACGCACATGCCAAATGCCATCTCAAATTCTTCTAAAGTATTCTTTTGCGCGTCATATGTCAGGTATCTGTGTCGTGCTGGGAGCATGACTAACAACAGCACAAAAGAGCAACAGAGTGAAAGAGGGAGCGAGAGGAAGAGTTTTAAGTATGACTAACTAAATACCTTAGGGTGTGTGTCTTATGTATTTGCATTTCCTCTCATGTATGAATTATCCTCCTCGTCTAGCTTTCTTCCCTTTTATCTTTTCTCTCCTCCACCTCCTTTCCACCTCTCACACCTATTATCCCACAGGGCCAGAGGCAAAGCAGGGGGAAGAGGTTAGCTTGGTGACCCGGGCCTGGCTGGGACTCGGCAGGTCTCGGCTGCAAAACTCCCCCGAGGGATCCAGGCAGTCTTTCAACTCTCTGGGAGAGAGCACGCACGCACACACACACACACAAACACACACAAACACAACGTGGTGAGATTATCACACACACACACACACACTCATGCACGGTCACAAGCGGCCAGAGGAGGAGGTAATGAGGAGGTTAACCTGAGGAAAGCAGGAGATGAGAGAAGAAAGATGGCATGTGATCAAGAAAATGGGGAAGATGAAGGGAAGGGGGGAAACACAGTATGGGATGAAGATCAGACAGGAAAAAATTATAAGTGGGAAAAAGATGATACATTTTGAAAAGAAGAAAGCAAGCGCAAAAATTGGAGAACAGTATAGAATAAGAGAAGAAGAATGATGGCAGGTAAAAGTAAACAGGAGAAGAAAGAAGAGGACAAACGGGACAAGCAATTAGGGGACATGTTAAAAGAGCATTAGAGAACAAAGAAGAAAGGGACGGAAAGGGATCTGGAAAATCTTAAAAAGAGAAAAGGTGACAATAAAAGAGAACAAATAAAGAAAGAGATAACATGTGGCTAAATCTGCACCTTATAGGGCCAGGTCTGAAGAGGGTGATGGAAAGGTCAAAGCCATCCGGCCACCCTTTCATCCATCTACTTCCACTTCACGTACTCTCTACACCCCCGATGTCCGTCAATCCATTCTGAACTCCTTGTACTTTCAGTCAGTCATTCCATCTCATCCCTTTTCATCTGTCCTCCCTTCCCTCTCTCCCTCGCTCCATCCATCCATCCAGGCCTCCATTCATCAAAGTGAGTAGGGGACAGAGGGAGACTTGACTTTGACTTTGATCTGTTTTGCTGAGCAGTTGAGGGATTCAGCAGATGCGCGCACGCGCGCACACACACACACACACACACACACACACACACACACACACACACACACACACACACACACACACACACACACACACACACACACACACACACACACACACACACACACACACACACACACACAGGTTGACCCAGCTCTACAGAGTGCATTAGTTCAAGTTGCTCTCAGAAGATGGAGGGTTGCAGGTTGAATTCCCCCATCGGCTTGTCGTCCTCTGAGTGAACTCCACAGCATTGAAATGTGTGGCACTTTGTTCATTAAGGAGATAAAACAAACAAGAGGCTGTTTGTTTGATCTCACTTCTCTCTGTCTGTCTGTCTCTACATCGCTCACTCCCTCTCTCCCTCAAGCACTGAGAAACATCTCTCGATGTTTCTAACCCTCAGTGTGTCTGCACACTCACAGAAAAGGATGATTGACAGGAGCTGAAAAGAGCGATGTACCAGGTGAACCGAAACCCCCGCATGCACATGTGCTGTGTACATTATGCCAGTATACTTACCGTACTGTGTGGGCCTGCATATTTGCATTATCCCTTTTAATTTCAACGGTGCCACCCGTTCATTTTATTAAAACGTGTTATGCCTCATGCCTCAAGATCTAATTAAAGAAGCTGTTGGATTATGGGAAATGTAGGATCCAGCATTTCAGGGTTGTAAAGATATCTGGACCCTTCATTTTTAACCCGTTTCAAGGGTCCAAGGTAAAGCTGTAGCATTATCTATATGCATGTGGAAAACTTCCTCATACCCAAACAACAGGTCGATTGAAAATTGTCCCAAAGCGAGATATATGACTATTGGGCAGTACCTGTCCAGTAGCAGGCGTACCGGACCTTAAGTACTTTAGATAAGTTACATTAACATTGTGACATTAATCACATGACTTTAATCACATGGTTAACATTGTGAAATGGTCGTAGTTTGGTTAGGTATTGGAAAAAGTTGTTGTTTGGGTTCAAATAAGTACAGTACTTAAGTCACATGACGTAAGTAACGTGATTCATGTGACTTAACTCGACATTATTTAACTTAAAACTTTAAATAAATCAACTCTAACTTTGTTTCACATTGGACTGGAGTAAAAGTTCTGATTTTACTTGACCCATCCTTCCACCCCAGCCACCTCCTTGCACTACAGATAAAGATCGATGCAGAATAGTTAGAGGTTGCTCTCACATCTGTAGCGTGATGGTGTCTGGTATCAGTAAGATCAAACTCACACATGGAAACAAAGAGTTATCACACTCGGCCAATAATCTTCCTTGAGCAGCACAACCTCTCTTAAATCTAATGTATGACTGTCTAAACACAATTTATTTAGTTCTTATTGTGATCTCAACTGACATGAGCGATGAAAGACATAACAACCACACACGTGCAAGCACACACATCCACGCACACACATCTGTCCGATCTATTACCACTAGATAATATGCTGTGAGAATCTCCCACCTCCAGCTATGATCACATCCCAGCAAACACCCTTTATATCCATATGTGCAAGGTGTTTAAATTTAGATTGTTAGGGTTCAAGCAGATTTCACATTTGCCTGAGGCATTGTTACTAAATGTATAGCGCCCACACAAACACATACACACCGTGTGCATCTCATCCTCTGTTTCCCGCTTTTATTAATCCAGTCAGTTTTTGAGAGTGTAGTGTCAAGGTTTAAAAGATACAAAGATTACAGATTTAGCCATAATTAACATGTTTCACACAGATAGTTAGTTAGAAATGCACCTTCTCAAAGTCTCTCATTTGCCCACATTCTACCTTACCCCCCACTCTCTTCTCCTCCCCCAACTTTCTCCCTCTTCCCTTTCCTCCTGCCTCTTACTAGCTGAGTTCAGCGGCCAGCCACATCCCAAAGGGATGCATCGAGGTTAGAGCTGTAGATGTAACAGCCTGCTGAAGAGAGGAAACGAGAAACCAGGCTAGGGAAAAGAGAGAGCGGGCACGGGGGAGAGGGAATCAGCAGCACAGTCTCGGGGGATAAAGAGGTTAGAGGTGGAGAAAGCCTATATGAAGATGACAAGCTACCACATCCCTGCCTAAAAATATTAGCTGGAGATGAGACGATCGCAAAGGAATGGTGGGAGAAAAAAGTGAGAGAGAATGAGACACGTGAAGATTTATTAACTAGGCCTAAGCCTTGCTGATTCTTACTGAAATTGCCACACTGTATAACAAGATAGCCTGGTGTCCACTACAGGGCCAACAAGACTACTCTAATTTCCATGGAGAGCTCACAGAGAACCAAATGACACTATTAAGGTTTCCACTACAGGGGCTTACAAAGACAGATGTAGCCAAAATGCTAACGGGGTTTCTACCGGACTTAACCTTGGACCAAACAAAGGCAGCCTGGCATGCAGGTCACAAATACAATCTGTTTTTTTTTTGCTACCAGGAAAAAGAAGCTAGCCTGCCCCCCATTACAGCAAAATCTAAGTTTGGAAAAGGTTAGTCCCAAGAGGAACAGTCTTTTAGTACAAGCCTCCACAGCAGAATTTCTTGACTATGTGCAAGAACTTCCTGTAATACAGCTTGCTTTTCACATTTTTCTACTACTGTTTTTTTTTTTCCAATGGATTAAACATGCAAGACATAATATGTTAACACAGTGAGCTCTAAAGGTGCTGTCAGGTGGGTATTGTTACCTTTGAGCAGAGCTGTTCGCCCCTTGCTTCCAGTCTCTATGGTACACTAAGCTTACCCGCTGGCTGTATTCATATTTAGCATACATACATGAGAAGGGGGTCAATGTTCTCATTTAACTTTCAGCAATAAAGCAAATATGTGTCTTTCTCAAAATGTCAAACTATTCCTTTAAGCAAACCCATAAGAAACGCCCCCACAGAAAAGTACCTTACCTTTAGAGATGTAAAAGCGAATAACACTGCTTCAGGATTCACATGTTACCACAGCTATAACATCATGGATGAGAGTAAAGGTCCAAAATCTTCTGTTTTCACTCACTGTAGAACAGGGGGAAAAAGAAGAAATGGGTATTCAGAATTGGACTCAGAAAGCAAATATTTAACACAAAACTTTCAGGCTAAGTGAATCACTTTTTGTGTCTCATAGAACATTTTGACAACCTGTTGCAGTTGTATTTTATACTGACTGCCTAGTGGCCTACAGGACAGTAAAGGTGTGCAGGGTTCTCCAGAAATGACTGTGTCGAAAAACAGCTTAATTATCAATACACAGCTTGGTTGGCGTTTGACTGAGAACTAAACCGCTGCAACTGCGACGCACACACGCACACGCGCACACACACACACACACACACACACACACACACACACACACACACACACACACACACACACACACACACACACACACACACACACACACAGGAAATCTGCTATCACATGCTGTTGCTACCGGATATCAATGACCTGAACAGCCCTGGCCATTGATCCAAAGATATCTCTCTTCCTTCCTTCATCCTTCTCTTTTGTATGTCTCCCATTACAACATATCTTCCCAAACATGTCTTCTTTATATCCCATTTTCCCATTTGGGTTTTTCTCCTCTCCTACCGTGTCCATGCGTCACGTCTTCCCTCAACCCCCCTGCCCCCCTCGCTTTTCAGCTTTTCTCCTTCAAAAGATAGAGGACACGGCTGAAACAAAGACTGCTTCTATACCAGCTGAGCCAGCAGGGCGGAGGGATTGATGGAGGGAGGGAAGGATCAAAACGAGGCAAGGAGGGAAAGAATGAGAGCAAAGAGTGAGGTGGAAGAGAGGTGAGCAGGTGAAAGGAAGGCATGGGGATGGCAACCGTGAGAGAAGGTGGGGGTGACCTGAAGACAGAACCGAACAAAAGCGGAAAAGGAGGGTGAATGCAAACATGAAAAAAGAGAAAGATGGAAGGAGATAAAGATAGATGCAGAATAGTTAGAGGTTGCTCTCACATCTGTAGCGTGATGGTGTCTGGTATCAGTAAGATCAAACACACACATGGAAACAAAGAGTTATCACACTCGGCCAATAATCTTCCTTGAGCAGCACAACCTCTCTTAAATCTGCCCATTGGATTGCTAATGTATGACTGTCTAAACACAATTTATTTACTTCTTATTGTGATCTCAACTGACATGAGCGTGTTGCAGTATTATTGGTCCTGTAATACAGGATCCTGCACTTTAAAACATGTGCTAGATGGATGCATACAGTAGATAGATGAATGCGTGATACATGAACTGAATGATGAATAAGGTTTGTGATTTATTAATTTGCCCCCTCTCTGTGTGACCTTGGGAAAGACAGGAAAGCACCTAACTCAAATTATACGGTGGTAAAAGAGATCCTCTTTGTCAGCAAATCTGCCAGGAGCAGCAAACGTGATTGACTGGTGTTAATATGCGGGACCACACCCTGTCTTGAGTGCAAGGACTCGAGCTTTACATCCACTGGGAAAAGAGACATGATTGTGTTGGATCAGCACATACAGGACAAACTGTATATACAGCAACCCGACTTTGCTAATTTTCGTTAACATGTATTGCAGCTAAATAACACAAATTACTGAATGATTGATTTAATGAATTAAATATTGTCTGTTTACTTCTCCAAACACTTGTTTATTTATGAACTCCTTAAAAGTTTTAAATTATGTTCTACCCTGAATATGACCCTGAAAGAAACTCGACTGCAGCTACAAAGTGGAAAGTGCTCCACCAATTTGCCTGCACAGCAGAAACTAGTCCAAGGCTATTATGTAACTCCACACCATACTTTGTTGCGAAAGCTATTTACAGACACAAACAGACAAATAAAAGTCATCTAGCTAATCTCGTCTATCTCACCTGTCTATGCTTGAAATATACTATCTGTATGTCTAAAAGGCTTTATATCCTCCTAAGATATTCGTCACAAGTCTTGCGCCAGTCACCGTCAAACTTATGTTTCTGTAATCTGACAATTGCAGCAGCCACATTAAACTTTGATGAAATCCATAACAGCACAAAGCATAAAAGCTGCACCAGACAACAGCTACAGTACATTCCCGATGGGGAAAAGACAACTGGTGCAGTCTAATGAGCCTGCATCCCCAGGGTCAGCCTGCATTTACTCACTTTTGGTGTGGACATCGCAAGAGTGCGTAATCCTTTAATGAGCCAGGACACCCGCTGTGACATGCCATAGAAACTTTACTCAACATGGCTTCCTGATGATGATGATGATGATGATGATGATGATGATGAAAGCTTTGACGAATCCCCACATGGAATTTTGCTGTCCATAGAAAAAGGTCTCCTAAAAGGAATTACTTTCAATTATTTAATATCTTACGTAAGTCAAAACAAGGGAAAGCTATAACTGGGCTGCACAGCCTCAAGGCATTTGTTTATTTCTTTATTTTAGAGTTCACAGCATGGGCAGTGTATGGACTCAACAGACATCAGATATTAGTTTCCTGCAGTCAAAGTGAAGACAATGTACCAACCAATTTACACAACATGATGCCATTCCCTTGGTTAGAAAGATTTACATACATTCCAGTCATTAAACTGTAAAACCTGCCATACTCAAACACACGTGGCTACACATACTTTAAATCTCACAGCACACAGCCCGTCAGCTGCTATTAACTAACATCATTACCTTCTGCTTTTTCCAACATTGCAGTATATGGGATTTTGGACGGTTGACAGAGTCCATAGATAGAGCCCAATGCCAGCCAGCCAGCCAGTTGCTCTTGTGAATTATTGAAACAGGTTAGTGAGCAGGAGAACAGAGTCTGTCTGTGTGTGTGTCTATCCGTGTAGAGCACTCCACCGCAGATTCACAGCTTAAGCTTTTCCGTTCTATCCAGGACTGTATAGAGGGAATTAATGGCTTTGCCTTCGATTCATTTCTAAGCTTAGAAATAGAAAACAGTAAAGTATATTTTGGTACAAATGTGAAATATTGCAAAAAGTAGATTATAGGTGTGTTTCTAATAGCTGAATACCTGGATTCAGAGCTCCACCAGAAAACCGCTGTGATCTATTGATGTATCGTGATATATACCATTACAGTGATAAAAATCACATGGATAGAAGATATTGGTCCTATTGCCCTCACCAAAGGGAACCTGAAAAGAACTGATTCATAATGGGCAATATTAGTAATGGTCAAATTTAATAGTTCTTCAAAACCCTCTCAGGAGTCAAGAAGCTTCAGAACAGCGACTCCTTCAACCAAACAGAGGTTAAAATACATACTGCTGCAGAACGGTAACCGGTGCTCCTAGAAGAGATAAATATAAAGAAGGCAGGCAGAGCTTCTGATCTGTGCTGCTGTGATATTTAACGCACCACTGGAACAGATGCACAAACAAGTTGTGGAATTTTTAGAAGAAGAATGTCAAGAATGTTCTTTTCATACAAGCCGTTGTTTTCTTCTGGATCTGCTCAGCTATTAGATAAAACAACAAATGAGATGTAGCACTAAGGTTGAAATGCAATGTTTGTTTGGAAAATTAAGTATTTATTTTTTAATGTTTCATAACAGTCACCAAGCACAACTGCAAACTAACAAATCAAACAATAACTGAGACATCGGGTGCATCTCAAATATGGTATAAAAAGACGATGAGAAGCATTTAACTAATTGTCTGACATGCAGCGAAAAGTTTTGTGCCAAATTACCCAGGGGTTGATTTTGACCCAGGTCAAGTCAACAAATGTCACATGCTATCTGATCTTGGGGTTGTTCTTACTTTTGTAACTCTGTTTTTGGAGAGTTGCATAATGCACCAGAGACCGTATGTCTAAATAGCTATCATCAAATTCCTTCTGTTCCGCAATATATATGTCCTAGAAGTTCATACACAGACACACACAGGTGCAATAATCACAGTGCTGCGGTCAAGCACAATGTTCCCACTCAGTTCTACTTTCAGATGAATGATTGAATTCCTATTCCTGTTTGTCATCCACCTAATCTAATCTAAGAAGATTTGAAGAAGTTTATAGGGCAGATTCTGAAGTGTCTCTGTTTAACTACCTTTGGCGTGTGTTACGGCTGTATGTGTTTAAATATAACACATACTGTGTCCACGTTCTCTTCTGTCCTCTAGTTCTGCTCCCGGACTGCTCCAGCTGATGACTGAACGAGGTCCACATGGCCTCGGAAGGCGGTCTTTAATAGCTATGATTTGGGACTGCTGGGGCGAGTTCAGCGCCGACAAAAATGGAAACGGTGGTTACCTGAACACCCTGTTGTGTACGCAAGCGCACTGAATTTTCTTGCCTTTTTAACACCGTTGTGTTTACAAACCTGTCGCCACTGATTGGGTAATACCTGAGATACGCCAACCGAACGGGAGAAAACATACCTCGAAGCCCGTTGCAGAACGTTGCGCAACGCTGCAAGGAAACATGTCGTTCATTCAGAAAACATTGCAAACCGGTGCAAAACGTTTTGAGATTGAACTCGCCCCTGGTCTTGCTGCCTCTCAGCTGGGCCATTTCTGTATTATGTTCTTGTGTTTTTGGTTTTCTTAATTTATCGTCTTGTTATTTTAATAAATTCCCTTGATTTGGTTGTTTTAAACGTGTTATCTGTGTTAAGTTTGGGTAAGTGTTGGGGTGTTGTTCGCCTCATGTTGCCACCAAAGGGTGGGCTGTAACACCTGAAATATGCTATTATATTATTATCAAGACGCTAATTCTTCTGTTTGCTTTTATGTTTTCCTGTCTTCTTTTTGTCTATTCAATCAGACTCCAGTTTGCACCTGTATTCTCTGTTGTCGCAAACCCCCACATCCACTCACTGACAATGAAGATCATACTGACTAGGCTTATCTCACAAATGTACTACGTTGTCTCTGCAGATCAAGTGGGGAAAAAAATGTGTTTACAGTGAACTGGGAGATGAGTAAGTCTAATTAGTGCAGCGGCATGTTAGAGTCAAACCCACTCAGTAGTAATAGAGCACAGTATGGATTCTCCCACACATTTACTCACATTAACTCATCCAGTCACTTGGAAGCACCAGAGCTAGTACTTCTGTGCGATTGTCAGACTACAGAAGTGTGTACTGTGGGTTTGGAAACCAGCAGGTTTGCACTGACATGGACTTGGCAAGAGCTGCTGTTATGTCGGCCTTTGCAGTGTTTTGTAATTTGACTTTTCACATTCCTAAAATAAACCAAAAAATGGAAAGGCCTCATAATTTTCTTTAAAATTTTATTCGCACCTCATCTCAACACATTCACCAGCTGTGGTCACCAGTATGTGAACTGAACAAATTTATAAATGCAACACTTTTGTTTTTGACCCCATTCATCATGAGCTGAACTCAAAGAGCTAAGACTTTGTTTATGTACACAAAAGGCATACGTACTGTATATTTCAACATGTAATATTGAAATATACGTAATTGTATATGCAAGTGTTCATTATGATGCTTTCTTTTCCGCGACACATCACTAACCACAATGTCTTATGCGACTGCCGCTTCAGTCAGAGTAAAATCAATCTAGTTTAAGCTTGTACACCAGATCTTATTGGCAAATCTGTAAACTGATCCCAACCACAGTAACCATGCAATGTTTGGCACTTCCATAAAACAACTCTCAACAACTCATTGATAATTGAGTGATAAAGAGTTATCTATCAAGCAACCAATACAGTGACAAATCAGTTCTCCACTGATAACGACCTAAGTATAAATGAGATTGTGCTCTCCATGTGTACTGGGCAGGAATAGAACATGCTGTGTCTCCGGTGAGGTGTGTTATAAAACCTTTAAAGCCTATCAGAAAAATAAGCTCCAGTCAGCCGAGGTGAAAAAGCCTCCCTTAAAGACTCTTTCAAGCTCTCACATTTTTTGAATATCAGAAAAACATACAATAAAAATTAGGGGGGAAAAAAACAGCAGGCATGAGGCATCAATGAGAGTCCCATTATTCACAGCCTCACATCATGCTTTCATTTTATATCACGTAAAATGTAAACACCTCTTGACAACAGACCGTGCGCGTGTGTGCATGTTGTGGGTTGGGGTCTCGCCAGCTGGACCATCTTTCATCTCTGCATTTGTCATTATTTTCCACCTCATCCCTCCATCTCTGCTATTGCTGCCCTCCCCTCTCTGTCTCTCTCTCTCTCTACCTATCTATCTATCCATCCATCTCTGCCCACCTCCCTCTACCTTCCCATCATCCCTCAGTACATCTGGAATTATCCACCCCCTTATCTGTGCTGTCATGGTGGACACCCAAACTGTGCTGAAGAAAGCAAGATCAAACCCCTCTTTGTAGTAAGTGTCAAGATACTACACGCACTCCCTTATGAACTTCATTTTCATATTTATCCACAACAGGCCCAGATATTGTCAATATATTTTGTCATTGTACGGTAAATCACATTTGCACAGAGCTGTAATGAATGTAAATGTCTTATAAAGTCAGACAGCAAATGTATTTAACTTGTCATTTAGCTGCAACAGAGAGCAATAAATCAGGGATATAAACAAGATAAGGAGAGAGAGGTGTAAATGGAGGATGCAGGTAAAGAAACAGTGTGTGCATGCATGAAAAGAGCCCATCTCTGCTGTCTGTCTGTCAAAGTGTCACAACACATATAAGACACAGATCCACAAAGGAAAACATGGTTGAAAGAATCAGATTATCAACGTTTCAGGCTGGCTGTGTAACAAGTAAGTAATATCGAAACTGTATCTATTAATTTTATACAATGTTCTGCAGACAAAATACCTGACAAGTGCATATACTGCTCCCTGCCAAGCAGTATCCACAGTATCTGCTTCCTTGTCCAGTTACAGTAGTGTGTGTGTGTGTGTGTGTGTGTGTGTGTGTGTGTGTGTGTGTGTGTGTGTGTGTATATATATATATATATATATTATTTATTTTATTTATTTTTAATTTTTTTTTTTTCCCAGGGATAACAGGGGATAGGGATAGGGACACATTAGTCATGGCTATTTGGAGTTTAGTATGTCTTCCATCCCTCCATCCATCCATCACCAACCGCTTGTCCTGCGTACAGGGTCACAGGGGGTTGGAGCCAATCACAATTTACATCTGGCGAAAGGCGGGGTATACCCTGGACAGGTAGCCAATCCATCGCAGGGCCTAGTGTGTCTTCTGTTTTATCTAGATTAACATTTTTTCGATTCCAAACGACAGCAAAAAGCACATAAATGCTAGCCATGGGAACGTCCCTAGCTAGCCTTAACTTGATAGCACTCTTACATTAGCTGTTTAATTGACTCTCTCTATGTGAGATGTAAGAATCACTCCTACTGAGATGCACATTCAGCACCAT
This sequence comes from Lepomis macrochirus, assembly GCA_024633595.2. Lineage (NCBI taxonomy): Eukaryota > Metazoa > Chordata > Actinopteri > Centrarchiformes > Centrarchidae > Lepomis > Lepomis macrochirus. Next base: position 8,045,569 of record JALXJV020000022.1, on the reverse strand, counting down.
CACACGTGGTAAAGTTGCAAGCAGGGTTTCTAAAATCCCATTGCCAGTGACTTAGCTCAACTTAAGCTCTTTTCACACTAACAGAGGCAGCAATTGACAGCAAAAAAAAAGACACACTGCAAAAGGCCACCTAGCTGGTTTTAGAGCCCTTCGCAGAAAAAAAAAAGCACTGAACACAACAAAACGATGCTACACCTTTTGGTTGTAAACCTGGAATATTCGATTTGAAGTGTGGCTTTCAAAATCAAAACCCCTCACAAACACATTTTGATGTATTCACTTTGCTCGGATTGAATGCGTAAATGTTTGTGCACAGAAGAGGATTTGTGACACAAAGGGGCCTGTCAGTAAAGCACTTTGTACAAAGTCAAGAATGCATGGTTCACACGGCTTGTATTTCTCATTTCCATTCAATGTTATAGCACATGACAGAGATTTGTGCTTTATACAGCAGATGACAGTGTTCATTTCCAATAAGCCTTTTCTTCACAAATATCAAATCGGATGCATGTCTCACTGAATCATAATGAAGTGGTTGGACTGAGGATTCACAGCTTCGCCACTTTGCATGAACATGACTTTGGTATCACCTCAGTACTACAGTTGCTGTTGTGCACCAGAATGGATCTGGTTTTACTGAACACTGTGGATCTGAGCAGAGTTCAGCCTTTAATATTTGGTGGCAACATCTTATTAACATAATCCACATCTGTTGCTAAGTAACTGGCAAATCACCATTGGACATGTTCTCTAGATCCAGATCACCTATATCATCTTTAAGGCCGTTACTGCCTGTATGCTGCATATTGAACCTTTCATGACACTGGAAATGTCCAGTCATTATGTCTAATCCAGGTAATTTTAATCAATTGAATGATTTATCTGATTTTACTTGAATCACTGTTGTTGCTTGGAGTTCTCTTTCTTTAATGTCTTTATTAGCTAATGGCTAATTAGTTAGTCTTGTGTTAAGTCACTCCATGAGAGCATCTTTGTATGTTTCATGTGTTCTGACTACCTGCTGACTGACAGAGATGCGCATTACATTCAAATATATGTAACAGAATAATATATGCAACAGAATGGCCACAATAATCTGTAGGAGGGAGGCAGATAGCTGATCAATAACAGTGACTCAGCAATTTCTGGGCCAAGTGCTGAGACGTCGGCTTCTCAAAACTCATTCTCCAATACATATTCACTGTTTTAGAACAATAACGTCCCACTCAGCAAAATAACAAGACACTCCGAATCCCTGGGTCTCCACTTTAATTAGCCGCCGCACCGAAAGCCTTTCCACAGCAGATGCAATTATCCCAGCGCATTGTTCGAACATATGTTGATTTCATAGTTGCTGTGCGTTTCCATATACAGACAGACGGACTAAGGACGCGCATCCAATCAAATGCGCAAACAATGTCTCCCTGTCTTGCCGTCAGCTACAGATCCAGCACCTCACACGAAAGGCGTGAGATTTTCAAATAAACCTACTGCCTCTCTCATCAGCTGAAACAATTAGTCCATTAATTAATTGCTGATCGACAGAAAACTACCTTGGATTATGAGTGACTTATTTTAATTTTTTTTTTTTTTACATTTTAACATATAATTGAAAGAAATAATCAGCAGAATAATCAATAATGATGATCATAGGTATTTGCTGGAGCCCTAAATCAGACTATAATTTGCTACTCTTTTTTTCAAACAACCCGTGATTTTTTTTTTTTTTTTTCTCACCAGCACAATGCAAAACGGGCAAGGTTCGCACAGAAGTGGAGCGTATTTTCGCATAGCACATTGTACCAGGGGCTTGTTTCACAAAAGTGATTTGTGAGCACTGCGTGTTAGCACAAAAACAATTGTTGCTTGGAAATTGCAGATGAACCTGGGTGCCTTGCCCGCTCAAGCCCGGGTCACAAGTATGACATCTGTTCTGATTAGGGAAATGCATCAAAATGAGCCAGAGGAAAAGATCTTGTGTTGCAAATTTGCAACTTGCATGTTGCAAATTTGCTCAGACGAACCCCCCCCCCAGGGCCCCAAATAGCTGATGTGAAAAGGGATTTCATTTATCATGTTTTCAGTTACAAGCTGAGACAAACACAATTCCATGTTGTCAGAGTTTCTACTGATTGCATAAGTCCATTAAATCCAATATAAATTTAAGACTGAACTGGCTTATTAGTGAACTTGAATTGGTAATTTGCTACAAATGGTAGGTTAACCTTGGAGTCAGAGATATCTGCATTAGGTGATTATATTCACATACTCTTCCCTAATAAAACTAAAGCAGTTCAAATTGGACTTTAATCTAGCAGGATCCTTTTCCTACAAAACAATTTGGCCCCTCTCTTGCAGAGAGTGACTTATCGCTGGTCTTCAAATTGCTGCAGACTCATTTGAAGCATGGATGAATCAGAGCAGCAACTGCAGCCAGCAATTTTCGCCCGGTCACAAGCACAGTTCTTTTACCAGGTAGCCTGGGAATTCGCTGGTTAATCAGACAGTGAAGAGGTTACCCTGACAGGAGCATCCCCTCTCTGAAACAGCAATGCCAGACAGCCAACGTGACAGCTGTTTAGAACTCGCTAAGTCAACACAGGTTTAATCCCTTGCGGTGAAATAAAGTTTTTTCTTTTTTTTTTTCATTTGAACTTATTTATTTCATCTGGGATTTATGCTTTCTTGATTTCATGAAACAGGTGGTCCAGGCATGCGTAAGTGTAATCCACTCAGAATAAAACTGTTATTTGTTCCAGACTGTTAAGTCCATTGAGCTGCATTTTGGTGATATGTCAGGCTGAATAAATTTTCAAAGGCCGACCAAGCAGATGGTTTGTCCACAAAAAGAGGGAGAGACAAGAATAAGAAGCAGCTGCATGTTGGTGTTACATTTCTTTTACACATCGTTTACAGATGTTTGCGTACAGAAGGGGAGAGATTATGTTTTAAATTGGGAGACACATTTTCTGGTTGAAAAAAAAAAAGAGGAAAAAAAAAATTCAGTTTAGCATAAATTATTCCAGACGCAGGCTTGTTTGTTCTGTAATATAGGGTGAGGTAGCCATTACAGGAGATTGTTTTCCACACACTAGAATTTTTCATAATAGGGATCACCTGAACATGTACTATGGCCACTGAAAATTCTTTATTCTGATTGCCTGACAGGTGCGGATTAAAAGCCGCCGTCTACCATTAAATGTCATGTTCATTAAATGTAAACAAAACATCCAATAACATCTGTAAATCAATCAGCACATACAATGCTGACATTTCTTGTGAAAATCCAGCCGCTAGGACAGTATGGGCATTTTAGTTAGATCCAAATGAAAACAACAGGAGGCGTCTGGATGAGCAGTTTAGCATCAGACCTAAATGTGTACCCCCGCAGCAAAATGTGTAGGTAACAAACATACAGTATATGTTGCTGGATATTAGGATTGCACTCCCCTATTGCTGATCCTCACAGAACTCAACAAACAACATAACCGTAGCACCACCTCCTGCACTCTCTTTTTACCAGTCCAGTATGTTTAATATCTATTTCTGCTGAAGTCTGTCATTTAACACCCTTGCCACTTGGCACAAAGTCTGCAAAAGTTTCATAGTGAAAATTCACCTCTAATAGTCCTTGCACTGTTCCATACTTCACAGAAGTCAGGAAGTCACCTTCTGTCTACACTAATTAAACAAATGAGTGTCAAACTTTGACAATTTTTGCGGTGTGATGATACAGGGACAAACCATTTTAAATCCTAATGTCTTAACTAGGATATAAAGATAATACAATGTTAGTTAGAAACAACATGGCAGGAGCATTTGAGGTAATTTCTAAGAGCTGATGGCATGCCAACATTCATAACTAACACCTATTTAGGATTTTGAGGTTTTCTCAGGGAAAAGAAGCTCTATAAATGGCCCTAATTAATCTTTAATATAAATGCTGGTTAAGTCATTTTCATCTCTAGGTGATCTGATATCTCTCTGGTCCCAGCTTCTGAGACAACACTGGATTTCAGCCAAAATTATCTCTGCAATCCTTCAAAAAAAACCCAAAAACAAATAGTTGGAGAAGAAAGAGGGTGAAGACCACAGAGTCCACCAGAGACACCAATGCCTTTGATCTGCAACCCCATGAAACTGGCCAGCCTACACACACTTACACACATGATGTATTCATGTTTGTTTGTGTGTGTGTGTGTGTGTGTGTGTGTGTGTGTGTGTGTGTGTGTGTGTGCATAATTATGTATCTCACTACAAAATGTCAGTGGACTTCAAAGGACATCAGACAAGTACACAGACACACACTGCATCTCCCATTATTTTGAGAAATAGGCCAGAATATATTCTGCAGCAGTGTGTTTTGGCCCGTGTGTGTGTGTTGAGGGGGGTGTATCTGGGACAGAAGCTGTGTCTGTATTCCAGCCAAGTTCTTTGCATCTTTGACCAAAGAGCAGAAGAAGTTTTCAAGGATGGAGAGTGGGTGCAGCAACACTGAGAGAGATGAAGAGATCAAAATCAAAAATCAGTACACACACACACATACACCCACACGCACACACAAACAGTAATGTAGCTACTACATGGTCAGTTATACATACTGGTGTCAATGTACAAATTGCATTGCAGCCAAATATTGAATCTTAATCTTGGGGCTTCGATACTAGACTGGACGAACGAAACAACTTTCTCCAGCTTGCATAGATTTGTTTGTCAGAAAGGAACACATGCAGCGCTCTACAGCTGATTAAATACAGTCAGATACTGTAGGTAGACTACGACGATGACGGTCAGCCTCTAAAGCTAAAATTGGATGACATGGTGTACGGGGAAATGGAGGAGAGAGGACTTCATCAGAGTGAGGTGCTCAGACGCACGGGAGATTCTGAGCGCCCACAGGGAAATCATACTGAAGAGTGGCCATATCGGGAGAACAGTAACGTTGTCAACTGAAGTTAGAGGACGGGAGACAGCAGTGACGTTTAACTGTGAATAAATGAATACAACGTAAGGACACAGGTAGCAGCAAAGGTAGAGGCTTCCACACCTGTGGTGAGTCAGCCTGTAGTTTCAGGTAACATCCACACTGCTTTAAAGCGCACACCTTTTGCTACGTTGCTACAAGAAGTTTGAAACAACTGCTCGCCATTGCTATTCTTTGTTTGTCTGTGGTAGCACTTTCGCTGAATGTTCCACAACTTGTAGACAATCTGCTTCCTGTCTCCACCACCACACGCATGCCCAGTGTACAGGAATTGCCACTTCACTTATGTTTTCAGTCGTTTCAGTGTAGACGCAGATCTATTGTGATACAGAGCTAAAACTCTGTTTTAAAACAAAAGTGTGGATGTAATCAGTGTAAATGAGTGTGGAATCAAATGTGCTTTCTGGTCTTTCTGCATTGCTTCTTCCCTTGTTTCTAACTTTAAAAACGCTGTTGTTTGGTTATCTATTCTTATAGGCTATACAAAGGTCAACCCCAGAGAGAAACACATGTAGCTCTCACTCACAGCTTTGTACTGGTCTGCAGTTTTATTTAGAAAGTCCAAAGTCTGTGTTCAATTGTGTTTTGTTGCTTATTTGTTTTTGAAAAAATACATTTTATTCACTCCATCCTGATGAGGTTATATTTGCGAAATAATAATTAAAAGACTGAAAAGCCCAAAATAAATCATACATAATGTGCTTTTGGTTGCTGATGTTGTCCAACAGCTGAGCAGTCTACTTCTCACATATTGACATTACTTCCGTCTTAGCTCAATTCTGTAATTCGTAGTAGCCGACCAGATCAGTGAGTTATTGGGCATTAGTTAGAAAATGTTTTTCCACACCCACAGCACTGGAAAATACTATAAGGCCAAAATCCATTCCAAACATTTGAGATGTGTATCAATACTTACAAGTCTCATTAGCCGTTAAAGTGCTTGTAACTGCTTTTCCACACATATTTGCATCTCGCCCGATAAAGCAGCAGGCACATACATATTAAAATACTCGGAGGGGAAAAATACAACCTTGATTCACCCGGACTCGTTAACATTTTGTGTAAGGAGGGCATCAATTTGTTTAGGTTTCTAAACTGAAGCTCGACTTGCAGGAGCTCTGTGTGGAGGTTGCGCTTTTACGGAGGGATTTCTCATTTGTTTCCACTCCTATATGGTGTGAAATCAGTGGCCTATTCAGCCTGAGTGGGTGGCATCTGAACTAATTAACATCGACATATGACTCATGTTTAGCTATGCTTCATAAAGTGAAAGCCTGTGGTGGAAAACACACAACAATATGGCTAGTTAGTTCTAAGTCACTGCATCCCTGCGAAGAGTTTGAGATGAATTAAATGAGTTACAACAGAATACAACACAAGCAAGTTAAGTGAAGGCTTTTTGTCCAAAGCCTCTAAGGTTCACTGGGTACTGTACATTTTTTCAGTATGGCCCCGGTGGATCAGAAGCAACTGAACTGGAAATGTTAGTGCTGCCCTGCCCCTGAGCTACATCCACAAACATACAGTATGTTTATTTATGCATTATATATACAGACATACAGACAGACCAATATGCACATTTCCTCTACATGTGCAGTTTATCATTTTAGTTCATGAATATAATTCATGTAACAGATGTGTGGCCAAAAAAGCGCTAACGTGCTCACTGTTAAAAACAACTGAGTCTCTCTTGAATATGACACAGGATATGGTGAAGAGATTCTTCTTCACAGCTTTTCAAATGTATCTCACACTCTTCGAAAAGCTGAATGAAAATCGTGAGATACCAGCGTCTGAGGCTTCCTACCTATTGTCTTGTCTCTGAGGTGGATGGATAATACTCCAGCGCTAAGCCGCTTTAAATGCTGATTGTGTGCATAAATAACAGCTGATACCAGTCCTCCGATCTGATATTTGTTCATGTCCCCTGTGACCCACCTTTAAGCCCCTTCATGCCTTTTATAAACCTCAGTATGACACAAGTTCTCTTTAATCCATGTCCTACTGTTGCATAAGAATGCAGGCCTACGCTATATGTCCGTTACATAAGATCATGATTGAAACACACGGCATCTGGTTACGCTGACGTTAGTGATTCTCTGTGTGAATAACAAGCCAACATTTTTTTTAACATAACTATGTAGCCGATGTATTTGTTTTACGTTAGACTTTACATTCTGCATATTCTGTCCACTGCCTGTGCGGCTCTACACCAAGTGACAGATCAACAGCTCAACAGATGTCTCAGACACTGAAAGAATTAAACGATGAGTCAGACATGGAAGTAAAGTTCAGGGCTGTTTACTTGTTTGTCTTCTTCATATCGCTTTCTTACAGTGTTTTCCTACAACTCTGTGAAACTAAGAGCAAACACACAACAAACGTCATTAAGGGAACTAAGAACAGTGTGGAAATGTACATGATGAAATTAAACAGATGGCTGCACTACGCATGGAAAGAAAAAGATTATGTAATTGTCTATAAATCTCACTAAATATGAAATAACACAACAAACAATAGTGTGTACAGACTAAAGCACATCTTAAATCTGACAATGTAGAAAATACACCTCATCACATATTAACTGTATCACTAAAGCACAATATGAACTCAATTGCTGAAGGCCTCAACTCAGGTCCCGAATTATTATTACTTTGTCTACCTGATGTGTGAGCCCCGTATCAGAATGTTGTGATACGTTTAATTAAATGCCTTTAAACAAATCTCTGATGTCTGGTAATATGATAGGGCTGGAAAATACGACCAAAAATGTTATCACGATAAAAACATTTCATATCATTCTGTATCGATAATTATCACGATAAATGTCAAATCATTATTTCTTTCAAGTTTAAACTTTTCTTTATGGTCAGAATGTGACAAACACTTGATGCCAAACAGTGTCTCATTTAACAAATCTGAGGTAGAACATTCTTAACTATAACTATTATGATAAAATCTTTTTCAACAAATATGATTAGTAACTCTTTTATGTCCCTTTTCCCCAACAAAAGAAATAAGTGCTAATTTGTTCGTGATTCAAATGAATTAAACAAAATATTTATTGACAATATATTGAACATTTATTATATTGTTATTGAGGAAAATTATACTGCAATCATTATCATAATTGTTTTATTGCCCAGCTCTATGGTACGACGGCAGATACTTGCCGACAGCAGGGTGACCAGGCTGAGGCTGGGTGGGTACTGTCCCTTGGTCTGTCATACCAGACCAAATAATTAAAGAGGATAAAGTCTACTTCATTTATTATGCTTATGTTTAGACAAGTATGCGCAAAGTGAATCTAAAAATTACCACTACGCAATGTCTTGCTTTAAATGCACTGAATGAATATCATTCATTAAGTAAGTGACTACAATCAGGTGGTCATGAACATGAAAGTGAAATGGTGTGAATATCTCTGCATTATATGAATGAAAGCACAAAAAGGCATTTAAATTCAGCACTTAGGCCTACAAGTTCATTTATTGCTTTAATCAGGATATGTGTACATCACTTATACATCATGCTTCATTTGTGATTATGAGAGAGGTTACTGGTTAAGTAAGCAGAAGATGAAAGATCACGAAAGTGAGAAGTAAAAGTGAGTGAGAGAAAACCCTCCCATTTGGTGAGCACAAACGTTTAGCCTTTTTGGCAGGGACTCCATCCCCCTCACGATCATCCACCCTTCAATCCTCACGCTGCTGCTGTTCTTCTTCTTCAACTGCTTTTTGAAGTTTTTTTTTTAGAAAGGTTAAAAATACCAGAGGGTACGGGCAAATATTTTAAAGATTGCTGGAAATGTCCCATTAAAAACGGGAGGGTTGACAGGTATGCACAGTGTCAGTTTAAGCTGCTATAAGGTTCACATTTTATAACACAATTTTAAAAAATCTACTACTGAGACCAAACTCATTTCCACTTCTAGAGCCCAGCTTTTTTAAAATTGAAACAGTATATCTAAACTTAAAATTGCTTTAGTTCTTATCATGAACCAGGCCATACACTATAGAAAACTTATTTAGGATCCCACAACACACAAAGACATCTTGTTCTGTGCTGCTTTAGGCAGTGCTGGGATTTCTGCTTGTGTCTTTTCAGTCTTTCTCTTGTAAGACTTTACTTTGACCGAGCTGGTTGTATTATATCAGGTTAGGCAGGGCTGGGCTGTCTGCCAGACAGTGATGTAATTACATTGTTAACAGTCATTTTGTCAGGCACTGTGAGCTATACGCAGGTCGTAGCCTTTCCCTCTCTCACTTTCGGGGATGACATTACACTTGCTCCACCTTGCTCTCTTCCTCGCTCTCTCAGTCTCGCTCTGTCATCGAGGCAGACAGTGAAGGCTTGCGAGGGCGACAGTGACTGTGCTTCTGTTTAAAAAGGCATTTGACTTGTAACTTTTCCTGCAGTAATCTCTGTCTGTTAGCCTCGCTGACATTAAATTTGCCTCCGCATTTTGAAACTGGTGTCAGTTTGTTTTGTTTCTCTGTGATACAAAACTTCTCTAACCTTTCTCTTCATTGTTTTCTGCACAGTGATAATAAATGTCTTTCCCTGTTGAGCTGATGATGGCCCATTTGGTAGTACATCTAATTACCTCATTATTCTAACCCTATGAGACCGGCTTTGTTTCTGACACTAACATGCAAAAGTGAATAAACTCCAGTTCTAACTGCAGCCAATATGCAATGAAGACTACGCCTCAGAAATCTCTATGGGTGACTAGAGACACTACTGAGGCAATAATGTAAATGCTGTGTGCCTTCAGTTAACATATAGCAAACGCACCAAAACAGGGAAAAAAAGTGGAATGGAGAAATGGGACAGAAACAGGAAGTGAGCATTTCAGCACACATAATTAAATAGGTTAAACAAAGGAAGATGAATGAAAGATAAACAGATATTTTTGGATGACAGTAAGTGGGATGATGTGTCTCAAGTCAGTATTTTGTGTGCAGGAGTATGCAGTTTGGAAGAAATCCAACAGCAGGGATCAAAGAGAAACAAAACAGAAACGTTCATTGTAAAATCTGGAGACGTGTGAAGCTCAGCGTAAGTTCAACCAGGAAGACTACCTTCATGCTTCATTCATTCACAACTCCTGAATATGTACTAAATTGTCTATAATTTTCATCCACTGTCAGTTTCTTTATCCTTTCATTTTTTATCTGGGGTCATTGTGGAGCTGGAGCCTGAATATACTGGGCAATATGTCAGGAAACAAAGCAGCACAGCAAGCTGAAAGCACCAGATTGTCATATTATCACCTTACAAATTTGATTTAGTTTGCAATTAGCTCTGTTTTAGGCTCCAACAACTCCTGAGGACAAATATCTGCCTCTTTAACCAGCTAGCTGGTAACTTGGTCTGCCTGTTGATGGACAGGTAGGGTACAGCTTTTAGAGATTTTCTGCTGGAAACAGCTGCCTGCTGTGGCTGCAAATGACACCACTGAGAGCAACACTTTCTATGTTCCAACTCATCACATACAAATGTTTGGTCAAAACCCCTTGATGTCACTTTTTAACACCCCTTTAGTTGTTTAGGACAACATCATGGTTTGGGTTCAGTAACCACAATAGTTACGTGACTTCACTTATGTGAGTTATGTAACATTACTTCCATAACTTATGTAGCTTATGTAACTTAACTAAAAACAATCAATGCTGACTTTTTCTTTCACACGGTAAATGAACACCTCCTTACTCTGACTTTTCTGTTATTTATATCCTACACCTGCTTTTAGTGTTAATAAATGACTCTACAGGGCTTCCCCCAGTGTGTTGAACTATAACGCTAAGGGGCTTCCCAATGCGTTACAGTCAGTCACCATGCATCTATATGTGACGACTTGGGAGTGAGAACGGGTTGATGAGAGCAACTGAGGGTGAACTAGAATAGCAAAATTGTGGGCCCCAAAACCAAAACAACAAGGTAAAAGAATCTAAATCTGTGTAAAACTGCAGAGTTGAGTGGTGATTGGGTGGATTTGTCACTAGGAGTATCCCCTTTTGTATTACATATGGTTACTTCATCCATTGCTAAAATGAAAATATTGATAATAGCAGCTTTGAATCAGGAGCAAAATCATCAATAAGATTAAATACAGTTAAAAGTACAAAGTTAACAGCTTCTTGTTTTTTGTGCTGAAAAAACAGCAGAGCAATAAGTAATTGCTACTGGCCCTTAAAAGGTTTTTGGAAAGTATGTAAAACATGTAACCCTGTGATCATATCTAGACACAAGACTGATACAAGACGGTTATTGAGAAGCCAGTGATGCTGAGTCGATTAATGAAAAAAAATTATTGAAAATATCTCTTTAACTCTCCTTTGCTGAACCTCGCATTCAGAGATGAAAATGTAAAATATGGACAGTATTCTCGGCAGAGCATAGGGTTTTTTGATCATTTGGATTTTGTCCTGTTATCATTGCCTCATCCACTTTACTGTGATTTGTCAAAGTAGCTGCAATGAAGGGAGCCGCCTCCATGTCTTTACTAAGCAGCAAAAATCATGGACAAGTGACAGAATGATTTCTTTTTAAAATAGGTCATCTTGTCCGTGTTTTTTTTCTCTCAAGCACTTTAGGATTCTTGTCACTAAAAAAGAAAATCACCCTTCTCTTATTCTTTTTCTGGTTCTAAATAGTGGACAGATTTTCAATTGCCGATGCCGATATTAAAGAGCAGGGTGGCCGATGGTCAATATGGATATCAAAAGAAAGAAAAGTCATGTACTTCCATTGTTCCATGCAGAGTAGAATCTAATATGCATGGTTATCTTAGCCAGTAACATGTTAATTAGTGAAATAGAAAAATACATTGTATTTTGCTGTATATTTCATAACGTGGCTGGTGTTTTAGGTAAAGTGGGGTATAGTTTGGTAGAAGTGATGTCCTTCAACTGCATTGTTCTCTACTGTACAAAAATTTATTTATCACCAGCCAGTAATGGTTTTAGATTAGTTATGCTGTCATTTAGGATGGAAGAAATGCTTTAACATTTAGAAAAGATAATGGTGAGCAAGGAAACGTAGGGATTTAAACTAACCTTTTCACCACCTTCTCAAAACTCACAAGCGGGAACATCGTTCCACAGCAGATACACTGACAAGGCTGCCTGCAGAGTGCAGCTATCGGCCCGAATAATCGACTTTTGTAGTTAGGTCAACGTGACTTCACCAACGCAGTCACGTTGACACTTGCCACGGATAGCTAGCTACTTACATTAACCTACAGCATCTCCATTGGCTTACAGGACACAAGTTAGCATAGACTTTAATGAGGACATGAGCAACTGCAATGGGAGTGAGGCAGGCAGACCAGACGTTCAGCTAATGTCAAGGTTAAGAAATGGTATGGTCCACTTTTGGGGTGTCTGAAATTGTACTAGACTCTTGCAGGCATAAATATCGGTAATATAATTATATAATTTACATTTGCAGATAAGAAGGATATATATGTATATGATATATGTTTTTATCTTTTTGGGGGATCTGAGTCTTCATTAGAAGGATCAAACCAATCCCCACAAAATAATTTCAACCCTGCTTTACACACATACACAAACACACACACAAACATCCCAAGCTGCAAACACTCCCCCAAAGCAATGTCACCTTCTGATGTACTCAGTGGTAAAGACAACTGGACCGTAACCTTGAATCACACTGTATCTTTGTGTGTGTGTGTGTGTGTGTGTTGTGTGTGTGTAGCTGTTCTCTTTTTGTTTTGTTTTTTTATGTGTATATGTGCGTCTGTGTGTGTGTGATTAATCAGAGCTGTATATTTGGTAATGTCAGCCGAGAAATGATATATGAGAGCTACAAATGTAGAAGAACATGCACACATGCACAGGTTACACCAATATACTGTACAAGCACACACACACACACACACACACACACACTTCCATTCTAGTTGCACCATTGAAGCCAGTCAATCCAACGTAAAATCACTGTTCAATCTCATTTGTAGTGTGAAAATGCTGCAGCATAATTGCATATTAGAAATAATAATTTGACAATTACTTCAGTAACTATGTGTGAACATACAAATAAAAGCTTGTACAAACACACACACACATAGCATGCACGATTTACATGTCATAAATATTCTCCTTTGCTCAGAACCACACAACAAACAGAGCCCAGTCTACCTTTCAGTCAGCCTGCAGATTCATAACTAACCACTGTCTTTCTGTCAGAATGGCACATGAAACAGTTTTTCTGTGTTTTAGCCACAGAGGGCAGCTCTTTGTTGAATAACTGAGCAAACACAAGCAAACACACTGGGTTCCTCTGTCTGGCCCTCTTCTTTTTTTCACACAGGCAAAAAGACAATCACTCATCGCTGACAAGCATTCTCCCACATAGAGAAATCTTTACGCACACACACACACAATCTTGAAATGGCTCACTGACGCACGCATGCAGGCACTCACTCGCACGCGCATGCATGCACACGCATACGCTGTTGAGAGCAGCTAGTATTAATCTCAGTTTGTGTCGCTGGGTCTGACCATGTTGTGCTTTAGGCTACTTTCTTGACTTAAGTAGTATCATCCCTGGCACTCTTGCTTTCCTCAGCCTTTGTGGTTTACACTCCTAACTATATCCACCAACCACCCAAACCATAAATTAAGCACATCCACATAGCTGTAAGTCTCCATTCTTAAAGACTTTCTCCGTCATAGCTTCCTATGATGGATGGATTGTAATGGCACTGACTGAAACAGGTTAGTGTGCAGAAGCTAAAAATAATCACTATGGAAATATGAGCAGGAGCAAAATCATACACTGTTAATTGGCTAGACATTTCAACACCTCAATTAAATGACCAACACATCCTCATACCTACACGACAGAATACGTTGATTGCCAATAAAAAACAGCTACAGGAGTAATGTTAAACATATGGTTAATGTTGTGGTCCCAGTTTGGTAAGGTTTAGCAAACAAAACTACTTGGTAAGGTTTAGATCATGGTTTTGGGTTAAAATAATTGCATATGTAATCCCATACTTTTGATTTCTTACGGAACACAAATCCCAGACACCTGGGTGAATGTCCTGTGTTTGTTTGTTTGCCATCCATCCACCCCAACCATCTCTATACTGCTCTAGTCGTAATTACTATTGACAATAAATGTCAATATGGGTCGTCATAATCTGCTTACACAGACAACCTGAGGACGGGCTGTTTATGACAAAAAAGATGATCAAAAGATAATATACCAGTCATTAAAAAAAATGTAATACAAGTCAAAATGGGAGGTACACAACACACTTTTGTTTATCAGCCCCCAAAGCAAACATCCAAAATAGCTGGTAAACCATTGTGCTGTTTCCAAATTTCAGCCCTAATGAATCGGGTTCTCCTCACCTCAAGACAGGTGACATCCAGCTTTTTCCACTTCCCCCATTGTAATGGAGTTCCAGCCACAGAGAATCAGTGTAGCAGACAGCTCCTGTGCAGCATAGTAATTGCAGCTTGACAAGGAAACACACACAAGCCGCTTTTAGACTGTACTATGGTAGAATGCATGTCTTGTGTGGTGGAGCATCCTTATATGCTTTGAACAAATGAACCTAAATGAAGAGTATAGTGTTGATTTAATAGTTTACTGTGTTCTTGTTATACCTACTGTACCTGGGGTGACAGAACTTACACCTCCCTCTGGTTACTCCCAGCCCATAAACATCCATGACTGTACTGAACTGGACACATTCAGATCACTTATCAAAACCACTTTAGATTAGCCTTCAGACTCAAATAATATCTTATACATATCTGTAATTTATATATTTTGTATTTATGTGTTTTAATTTGATGTACTAAATGTGTTGGTTTTACAGTAAAGTGAATTTCAGTGTCCTGATAAGTGCTATGAAATAGAAGGTTTTATTAGTAGTGGTATTAGTATCATAATGTCAATATATTCGTTATGAAATGTTACTATTTTGAATATCATTTCAAATAATACTATACTTTATTGCTTACCACTAGTTTATTGCTTATTACTTATTGCAGTTTCACTTCTGTGGTTTGTTTTTGTTCATTAAATACAAAAAATGCTCCACATTATCTGTAATTTCTTAATGCTAAGTAGGTCTACTAACTTCGTCATTAATGACAATCATATATGCATTACAATGACTTCAAAATTTCCAAAATTTGCTGCAGCACGTCAAACTTTTAACGTCACACGCGAATGCAGGCTGTGATTGGTCGGTTCACGGAAAGTGACATTTATTTTCATAAAACACAGATGTGATCATTTTATGAGAACATGTTTCAACAAACGGCACCCGATACAGCTTAGTGGCCAGCTAGCCAAACTCAAGCCTGCTTTATCTCATGTCCATTTTTATTCTTTCTTACTGCTTCAGCTGCAGACGATGCATTCCTGTCACTTATAGTAAGTTTCAGCCTTCAAGTTTGGCCTGAAGAACACACTGCCATAACTTCCTTCTTAGAGGAAGGCTAGATAAAGTGGAGAGGCTCTATGCTGCAGCAAATGAAGTTTCAAAAAACATGAAAAGCCTCTCTATTCTGAAGAAAGAGTTATGTCCCAAATGCAGTCCAGAAACCATTTTGATCTGATCATAAGCACATTTTTTAGACTGCAGATCCACTCCTACTCCCCAAAGCGTGTGTGTGTTTATGCAGGTTTGAGTGTGTTTGTGTTTTTGTGTGACGTGTCTGTTCACAGTCTCAAGGAAGACTGCCTTGCTGAGAAGTGCTAAAAGCCTCTAATGCAACAGTGACAGGTTGTTCAGTGCACGAACGCGTGTGTGCGCGTGTGTGTGTTCTGTTTTCCTGCAACATGCTGTCACGCTGCCGCACACCAAGCATGCCACATGTCACAACCACTTTCCTCAGGACCCATCGCACGTGGACTTGAATGCACACTTTCATAGTCAAGCTTGCGACTGCCAAACAGTGTTTTGGACTAATCTAATTTTACACACAGTTTGCAATCAGTGAGGAATCTGCTGCACACTGATTGATTTCTGCAAGGTCAGATGGAGAGGTGAAGGGGTGTTCCCATGTCTCCCAGTGTGTCGTTACTGGGTGATTATGGTGGTAATGACCCTGTAACTCTAACACCTGGCAACTCTATATACACACCCTGTTACTGCTCCCCTTTCTCTCTATTGTCTTCATATCCTTATCTGTGGGGAGTGGTGACCTAAATCACTATCACTCAAAATTAGGATCTGGTGTCACCCAGGGGTCCTTTAACAGGGCACGGGGGGGTCTCTAAAATCATTTCAAATGAATACCTAGCTTTACCAAGTAACTTCATGGATTTAATGTGGGTCTATTTTTGGAACAAATACACTTTGTTAAGTTACAGAAGTGTTAATTGGTAGAAAACATCTACTGTTAAGAAGCCCCAGCGCTGTTCACACTGTGCTCCGACGCTGCTCAACTGGCAGATTAGCGTAAAAGTCTGGTTGAACTGGGATGCTCTCAGCAGTGGAACTCTACGAGGTGAGCGCAACTATGAATGAATGTGAGGCACGACTTTGCTGGAAAAGAACACTGCACTCAGCAAACACCTTTCTTGAACAAAGGACAAATAAACTGACAAAAGCTGCAGTTCGGTGAGAAGTAAAGGCCGGGAAAAACACTTCAGACTTCAATCGATACGCGACGCAGATTGGCGCTCATAAGCGACAGATTTCATGTGTGAAATCATGAAATCTGGCCTCTGTTGATGATAGTATACTGTGGTGATCAGGTTGTGAATTTGCCTCTTGGGTCACCAATGGAATGAAATTGACCTCTCTTCCAATATGCAGAATGGCTCTGAAATCTGTACTTCACAATTTACATCCAATGCCAGCATGTTACATAGTTTGTCCGACTTTCATGCACGACACCAGAACTCGCCTCCCGTCACAAAACTGCAAGTAACAAAATCCTTTTTATCAACAGTAACTGTGACCGTTGCCTAACCCTAAAAAACTTACTTACCACTTAAACAATCTGAACCATAGTTCCCATTCACAGATATTGCAGACATTGAACGTAATCTCCAAAATGATAGATCATACAATTCCCATAATGCAACTAAAAAGTATCTTCCTGCTGGTTAATGCTCACATTCTTCAGACTCTTGGGATTCTAATCTACAAGACAAGACATTAAACAACTGTTTTCACAGGCTGTGAATTACTTCTCTTGACAATAAGCTGATCTTCATGTGTTTGCAGTTATAATATTTAAACTTTACTAGGGTGCAGGGATGGAAAGTACATTAGCTCTATTGAAAACTAAAAAAGTATCATTTTCTAAATCTAAGAGCATTTGTATTTGTTTAATACACGCTGAGAAATAGTGAATGTCCATAAAACGCATTGGCTATTTTCTGTTGGTTCTAATCACTAAAGGCCTAAGTAAATTCCCATCTCTTCATTGAAGAGGCTAATGCTGGCCTAATATAGCTTTGTTTTGTGTCTGTGTGTGTTTGTTTGTATGGATTTGTATATGTGCCACCATGTGCTGTTTCCCTCTGTCTCGTGGTGAAACATCTCAATTATGCCTCCACCACTTGTGTGTTTCCCCCTGTGTGTGTGTGTGTGTGTGTGTGTGTGTGCTGTTTTTATGTGGGATCCATTATGCCTCTGGTTTGTCAAGGAACACAGAGGCAGGGCCCACTGCCAAGACTGAGACCTATCAAATGCATGTATGTGTATGTGGGTGTGTGCGTGTGTGTGTGTGTGTGTGTGTGTGTGTGCATGCACTCTATGGGAAATGTATTCAGATTTAACCATGGGAATTGTAAGAAGGCAATTTGTTGTTTTCTATCAGATTTCCCCCCAAATCATAATGACATTAACAGGCGGGGGCACATTTAATAATTTATTCTAACAAGGGAGGATGTAAATTGCCTTGTGTGTGTTTACGTGTGTGCACTTGTGTGTGTGTGTTGTGTGTGTGTGTGTGCATGTGTTGGAAGCATGAATGAAAGCAGAGCTACTTCACAGCCCTCAGGCACTGCACTGGCATCACTCACTCTCTTTCTGCCTGTATTTCTGATGCTCTCTCACTCCCATCTGTATAACAACATCTATAGTGAAAAGCATCATGACAGCAACGCCATCACACTCTCTTTGTCTTTCTATGTGATTCTCTGTTGGTGTTGTTATAACCCAAATGAAGGGGCTTTGCTGGCAAAGTTAACCCACTGCAGTATTCCAGCAGTCTCTCTCACACACACACACACACACACAGTAGGAGTATTTGGAGAATTGGCTGTGAAGCTGCTCCCAGCTTGCCCACTGTGAACTGAAGTTAGCTGTACAAACAGCATTTAAACGGTCAGGCTAATGTGCGTGTGTGTATGTGTGTGTGTGCGCGCGCGTGCGTGTGGTTAATATCTTTGGAACTGAAACAAATATACCAATGTAGTGTTGAGTTTTGAGAAGATGAGAGAGAGAAAAAGAGAGAGATTTTCACAGAAACAAGTTGATGGTTGAGGGAAAAGAAAACGAGAGTGAGGAAATGGATTAAGACAGAGAAATGGGGAGTAACGACAGAGAATGAGGGAGAAGACATGGGGGTTGGCAAAAACAAATGCAGCAATCAAACAGCGTGTTACTGGGGGCCAAAGTTTTTTTGTTTGTTTTTTTTCAAAATAACATTTCTGACAATCAATGAGATCCACCAACAAAACAAACCGTCAGTTGTCACGCCAGGGACATAAAGAGGAAGTAAATTCTCATATTTGAAACACAAAATAACCAGACCAAACTAAACGCCTGTTTGATTTCAATTCATTCATAGAGAATTCGTTCAAGTACAAAGTGCCGGAAAACAAGTATTTTATCCAGTGAGGATGCACAAGGAAGGAGACTGATAGTTTTATGGAGATTCCACTGTCACAGGAGATCCCTTCTTGGGTTTTTACTGGCTTTGTTCTTTAAATTAAAATTTGCACTGGAAAAGTTAAAGGAACTGTTAAAACATTCTGAGGGGGGCTTTCCTGCCAATAGTTTGATGAGAGGATCAAAATCAATCTCAAGGCCACAGTACAACGTAGCTACAACCAAGAAGTGATTAGCTTAGCTTAACCTATAGCCTGGAAGCAATGGGAAACAAATAGCTCAACACTCTTTTCAATTTAGTCCAACAAACTTTAAAAAGAGAAGTTGGGATCTTCTGGGGCGTTGCGTATTGTATGTATTTCTATATAAGCTACACTCTCTAGCCTGGTTCCAGAGCACTTAATCGCCTGAATGACCAATTGGTGCTTAGCAAGCGGGGTTAAGGATGGGGACCATATTTTCCCATAACAAGCTAGCTGTCTGGTTACATTTACAAGAATTAGTGACAGATGAATGGCAACAGTGGAAGACAGAATAACTTGTACAGCTGCACTGTTTTTTACTGAGTCCACGTACAGAAATATCAACTCTGTATTTCAAAGGACTCGCTAATGTGGCTTCTTTGTCAACTAAAAATGATGTCGGCTGGACATGCTGGCTGAAATGTAACAAAAATAGCTTCCAAACACGATGCCAGCTAACATGAACTCAATATCCAGGTTAATGAATGAGTCTAAGGTCAGGCTAAATCGCCTACTGGTTGCTATCTACAAACTGAGGGGACAGACGTGACAGTGGTATCAATCTTCTTATCTAACTCTTGGCAAAAAAGGGAATTAGCATGTTTCCCCAAAATGTCCAAGTATTCCTTTAAGTGAAAATCATATTTTTTGTGCTCGGGTAAATTTAACAAATGTATCTTGCAGTGTTCTGCCAATAGACATTTTGTGTTCTTGTTCCTGTTCATTTATCTTACTTCTTGCCTCTCATCACCATTTGTCTTCTCTTCATTTGTTCTCTTTCCTGCAGTCCCCCCCTCTCCCTCCTCTCCTCCCTCTTCACTCTATCTCCCTATTTGTCCTCTCCTCTTCCTCCTTCTGCTCCTCCTCCTCCTCCTCCTCAGTGATATGGTGTTATGCACACTGTTCCAGTTTTAATTCAACCTCCCGCGTTGCTGCTCCTCCGAAATCCATCTCTCCATCCGTCCAAACCATCCCATGTGAGTATGCTGCCACTTCCTCTCCTCTGTCACTCCATCCCTTCTTTATCCTTTCCTGTTACCTCTCCTCTTCACATTCACATGTCCCTCATCCTCCTCCTCCTCCCACCCGTGACTTAACAAGCGCCGCTTTCTCTTTCACGCTCTCTTTTTGTCTCGTTTCCCCTTGTCATTCTCTCTCCTTTTGTCTATACTTTCCTCCTCTCAATTACCTTGTCTGGACAGCACCTGTCAGCCTGGCCCAGTGTGTGTGTGTGTGTGTATGTGTGTGTGTGAGTGTGTGTGTGTGTGTGTGTGTAGGTGACCAGGTGTGTAGGCTGTGCTGTGCTGGGTTCTTGTCATTCTGAATGGAACAGCTGCGAGCAGATAACAAGTAGCTGGCTTCCCCACAGATTTGGAGACAAATTAGAAACACAGTCACATTCTTAAGTCAGGACCTTTCCTGTGCCATCCTGCGCTCCAAATGAAACAAATGGCCACATGTTGGGGCGCATAATCACCATCGTATCCAGTCAGCTAGTTAAAAAAGAACATTCGACAGAGATGGATGACATGATACTTGACATATTGTTCAAGATCTTTAAAATGTTGCATACCTGTCAACTCCCCTCTCTCACCCGGGATTCACCTGTATTTTACCATTCTTTCCTGCTGTCCTGTACTTGATGTGTTGATTGACTAGCCAATCACTCAAACGCAACCCACCAATCAAGCGAGAAGGAGAGCAGTTGAAGAAGAAGAAGAGCGGGGGATCAAGGGTAAATGGCCGTGGGCCTTTCCAAAACTACACCCTCCCTACTTCCACTCCGTCACGGAGTATACTCTTAATTAATGCGTAGGGTATAAATACAGCAGCCAACTTTCGGATTAACTTCCCTCTCCCTAGCGTAAATAGGATCTGACATTACAGCGGCACTATCACTCACTGCTATCATACGTTTATCAATCAAGTTCAAAATTTAAAGTGTAAAATCACCAAAAGACATGGTCCTAATACACTTTAGAAAATGCATTGAAATTAACTAAAATAGACCATAAAATAGAGAATGCATGTGATGAAACTCAAGACAAAATACAGAATAAAATCACACTCCAAAATGCTTTCAATACTTTCAGTACTTTCTCTTCAAATGATACTTCAGCTCCTTTCAGCACTTCCACTTTAATTGCCATTTCAACTTCTTTCAGTAATTGTCACTTCACACACAAACTACTTCAGCACTTAATAAGTAATAAATATTTCAACTGCAAAGTCTCATCAGTGAACACAAGTACATGTAGCCTCATCTAGCTCTAAAGATAAAATATGAGTTATTTTAACATAAATGGTTGTGCCTTTTCTTAATTCTCACACGGTGATTAAGTGTGACAGGCAGAAGTGAGTTCACTCTGACTGAGTTGACCGAATTTGGTTACGGATTAACAAAATTAAAAAGCAAATGTTGGTTTGTGTCCTCCTCCTGTGAAATCCCCCAATCCATCAATGGACTGCAAAGCCTACTCACAATAAATACAAACCTTTTTCTTGATTACTTGATGCCACACCTCCTTTGTGAGTTGCCTGTTTTGTTGCCCACCCCAGCAAGAATTACATTTAATGCCATTTAAACAACGTAAGTAAATTCAAATTACCTCATTGTAGTACTGTAGGGCCCGCCTTCCCAAGTGACTGGCTGCCAGCTGTGGAGCTGATGGTTGAGGGATGAAATGGAGAAAGTAGATTAGGAAACCTGATAATAAACTTCTTACAAGGTCCTTTAAAGCCTCTCAGGCCCTTTCACTCCCTCTCTCACTCTCACTTTACCTCTCTGCCTTTCTCTGTCATTCTCCTGGACTAGTGAATAAATGATGAAATTCATTACGGCTCTGCAATCACTCAAGTGTTTTGTTTCCCTTCCTTTTTCAGAAGTTACTGTCTATCATTCTTATCACTGCAACTGAACAAAGGGCAAGATTGCTGCAGTTTTTCCTTCTGTCTCTTTGATCTCATTCAGTTTTCTCTGTCTTCATCCTGCTAATTTCTGCAAGAGCATCACAGAACTACATGACTACTACTTTATATTACTTTCTAAAACCTATCATAGCCTGGGTAAAACTCCCCATGTTTACTTGAATACAGGTGCATAGTACTTAAACCGTCAACACTGCCAGAGTACAATGTATTTGTATAGTGATTAATAATCAACAGCTACTTTGAATTAGGGATGGGTTTCGCTACTATACCTTAATGGTTATCGACTGAAACAGCCCAGTGTCGAGTGGGATAGAAATGTCTCTAGTCAAATCAGTACTTCAACCAATACTTTTTGTAACCAGATTTTGGCAAAAAATTACTATTTTATATGGTTTTGCAAGCAGCCAGACATACAAGCAACACAGAAAGAAAGAGAAGAGCATGCTGCTTTTTCCCTTATGTTCCCGCACTATAAACTGTATAAAAACAGGAGTGCACACGCCATGTTTTGGGTTTATGTGTGATTTTAACAGCCGCTCACCTTCGGCTGGGGTCTGTTGCAAGTTTATCACCACAAGCTTGTCTTTCCATTGGTTTCATCTTCTGGTATCATTTAACACATCCCTGTACATTTTTATTTGCTGTTTACATCACAATCATTGTTCGCTGCATTCCATCACATCAATTAAAGGCTTTTATGGTGCAGCGATCAACTGATTTTACTCACGGAGCCTCCGGCTGCAGCTGCGGCTGCTTCAGGTGTAGTCGGTTTTATCGACTGGATGTGCTGCCTCTCTTTTCCTCTGTGTGTTTAGTGAAGTTAAGTGACTTGTTTAAACAGACTCCTTTCTCGTTTTCTACTTGTGACTGCCGTTTGTGGAGGTTTGCGTCACACCAATAAAAAAAAAAAGCAGAAAGCGGAGATCTTTCAGTTCAGTTTAATGATCTTTAAGAAGTTAACAAAATAATTTTCTGTTGTTTACTTTTAACACACGTATCAAAGAATTTGTGTCCCATGATTTATTTGGTCGGCTAAACTATTTCACTTTCCCCCGTATAATACTACCTGTGAGGATGAACAAATTAGGATGAGCAGCGATCCGATACAATTTCCCAATAATTTTATGTAACAGTTATTTAAAACAAGAAAAAAATAAAATTGATAACCTTGCTTGTCCTTACCAACAATAAAAATAATAATAGGCTACCAATCAACTGCTATGGCTTCAACAGGTGGCATTTTATGCAAGGTATCAAATGAAGTACTCTATTGGTATCGGTATCACTTTAAGGGTACTGGTTTTGGTACTGGTATCATAAAATTTTTATTGATACCCAGTCTTACTTTGAAGAGGGATTTAGATCTTTTACTTATGTAAAATAGCAATGGCACTGCAGGGCTTAACATACAGAATACCAATTATTCGCAGCACCTTACATTACTAGTTTCTAGTTTCCTGTTGGATACAGCATCTGGATTGTCTGCTGTTACTGAGGTACTACAGCGTCAGCAGTAGAATAAGAAGTTGTGCCATGCTTGGATCTGATAAAGCGTATCTGGGTGGAAAGCAGCACAGGTGCTGCAGCTAAGCTGCCAACCTTCCGGTGGATTTTCACAGGAGGCAAAAACACCCCTCAAGTCAGAAAAAGACCCTGATATCCAAAGCACCTGGCTTTCAACAGATAAGTAATGCCATGTATTTTGAAGGTGAAGGAGTTGTTTTATTTATTTATTTGAGTCTATTTGATATTTTTTCACCCCATGGATTTTTAGTCATGGTTTAGTAGATGGCAAGCGGTGTTCTTTTATAGAAAATCTCTTGAGGCCCATCTCAATGTCTTTGTCATCGTTACTGCTAATGCAATATAATACGCTGCTGTCCTTGTCAATCCATCTGTCTGTCTCTTTCTTTGTATCACCCACACGCCATCTCCATCTCTCTCTCTCTCCTTTCGCACTCTATGTCTCTCCCTCATTCCCTCTCTGTCCTCTTATCTGATAGAGTGAATAATTCATGTCTATTCTTCAAGGAGGCTCTTTGTTCTCCCCCCTAGTGTTTTCTTTTAAAGCACTTGGGATAGTGTGCGTGTATGTGTGGTTAAATGAAGTTGAACTCATTCCAGATTCCTCTACTTTCACGCACAAATATGCACATTCACACACACACACACACACACACACACACACACACACACACACACACACACACAAACAGAGACACAAGGCAACCGCCAGTCACGCCATGTTTCCAAAAACAACCTCTTGTTCCTGCATCCATTTTTTTGTTCTCTGTGTTTCGACATCTCTGTCAGATAAGAGAGAGTGTGCATAAGTGTGTGTGTGTCTTTTGTTTATGTGCTTAACCTGTGTAGTGTGCTTGCACATACAGGCACATATTGTGTAGGAAAAAAAGTATAAATTTTAATATTCTGTCCAGAATGTCTCTGTTATATATCTGAGTAAATGTGTGAATCTCTGTGCATGTGAGAGGCCATCTGAAATTACCATTTTTATCTGCATGCAATCACCACAACACTTGAAAACAATTCTGTGCGTGTACGAGTGTGTATTATTGGAGATGACAGATCATTATAGTTCGCCACTTCCTAGAGCCTCTGTCCTGAATACTGATGCACTCCCTCTCTATCTCTCACTTGTTCTTAAAGTTACTGCCCTACAATGTGTGTCTTGGATGTACAGTATATAGGACTAGGTTGATTGGTGACCCTAGGTGTGAGTGTGAGCGTGAGTGGTTGTTTGTCTATATGTGGCCCTGCGATGGACTGGTGACCTGTCCAGGGTGAACCCCGCCCTTCGCGGGGCAGCCTGGGGTTACTATACATCAGGACCCAGGTTCAGACTTCAAGGTGATATTTTTGAGGGATGAAAAGCCACGTCCTTTTTTATTGCTATTCAATGATACATCTGTGTGAGTGATATGTGACCAGCCTGCATTGCTTGTTGCTGTCATTTTCACACATATTTACCATCATAATCAATAGGGGTGGGAATCTCTGGGCACCTCACGATTCGATTCGATTACGATTCAGAGGGCTGCGATTCGATTATAAAACGATTATCGATGCATCTTGATGCATCATATTTTTTCTATACACGATCCCTGGATAATTACTAAGCATTTCATTTGCACATTAAAATCCAAAAGAAAATTGCTAATTAGCTTAAAGGACTAGTGTACATCCCTAGTTTACTTTATTAACCTCAGCTCCATGGTCCATTTCATTAACAACCAGTAGTCAGACTTATGAAAACTGAAATATAATTATCAGCATGTACAGTATGTGTACACAGGACAGAGCTGTACACAGTTTAGTCTCAGCTTGTACCTGATGTTTTCAACCCTTGACTAGTAGGTTAGTTAGTAATGACATACAGCTGATAATTATTATTACTTCATTACTAATTTAGCTAATGTTACATTAATAAATAAATCTTTTTAGCAACTTTTACGGGACCCAAGGACGCTTTACACATAGTTACAGTGACAGAACAACAAATAGTCATTCAGGACTGAATGCCTGGGTAAAGAGCTGTGTTTTAGCAGATCTTTGAAAGTGTCCAGACAGGAAGCGTTTCTGTGGGGATGAGTTCCAGAGGGGCGGTGACACTGAAGGCTGCGGAGTCTGGTGTGGGGGACAGAGTGAGCCCTTATGCGGGGAGATGTTAGCTCACGCTAACAGCCTTCACTTTTCCAGCCGTTGGGGAAACTACAGACTTTTATTAACGGTCACACAGCGACCTACGCTGCACGTTTACTACCTGACTGAAACTTACTGCTAATATTTTTCACCACTAACTTTCACCGTCACGTTCTGCCGCTCTCTCTCTCTCGCTCGGCCTCACACACACAGCTGCAGAGCGTCACCATGCTTCGCGAGTGTGCGAGTTAAAATAATTACTAGCGCATTGATATTAATGATTGTGTGACATTTTGGGGTGGCTATTCATTCCACAGCGGTGGCGAATGTAGGGGAACACTGGTCTCTCTGTTGTGTGCGCTCCTCAGACGGTCCGGGCTGCTCTTCCGCGAGTTCCGCCTTTTGCGTTCCGTCAACATTACGTTATCAATTAACATTTAAATAATCGATTTTTAGACATTTGTGCATCGATTAATAATCTTCCACGTCCGCATCGCGATGCATCGAAGAATCGGTGAATTCTCCCACCCCTAATAATCAACATAGTCATTTCCTACTCCACCAAAGGCAAACACAAAGGCAACAGATTGAAAGCTGTGAGAGAGAACGGAGTGAGCACATCACAGACAGAAGAAGCCACATTGTATTGGAAATCAAGCAAAATTAAATATAGGCCCAAATTTCCCTTTGATATTGTCATGATAGGCAGAGCTGGTCAAGGTCCAGCTCGCAGCCCACAACAAGAGGAATGAAACATTAGCACAGCAAACGTGAATGTCCCTGTGCTCGTGTTAAATGCATTTCTTAAACTAGATCAATTTGGATAATTTATACAGCAGCCACAGCTCTAACAGACCAGATGAGCTAGCTAAGTAGCTTTAGCAAGCAAACTGTTAAACAAGCAATTAATGGTGTTAACAAAGAAATTAAGGATTCAGCCTAGTTGGTTTAACAGTGTCACAGTGAGTGACTCAATGCCATCACTGTGTCTTCTAATCCTGCTGCTGCAGCTTCTGAATTGGACTTTGGTGGATAGTTTGCCCTGCAGCTTCTCACTCATTTCAAAGATAGTGTCTTTAAATGTTTTTTTTCCCCCAAAACAACTTGAGTTTGTTTCTGTTTCCATCTGCCCCTCTGTCTTGCGGGCACCATTTCCCAAGTATGGCGTACATCAAATATGGCGTCCTTATGACTAAAGCAAACGTAATAATCCAAATACATATGGAGCTGGCATACCAAGGGGCCCACAGCAATCATCAAGTGTTCTCGCCCGCCACACAAAAGGTTGAGTTAATTTCTGTTCTGCTGATTGGAATCACAGCCACTCCACCCGTCTATGGCCTGGAGGCAAAATGAATATTCATACCAGTTTAGACCCTGGTCATGAATATTTATAATGGTTAACACCAGATATGCAAATAAGTCAGCCAACCCAGATGGCTTCAGATCACGACATAATGATCACACACACACACACACTCACGTGCACAGGCACAAACACACTGTGATGTCTTTCTTTCTAAAGGCAAAGGCAACATGTCTCGCATTTTAGAAAAACAAAGCAGAGACGGGCGAGAGATAAGAAATGGGTGTGAAATTCAGCTGCCAAAAAAACTCAAGTGGGTATATGATAACGACGCCAACAGTATCTGCCACTAAAAAGACAAGTTTGCTCAACAAACACTCACGTGTTGATATGCCAGGAGAGGAATGAAATCAGGGTAAATGGATAGTTCTAAATGTAATCCATGCATGTTTAACAAAGTCTGCTGTCAGTGGCTTATTGCAAGATTAAAGCTGGTCCTTGAGGACTGCTGGCACTGTTCCGTTGCCACAATATTTCCTAGGTTGCTAAAGTACAAGGTTGGCTGACAAAAACAATTAGATTAAAGAAGATTACTGCCATCTAAACAAGGTAGATTAATCATAGTGATGCCTACAGAATACTAAAATGCTGTCTTGGAATTCAAACTGGGTCAGTATTGAAAGAGTTTGAGTTGGAATAAGATACTTTGCTACTGTAATACTGAACACAGACCTGAAACAGAACACAAAGATGGACTAACTCACATGCAGGGTAACCTTTTCCTGGATGTCTTCCTCTTCATGCCTGCTTACCTGTTTGGATAACTCTAAGAGTCTACAGCCATGCTAACAACTGTGTGAGGCTGCACTTAGCACAGCAGTGCCTTGAGCTAAATGCTAACAGCATGCTAACGCTGCTATGCAATGGCAATACCCGTATGCTGATGTTTGGCATATATAATGTTTACCATGTTAGCATTTTAGGATGATAATGAGCTAAGTGTTAACTTGAACAAACTCTTTAAACTGGATTCAACTTATTGTAAAGGTGACACCAGACATATTAGGATATATAGGATTTTCCATTTGTGTGATCCTAAATGATCACACACACGCGCGCACACACACACAGACACACGCACAGGAACAAACCCTGCTTAGATACTGTAGGCACAATCAGATATTTCCTTTGAGCCAAAGCCTTGCTAACAAGCTTATCTTACCACACACTCTGTGTGTGCATGCGTGTGGTCTTGTGCATGTTTGTTAACGCGCTACATGTGACACATCTAATACGACCACACACACACACATGCACACACACAGTTGTACTTGTGTTCTGATGCAGGATTAAGGCCAACTAGCCTGTGGTCTGTAAACTCGACATCACCTGAGATCACACACAGACAATAAACTTCTTTACTGTGTCTCTGTCAGTACACGCATCTCAATCTAGGGATCCTGTTGAATCTTGACTAAGAGCAGTCAGGTAGCTAATCATGCTGCCTGAAATTAATGAATGCATTTATGATTATGATAAACACCCTTGAAAGAAACAACATTTGCTTTTACAGCACAGTGAAATCCAATGAAATCCACTTTAAATCAAGCAGAAACCACCTGGAATGCTCAAGAAAGTTGGCCGTGCTGTGCCTGACGAAAACAGCTGCAGCAGCATCAAATTTGTTTCGCTGTGCAGTCAGAATGAGGTCATGCCGTGTGACAAAGCACAACTGGGTCACAGGCTGTGACTCACTGTATGTTGCAATGTACCTGGACTCAGTAAAGCCCACACCTAGCAAAAAAGGCCTCAGCATGGAGCTCTCCTTGACTCGGGCAGCTGCGCATTTATTAGTGCCAAGCAATTTCTTTAAAACTTTGCCCGCTGATGTGTTGACACATGCAATGCTAGTCTTTACATTGATCTTGGTGGTTTCTACACAATGTACATGTGATGGCCTAGCCTCTTATGGACTGCGTTTCCTTCAAGGGATGATTTGATTTCCCATTTTGAATATTACATGAACAGGCTACTGCCCCGTTCTCTGGAATAACCTCCCTGCTGACATCAGACTCCTCTGACTGTAACGTCTGGTTGTTTGCTTATGCTTTGATCACTCCAGCCTTGTACCTGTTGCCATCCATTCAGTGTCGATGAGACTATTAAATGTAGTACTTTTAGCCCACCTTTGTCCTGCCGCTGAGAATACTACAAACTTTCTGAATGTCACTGCATCTAACAAAGCTCACATCTTTAGGACAAATCCATAGCAGTCCTCTTCGATATAAAAATAAAAAATAACATTAAAGCAATAAAATGATGCATCATCAACCACATCCTGGTTAAGTATGTCCAAAGACATATGTTCAGGTACTGTAAAATAGATGTCTCATTAAGCTTAGTCCATCTCTTGCAAATTTGCTGACTCATTGTGTAGTGCCGGTAAATGGTTGAGTCATGCTTTCGCTTTAGTTCCCAGAGGGCAGCAGCAGCAATGTTGTACATCTTTTTATCGGCCCACTTGCTGAGTTTGTGTGTGTGTGTGTGTGTGTGTGTGTGGATACCTGCCTGCATGAGGATATGTTTTGTGTGCATGCTGTACTTTGTATCTGTAGTCTGTGGGAGCCCACAGAGAAGCTCTCACAGTATGTTTAAGAGTGTTTGTGTTTTATCAATCTACCACTCTCTGCATCCTGTCCATTAAACATAGTGCACCCGTTCCTTTCTGCACACCGACATACAGTAGACTACTGATACTGCTATATCTAATAAGATTGTATTTCATGATAATCAGGCTTAAAGGGGCACTCTGCCATTGCCAATTTTCCACCTGAACCCAATTGTTGTAGGAAAAGATGTGAAAATGAGTATCTGAGCCTTTGCTTTCTTTTACAACAGTTTCAATGTCTAAATCTGTAGGATATGTCACAGACATGAAATCCTTAAAGGTTGGGTAAGAGATTCTGGAGAAATGACAAACACTATGATGTAGAACAAGCACACAGCACAGCAGCTCCAGACTGTGTTGCTCACAGCTCTCCTGCTACTATAGCGAACATCACAACAACAGCATGTCTTGGCAGACTAGAGGGTAAGCTAAATATCCAACCGAAAGTCTTTAAATGTGACCTGACATACTGGAATAGTGTTGTGTTGCGGAGTGCGGGCCACTTTGTTTTTTTCCCCATTTACAGAGCCAGGGCTGAGAACAAACACTTTTTTTTCAGCGCACACACAGAGTGCACAGGTAGCAGACAGTGATGGGATATTTGCTGATTTTGACAAAAAAAAATGTGTATTGGATTAGAACTGCTTACCCCAGCTTTAAGTTATGTTTTTATTCTATCGCGCCTATGACATTGTCTACCCCACCCTCATTATTTCCACCTCATTATCCACACCCCCTGTAGTGTATTTAGGTTGTCCCTGCAATCATCAGTGCCTGTTTGTCTTAGTATCTTTGTAGTCCGGCATCCCAGGCATCCCAGGCATCCCAGCATTTTTTTGATCTTGTGTGTTCCTGAACCTGTCTTTGCTTAGTGTCTGTCGGATTGTTTGCCTTCTACCTGACTGCTGACTGTGCTTCAGAGTTGTGCATTTGAGTCCTTCTTCCTGTGGTTTTACCAGTCTTAACACACACATGCGAGCCGCAGCAGTTCTGCAAGGCCGGTGACATGGTCTGAGCGTTAGTGTGTCTGAGGGTGTGCTTATTATTAAAAAATAATTAACTAGGTTGAGTATCCTAAATTTCCTGATTTAACTGGCAACTGCCTCAAACCATGTCCTTCCTTGTCAGATTTTGGAGTGTTTGTTGGTGAGTAGCAGCTTGCTAAGCTCAGTTTAGTGCCAAGAAGAAAGAATAAAAGAAAATACTGCCAACAGCTAGGATTAGCTGGCTGCTTTTTATAGTATTTGGTGTAATGGCTAGCTAGGTGGGGTGCAGTGATTTGGAAGTGAGCCCTGCTCGTAAAGCAGATGTCTAATACCTAACTAGCCAGAGTAAACAGCCTACTGTAGGTTTGACTTGAAAACAAATTTTGGGGATCAATGCAGGGGCTGGTTATGGTTATTAGCTAAATATCAAATAAATTTCAGAAATGTTAACAGTTATTAATATAAAAAATATTAATCATTATTATTGATTTTGGGGCACCACACTGGAATCAGGGACCAATAACCAAACATTCCAACAGTTTCAAAAAAGTTTGTCCACCTATAAATGGCAATAATGAAACACTATTACATAAAATAACTGGGGAGGGACAGTGAAGGATGAATAAGCACACTGGATGTCAGGGATGGAAGTTAACACCTGCCAAGAGCCAAATGCAGATAGATTTTCCATTTGACTGCTAAATGTCTACCCGCCACATTGGCGAGTAAATGTAATCGGTACAATATCACCACACAATATTTATTTGACAGTTGCTAAAAGCAGACCGACCTTGTTTGTTGTGTGTCGCAGTTAAATTGTTCCCTAATGAACAAAGGGATCTAAAATCGTGTAAATTACACACCAATGTAGACTGTTTTTCTTGCACGTATTTCTTGCAAGTATTAAACAACCCACAATTAAAACTGGGCCTATAGTATTGATACACTTTATATGAAAGTTTAATGAATATTGTAGGGGACTTCCCTTATTTTTAAATCCCAATGTTAACAGGTCAGTGTTTCCGCTATATGCAGACCGCCGCTGCTGAATCACGACCGCCACTCCTAAAATTTCCCACGATCATTAAACTATGCGCTACAAATGTTTTCACTCGCACACTGTGCAAGCACGGCAGCACTCAATGCTCGGCTCACTTCCTCTCCTCATCTATGCAGAACATACGTGACAGATGGTGTTATAAGAGCAATGTTACTCTGAATTAGGAGGTGCGTAGCGAGTGTTTGATTGTCCGAGTGGCAGAAAGTGACGCGAACAAGAGTGGAGGAAAATAGTCTGGCAGTAAATGTACGGTGTCTGTTACAGCGTGTCAGCTTCTCAAGACCAAGAAAAGTCTGTTGTTTCCCACCTGCTGGAAAAGTGAAGCCGGTTAGCTCTAAGTTTGCTAACATCTTCTCCCCTTCAGACTGCAGCTGAGCAGGAAAGCTTCTACAGCAGCTACATAGCTGCTATGTAACTTAACATTAGCTCAATTTGTAGAAAGTAACTAGAAGCTCTATTTTATTACTGCCTACTTGTCCAATGTTGAGAACATCAGGTACAAACTTGACGTAGCCTGCAGCTCTGTCCTGTACAGACTGATTGAATTATTTTTCAGTTTTCAGCCTGAAAACTGAGTTTTGGAAGGAAAGGATGGAGGTGACTGGAGGAGCTGAGTTTAGTAAAGCTAATTAGTGATGCAAACTAGTCCTTTTGAGCTAATGCGGAGACGTTTCTTTTTGGATTTTAATGTGCATATAAAATGTATCTCCTCAGAAGGGAGGAGGTTTCTAATGCTACCTATTTTTTATATTTATGTCTATAGATAAATGTCAGAAGCTGTAAATTGAAGACACAAAAGGCAAACATGAGCAGTCGTATCTATAATGATTCTGAGGTTACATTAACAGGGTTTTCCTGCCATTAAGGCTTAGGGGTGATGCCCAAAACATGCTGTGCCATCAATGTAAAATCAGTGTGGAGCAACAGAACCAACCAAATAACTTTCTCCAGCTCTAAAGGTTGTAGTTCCTCCAGTAGACGGATCTTTGGGTGTTGTTTATTTATTATATGCTCTAGCTTTTCCAACTATTTGTTCAGAGATATGGGGAAAATAATGGCCCAATAAATTACATATTTTTCATTGGAAAATTGTGAGGACCCCCAAACATCTCGACCAACACCAAAACATTCATCTAAAGTTCACATTAAACTGGGAAAACACTGCAGTTCTAAGGTACAACATGCTCATGCATGCTCTTGGACACAGGAGCAATTGTTGCTGAGACATGTTGTATTTGGGGGACAAACAGCCCGGCCCCCCACTGCTGAAAAGACTCCTAGAAGAAACACTGCAGGTAATGGTAATGTTGGTGACATTTACCAGGTTTAGTAACTACACCAACAACACATAAACTGCTGACAAAAAGGAGGCTGAAGCAGAACATAAAAACATTGATGAGGAGGATGAAGTTGAATGATTATTAAGCATATTGTTTAAGGTTGTATTCAACATAATACCTCATTATCTCAATTCAAAGTTCTGAAACAAATGTATGTGTAACACAAAAAGGCAAGTTATTATTTGGGTGGTAAAAAATATGCTTGGCCGGTGGATTTTTTTCATCTACCAGTCCCACTGGCAGGTGAATCAAAAAAGGTCATTTCCACTCCTGCTGGCCAGCATTTACATTACTATTATCTATTCTAAGCAAAATACAGCAAACAAAGACAAAAGCATATAAGAATCAGTGAGAATGTCAGTGTGCGCTGATGTGGGTGTGTGTTGCATGTAGGTAAGTGTGTGCATGTGTTGAGACCATGGAGGAGAGGGAAAAGCAAGGAAAATGGCGGACCATGTGGGTGGTCGCCAATCCAAAATGGCGGTGAGGCACTTACCCAATATGGAGGAGCGTACAGTTGGTGTTTCCATACAGCTGTGGGTCTCAGATGTGTGCGTGTGGACTTCAGTCAGCATTCAGCATTATTGGTTAATCACATAGTAATGGAACAAAGCGTGGTGCCGGTACAAAGTCAATGTGCGAAGCACAGAAATCACAGCAATAAAACAGGATGCAGTGGTCCATAAATCTCCCACAGAAAATTCTCCACATGAAGATTTTACAAATTACAATTACACAGTTGAACTATCGTCTTCTGCCCAGACATAGCGATTTTAATGTGTCAGTCCAATTAGGATATCTGACTGAGTCTTCTTGCGGCTCGGTTCTGGCAATTCGCAGGGGCCCTGCTCTTGTCACACATTTAATGGCACAACTGAGCCTTAGAAAGCCTTAAAGTTCATACTTAAGTGTGAATTAACAGACAGAGGAATTTTGCTGTTTTCTCTTTGTTCAAACCTTTTCTTTCATTAATGAACAGTGATAACATGAAAGCGGAAAACCACAAATCCAAGAATTCTGACTGTCATGTCTTCTAGGCCCAGAAAACTGGAGGGCCACAGTAATCAATCTTTCTGTTTTAGCAGACACTGAGTTTGATAACAATTATTCTGTTCTAGGATACATCTCTTTTTAAACACATAATATCCTAGCTGCTAATTTGACAGACAGATAATTAGTGTTAACATATGGTGAGTGTAATGAGACAAAAAGTGTGTCATTTATATGGAGGGTAGAAGCAGCGTACACTATATGAATTTTGGATACTTGACAAAGGAAACCCAACACACCATCAGTGTAACATTCTCAGTTTGGATCAGTGGCTTCAAAGACTTTCTGAGGGAATAAGGTCTACTGAATAACAGCCTATGCACTCCTGAACCAGAAAATGTACCCATAGCTATTGCCTGCTGTGTAGCGTTAATCTGTGTGTGAACAGATGGCATGTGCTAACAAGCTAGGCTAAATGTAGCTGCTGTTGGCATGGGCCAAGACTGATCTCTGACTTCTTGATCCCAAGCCTCTTAATTAAATGCACCATTTAATCTATTCAGTTTTCAGCCCGTCTGCTGCTCCAAAAAACAACACCGTTCATCAAGGATGACCTGCTCAGGCTGATGACTACTGTTGACGCAGTTAGAATGACAAAAAGGCTCCCACTTACAAGGCAGTGTTTTCAATAAAGGATAATCATAATCACCAATGAATATGTTGTTGCTGATGATGGCTATCAACCATATGCAATATTAAACTGTTAGTTCCTTACTAATGAAGATGGCAACAAATCCATAATGGCTCTACAAGAACCTAAGTAATTTAGTGCTATCCATGGTGGTATTGATTGACCTATAACTGAGGATATACAGGCCAAGGACACATATTTTATATCATTGGTTTTCACAACATTGTGTTCAAGATCCTTTATACATCCTGGAGATACAGCAGGGGAAGTGGAGTTGCAGAAGCAGGGCATGGCATTCACTGTATGACAACCTTTAATACTGAAAAGTCTACAAGTTGTACCTACATACTGAGCTGTCCATAGTGCTGAAATATCTAGTTCAAGCAGCAGCTGCATTCTGAGCTGTCCATGGTGCTGATTTACACTTCAACACAGATAGAGGTTACATAGAGCTCTCCGTGGTCCTGAAATGTATACGTCAAGCTGTACCCTCGTAATGCAGCTGTCCATGGCGCTGATTTGCTCTTCAACACAGCGCTACATGGAGCTGTCTATGGTGGTTAAGTACCATCCATTACTTATTTAATGGAATCTGTCGACATGCTTGCTAAAACATAACCACTGATCTTACACTAAAGGTACAGTTGCAGAATATTTATGAAGAAAATGGCTGAGTGATCCAGTCAGAGAGTTTTGCAACAAGTGTTGTTTTGGTTGTGCATCACATTTGAAATGGAACACTGCCTATGAGGTCGAGTGCTGACTCGCAGCTTCAATTTGAGGGTGTTTACATCCACATTAGATCAACAGTCTAGAAATAGTAGCCATTTTTATACATGCTCCCTCATGCGCTAAAAAGGTCCCCCAAGGGCTCTGAGTCCTACACGGTTCACTCAGTGTGGATGTGAGGACCCGCAACCACACTTACTGTAAAGCTTAAAGTCAGCTTTTCACCCTTATAGTATTTATTTTCATTTTAAATCTAGTGTGATGAAGCAGAAAACAAAAGTGCTCTTTCAAGGATATTTTGTCGAAATGGATATTTTATCTCACTTTACTGTAACATTTCTGTATCTTCTCTTGATATAGCTGTGGGTGTTATCTTCACTGTATTTGTGCTATTCTAATCTATAGGCTTTTCTATGCTGCTGCAGTGACACATTTTCTCTAATGGGAGGATTTAAGTTCCCTCATTTATGTCATGTCTTGCACTACACTGTCAGTTGAGTCCTATTTCTAGACTAATGTCAGCATGACAAATCTATATGTACCGTGTATAATGAATAAAGTGAATCTGATTGATAACTTAAAAGATCCACCGTGACATATCACTCTTTATTCATCATCTTAATTACTCAACAATTACAACCACATCTGGTCTTTACTGTTTTAACCCTTATTAAACCTGACATGTTAAAAACGCTAACTATGCAAAAAGCCTGGAGGAGTATATTTTTACCTTTATTTTACCAGGCAAGTTAAGTCTTTACAGTAACAGTCTGGCAGGAGACAGACCTCCTGACAGGACAGAAGACACAGGTCTACAACACAGTCCCAAAATCAAACCTCAAAAACCAATGGAGTGTTGTATCCCGTGTGTAATATAGTCTCTTTATCCAACAATACTTGATCATTTTTAGAGAGTTTGCATTTAGGGGTCTACCTTGCTTGAAAGGAATGAAACTGAAAGGAGACTGGACTGCAGAGTAATTAACCATTTTAAACTCTTTCACATTGCGCTCATTAGCATTGTCTTTGGCAGTGAATTGTGGTGCTAATATTTCATGCCAAGTACTTTTGCAGTTAAGAGTTCCTTCAGCCCAATTAGAATAAATTAGAATGATGTTCAACACAACCTCTTGGTGTGCTACAAAAGCTTGTTATCAAAAGAAGACACTATCTTAGAAAACATCTTATCACCCTGACCTGTGTTTACAATACATCCTCTGTTTAGTGTAATTCAAGGGTCATAAAATAAGCACCTGGGAAGATACAATTGTGGCAATATGCAAAGATTATTTTGGCAAGACACTAAACTGACACCATGTCATGCACATTGGACATGACATGTTATGTTTGGCAAGCCATACAAATGCAGCTCGGCAGAAAACACAGACCACACACATTGGCAGCATGCTTTGCTAACAGAGTCAGAGGACCCACGGGCATCTAGAGTTACACAAACTCAGCAAAGTCTGTCAGCTGTTCTGTAGGCAGAGAAAGGTTAGGACACATATGGTTAATGATAACTGCGTGGCCATGGAGTACAGGTCATAATCTGGCTGCACTGGCTATAAAAAGGAACTTCACAATCATTTCAAATGGCAATACTACAAAACATCCTAGTTTGTAAAGTGTCTCCCCAGCACTGGTGTTCACACATCTCACCCCTGGGGTTTTTTCAAAAGAGCTTCTCTCTTGGATAGTGTAATCTAAAGCAGTGTTTTATGGGATGTGGGCCAGTCTCATAGACTGAACACTATGTCTGATGGTGCAACTCTGTTGCAATATTTATAATTAGTACTATGATGACAGTGGAATCAGGTCCTGTGTAGGCTGTGTAGAAAGCCTGCATTACAAGAATTTCTCTCAGTGTTATCTGTTTCCTTGTACTAAGACGGTTCATGTAAATAAGTCTATTTATGTGCAAATCATTACTAAAACATTCACATTTAGAGAGAGTTTAATTGAGTTTATACAGAGTTTATGTTGTGGATGTTGTTGTTAACATTCCAGACTACAGGACTTGTCTATACGAACAGAACCGGAATTTATTCTGTATGAAGTTACAGTACAGACGACACAAATGTAAAAGCAAATGCCATGGTGAGCATGCTATATAAACACCAAATGACCATGAAAGCTGTCCTGCAACCTAAAGCAGAATAAGCAAACGTGAAATGGTCTATGAAATGATGTAACAACCTTCGAAAATCATTCAGCCTGACATGTGCAGAGGTAGACATTGGTCATAGGTGCAAGCATACCTTTCTCCATACAGCATGAATAATTATTCATTCACTCATTAATAATTTGTACAAATGTGTCGGTACAACTAACACTTCTAATGATTTAAAGCATTGGTTCCCATTGGGTCCACATAAAGGGTCACAAGATAACTCTTGATGAATCTAAGATGGTAAAGCATAAGCATAACATATTTTTGCAAGACTTTTCTCTAATCTGCTTTTTTTGATCTCCTAGACCTCAAATAAATATACAAATAAAACAGTCTTAGAAAGAGTAATCACCCTTAACTTGTTTATAACCTATAGAAATCTGCAACCTGTTTTAAGGGGTCACAAGCCAAAAACATCGGGATGCACTGATTTAAAATGCTTCACAATAGAGAGGTTCTTCCCTCCTTCCTTGTTTATGAAACAGAAGTTGGCATGGCTGTATATTTTAGCTCTGTGTATTCTTAATTCATGAATGTCAATTAACATAATGTGGAGACAGACAGACTGACTGAGGCAGTGGGATTGTAGGCAATGAGCCAAAAGCCTGTCTGCATTATGTCACGTTCACCCACAGTTATCTGTCCTGAACACAGCTCATTATCGCCCAACATGTCTCACATCTGTCATGTCAGCCCACTCCTCATGCTCACACCATACACACACACACACACACACACACACACACACACACAGACACACAACACACACATACACACAAGCGTCCTCCCCGCTGGCTCCTAAAGCAGGATCTAGTGTCAGGCACGTCACGGGTGATTCTGAAGCAGCAGGTGTGTGGGGAGAGGGTGGGGGGTGGGTAGTGTGTGTGTGTGTGTGTGGGAGTCATGTGGGGTACAGAGTCATTTAAGAAAGAAAGAAAGAAAGATTTAGAGTGAATGTCTACACTGGAAGACACATAACATCACCTCTATTACAAGGATGATGTGATGCTGCTGCAATTACACGGCAGATGGGCTGAATTTCCAAGAAAATGCCAAACAAACATTGAAAAAGAAAAACAACATACAAATCTATTTTAATGCAATTAACAACTTTGTAATGGATTTTGTGCACGAACTTAACAAGAGCTACCAGCCAGCCCAAGACTAATCCTGCCCTGGCAAAGACAGGCTGCTTATTTACAGTAGTTATTGAGTTACTGTGATTTAGCAACGATGCCAACAAAGTAGTATAGCAGCACTAGTTTCTGTACATCAACAAAACTGTATCTTACTCTTATGTATGTCTTTATGATATTTCCGAGGTGAACACATCACAGTAATGTGGTACATGAATGTGAATTTATTAACATTTATATTCAGTGTTATTATTAACATTAATATATACAATGCTGTCATTTATTGTCACATTTTATAAAGTAACTTATGTAACATCGATTATGAACAAATGTAGCCTTAAAGGTTAGAAATGTAGGCTGAGGCAAAGGCATTGTCTAAACCCAATTGTGAATTCAAATGGGAACCACTGTGTGGAGACTAAAACATAGGCAATATGGTCTATTTTCTGAGCATGGCTCCTGTTTTGTGGGAAATTTGCTCGCTAATGCCAGAGTAATGTGAGTTGCATTGGTCTGGTCAGATGAAATAGAAGCGCACCTGTTCCAGGTTTAGAGGATGTGAACATTTTGATTCTGGATATGTTAAAAAATGAGACAAAACAACACTGGGATAGCCGTAATCATGCCATTTACTTGTCCACCAACAGCTAATTCCAAGTCAAAAAGAATACAGTGACTTTGTGTAAGGCTTAACATCCTATGTCAGGCCCCTAAAGGTCTTTCGCCTTACTCTTGATTTTATTCTGCTGCAAAAAATGTTTGGGTTATTCAGCTGCAAGGGAGCGTCAAACTGATAATCATGTGCACAACACAGGCTTTTTTTTCCATTTTCAGAGGGCCCGAGATTTAACCCTGAGGGACACCATAGCTGATGTTTGCAGACATCGAGGTGGAATTTCCTATTGTAACTGAACAAGTTAGATTTGAGAGATGGGATCTAAACCAGTCAAGGGCAGACACAGTGAAGCTGAAAGAAGTCACATGGAAAAGAAAACTGAAATCCAGTTGTGGATGGTATGTGGTGAGCAATCTAGATAAAGTACTCTAGCAGGGTATGTGATTTTATGTCATAAAGTCAAAATCTATCTTGCTTTAGCACATTTTCAAGAAATTCAATTGAGAAATTGATCCAAACAAACAAGAAGCATTTTTTTCACAATCATGGGTCTGTAAGGTCTGTCTCAGTATATGAATCCGTTAATGAGTTAGCTAATCAATTATCTTTTTTAATAACTTACAGTAATCCCCGTGAACATAGATGACATAATCCAGATTATCTGCTACTCGTTTTCATTTTAAGATTTGAGCCTGTCTCCAGTTGCGGCCATCTGAAAGGTTCAGTCTGAGCTGTCAGTCACTTGTGTTTCAGCTGATAGCTGGGTGATTAATGGAGAAAGGAAACGCGGTTTGTCTTTGTG
The DNA here is from genome assembly GCA_024633595.2 of Lepomis macrochirus. NCBI lineage: Eukaryota > Metazoa > Chordata > Actinopteri > Centrarchiformes > Centrarchidae > Lepomis > Lepomis macrochirus. The sequence goes on along the minus strand of JALXJV020000022.1, from coordinate 8,005,412 downwards.
TGTCTCCCTTCAGACTCTCTGACAGCATTTTAAAGACGTATTGTTTCAGATGATAATGAACACACACTCACACACGCACATCATTTCAGTCACCCGCAGAATCAATCCAGATGTCACAGCGTCAGGCCAGCTTCCTATAAGGCCTGCCTCGCCTCTCCGCTGCTAATAGAAAATTTTCCCTAACATCTGTGGTCTCCGTTCCTCTCCCTATCTCTCTCTCTCTCTATGTCTATCTCTGAGCAGTTGACTAAATTGAATTAGAGCTCCACCACCCACTCCGCTGGATCCTGCAGCCCTCTGTCAGATAGCTAAAGAGAGAGGAAGAGAAAGTGAGAGAGGGCTGCAGAGAGATAAACAGAGGGCAAGAAGAAAGATGGGGATACTAAAAAAACATGCCCCTATAAAGAATAAAGAAGAACCCTTACAGCCCCTTTACTCCTCTGTACTACAGCATGATAAGAGGTAACATATTTTTTTTTCTTTTTTTTGAAGGTTGTGGGGTTGAAAGAGAGACAAAAAAATTATGTGAGAGAGGAAAAAAATAGGATAAGAGAGAAATTGCGTCTCCCTCACCTCAGCCTACGTGCCATTATGGAATAAGAAATGCACTTACATTATCAAGACAACAACACAAAAACACACACAGACATACCAAGGACCAGATATTTATCCTCCAGTTCTGTACACTTTCAGTGCTATTCATTTGGCACTGACGCCACTAAAGCAAATTAAGTCTGAAAAACTAAGTAGGAGCCAGGAGTAGCTTTAAAATACAACCTCTATCTTGCCTATCTTACATTTCCCGGTAAAAACTCAAAAGACAGTCAACAACACAAATGCAGTGCCATTCATCCTGAACCTAATGGCACGGCAAACCGCTCCTTTTAGAAGTAAATAGGAGGCTAAACACAACTAAAATGGACTGCAAATCACCAGTTTCTCTCCCTCGCTCAGTCACCCACACTCCTTTCTAGAGCCAGGGAAGCATTTGCATAATGCCTCCATATCCACGGGCCATTAGCACCAGCATGAGTGGCTCGTGTGCATAAATTTATTGCCTTGATCAATCAATGCGAGCTACTGTACCGGTACATACCCATGAAATTCCAATCCAGCAAAAGATAGTGCCATGGGAAAGACAAAAACAAGACATGTCACTAAATTTGAGACACATTCAACTTCACAGACCCTCAATGGAATCAGGTTTGATTACAAAGTTAATTTGAGACCGTTTATAGTGATTTACTGCCAATTAAATCAATTCTCATTTGCTGAGGACCACAAAGAACCCTTTGCCTGTGTCAACAGAAGCCACTCATATAAAAGCAGATGTCATTGTTTTCAGTGCAAGTGCTTAGGAAAAAAATTTGTTAGTAAGGCTGTATGACCATGATAGTGCATACAGCCAATTGTCAAATACCTTCTCAAGTCACATACACACTCATGGGAAACGTTGTTTATGAATGAAAATGTGCACATATGTAGCTAAGATTTTTGCTTTCACAAACACAAACAGAATATACAACAGTACAACAGAAAAGAAAATTCTTGGAATCTTTCAAAGCAAGCAAACTACATTTTCACAATTTCCACCTATCTTGTAACCTACTCTTTGATTCAAATTTAAATATTTAAAATAAATATGATAAATTGAGTTTTGAGATAAAGCCTCATAATAATGAACCTTACACACGTGTGTATATGCAAATTATTACATAAAATTTATTTTTCAAATTACAAAAAGCTAAACTGGTTGACTGACACTGGCTGAAATACACTTGAAAACACAATGTGTTTATTTTATTAGAGTAGTATCCAATTGAACTGCAATGTACCGGACCATTTTATTCAGTTCACTGGCGTCCAATACTACAGTATTGCACGGACACGCGCACCTGTCATCATTTAAAACCGACAAGTGCCGTGAAACTTACACACACGAATGCACACGGCGGTGTGCAGTGCGAAAGCTCCATCATCATCTAGCTTTGTGCCAACAAGGTATGGGGCTGGGGTTCAGTTGCGCGCGCGAACACATACAACGCACAAATTCAGAAGCATCATATATTGGCGCTGTTTGTGCTGTTTTGTTTTGTTGTTTGTTTTTTTCTGATTCAAATTTTAGTTCACAGAAGCAAAGGTTTGGTTTATAACCCTGTCACATAGCCTTCAAACCAACAAAAACGCCGTCTCTCTCTCTCTCCCTCGAGGTACAGGTGCAGTGTGTGGCGCAAAAGAGGGGCCGAGGCACAGTGTTTTGTGCGTGTGTTACTTAATAAATAGCTTCACTTATAGGGTGCTAAAATTATCCTGTATCCTCCATGACGGTTTGAGTGGGTTTATGGTTGCTGAAGAAACACCGCGCGCGCGGACAAGTTCTCTCTCTCTCTCTCTGGCAGCGCTAACACGCGCTACTGCGTGCGCGCGCGCACACACACACACAGACGTAGGCTACAAACACACACGCTCACACTCACGTTTATTCACAGCACTCAACCGGGTGCAGAGCTGCTGAAATTTAGCCTACTGAAACTAGCCTGCATCTGGGTCCACCAACCACTAGCCTATCTCAGGCTGGAGGGCGCCCACAAAACACACACACACACACACACACACACAGCTTCTATAACTTCTACCGGGCTCAATTTTGACCTTGCAATGTTCTCAGTGCTGGTTTTCCAATATGCAGTAGGGCTTTCTGTCTACCCTACACCCGCCCCGCTATCCAAATACCCCTCCACCCCCAGTTCAGCATCCAGACATTGAATCGGTCTATACAAGGACATCTAGAAATAGGCTAACTCTACCTCTGCCCCTTTTTTACCCCCCAGCAACCACCATTCCTCTGCTCCATCAGGCGCACTCAGAGAGAAAGAATTGAACGAAGCAGGGAGACATTACTAGACAGAGGGGAGGAGAAATGTGAGCCGTCCTTTTGCATAAAAATAAATATAGAAGTTTAAACTTTACCTCTTTCTGGATGTTATACGGTTCCTCCGTTCACCGAGTGTCAGGGCGCAATCAGCTGCCCAAATCCCATAATGAGAATGGTTATAGTGATAATAGTTGTAACTCCACACAAATAGGTTCCAAATATGAGAATATGCCCCATACATGTATATATCGAGGTAAATATGTGTAATATCCTTTGGGTGGCTGTAAATTCCGTATGGGTTTATAGTTCAATCCTGTCTTCCAGAGGGGTGCGTCCGTTTTGCATTCTCACAGCGCCCGACGACTACATTCTCCTCTTCTCCCTCCTCTCTCTTTCTCTCTCTCCCCGTCTTTTCCCCCCGGTTTCATCCCTCCATCCGCGGGGTAAGGGAAGAATCCCATCCGAGAGAAACCGAAATGACCCCCCTCCCCTTCAGACGCTTCTTTTCTTCTCTTTTTCTACTCTTCTTCCCGCTAGTGCCTCCTCTCCCTCCTCCTTTCCCGCCGGTCGCCGTCCTCGTGCAGGTAAATTGGAAAAATTCCACTGAAAGAAACAATATCCCAGGCAAAAGGGCGGAAAAGTCTATTTATTCCAGTAAAACATCCCCCGCGGTTTAGGCAGAGTTTGTTGGTCCTGTTAAACATCCACAGTAGTACCTTTCCTGGATTGTTGGAGACCGTTAAACCTTTTCAGATTCGGATTTCTGGATTTTCACTTCATCAGTCGCGAGCTCCTGGCTCTCCCTCCTTCACTCTCTCTCTCTCTGTGTCTCAGAGTCTCTGCTTACGTCGCTCACCCTCTGTCAATTCGACTCTGCGCGTCTCCTGCAGTCTGGAGAAGAATAGAAGAGAATACGAAAAACAATTCAGTATAATTCAATAAAAATAAAGGCGAGGTAACGTCCCAGCAAAGCTGCCGTCCGGTCACTCACAGTGGAATATGAACGGTAAAGTCCCGCTGATCCTCTGTCCTGCTGCCGGTCGCTTCTCCTTTACAGTTAATCCAAATAGCGCAGCGGCCACGACAACTTTCAGGTTTGATCAAAGTGAAGACTACCATTTCCGGGTGCAGTTTTCAAAATAAAACCCACCTATTTGGCACAATATTACGAATCCGTAAACTGCAAATGAAATGCCTATGCATGGCCACCTCCATGCATTTTTTTTGCACAAATATTACACCATAGATGACGTGATTGGCTCAGCTGTGCCTGTCTGGGTTCGACCAACTGCCCTAGGGCCCCAGATAGGAGCTGCAAGAGCTCCAGGTTCACTTTATGTATGTATGTATGTATGTATGTATGTATGTATGTATGTATGCAATTATATGTGCAAGTATATACACCGCTGAATTACTATATCAACTGACCCTAAAATAATCAGGGGCTGCATTCTTACTGATATTTAGGACCACATCTCAAACAAGGGTACTAGTCAAAAAAACACTTTAATCCCTTCATTATTCAGATTTAAATTGTGCTGCCATGCTGTTCCTATACAAATATGTTCAGTTTGAATATTCTAAGGGGACAGTGGGCTAAGCTACATACACAGATCATGTCCTAAAGAAATATTGTACCATTCATAGCTTTAAATTTAAAAAATAAAACTCTGTGGTCAAACAACTGATGCCAAGACATATTTCATGCATCTAGCAACCATGTTATCAAAATGACTCAGAACAAATTACTTTCCTGATTATGTAATTAAATCAAACTATCTACAACAGGGATTTGTTTTCTATATAGGTTCTCCACTTATTTAAAGACATTTAGCTACAGGCTTATGTCATCAAGAACCAAAGTGAGGGAAAGAAAAGATGGACGAGATTTAGGTGGGTGTGGTGACCCCAGCTTGCTTTTTTAAAAGCAAAACCTAGGATATATCATTACTGTGGTTCATAAAGTCGGGAAAATACCCAGGCTTTTATTTTGTCGGGAAAAAATCACCTTATTTCCGCACTTCGCCTTAATAACACTGTCTCCCTTGACGCAAGTTAAAGCTTGCTGCATGGAAGTTGTTGAAAACCCTCTCTTCTCTGTATCGCGCACTGTGGCAGCCTACACCCTGGTGTTGTTGGACGGTCCATAGGCACATTTTAAACTTATAAAGAACTGGGTTTTATTTTATTTCATCTGTCTTCTGCAGATTGAGAGCCAGATCCCGAGTCTCCCTCCTTTGATGTGGCAGCCGCACATCAAAGTGCCATCCTTCTGGCCCATTTGGAACAGTATAGCACCATAACACCTACCTCCGCCCGAGATTACATTTCCTCAACCATTTCTAAACCAGTTTCTGAAAATGCGTTTCTCTATGTGAAAGGTGAAGTCTGTTTGAGGGTGGAACGAGGTGAACGGGGAGAGGAGTGGGAGTAGGGAATAAATCCATACTTTGTGAATGGGCTTCATCATTCAGGCCAACATTTCATGGCCAAAAAGAGCGGTGACACATTTTTTTGTTTTTTTTCAGTTAAGAAGGTTTTGGAAGAAAATTAACATTTTTTGTATTTTGGAAATTGATCAATATCAATGTGCCTCCAAAAGGGTATTGCAAGGTGCAACTATTTTTTCTTAATGAGATTGAAAGGAAAAGTTAAAAGAAAAATGACGGTTTGATGATCTACAACAATATTTTAAAACACAATGTATCCCAATATGTGGATGTTTTATAGTGGACTTTTGAAGTTAAGGTTGCAACTGATATCAGATTTAGGAGTTCACAGGGGTTTATTAAGCTGATGCATCTGACGTCTAACATCTTAGGGACCGTATCAGCTCTCACTGCCATGAAAGACAATATTGGAGATACGGAGTTTCTGCAGGGCACTGATAAGCCTGATGGTGGTCTGCTGAAGCAGAGACTGGAAGGTCTGCTGTTTGGGTCCCTGGACCAGGAGGGAATTTCCAGGGACTCTAAGTGAAGTGAACACAATGTTTCTCTGTACATTTCCCAGCAAAGGAAATAAAACCCTGGTGCTTTATGCATGATGAAGGACGTTGCTGACAAAGAACATGCATTTTTGAATCTCTTCGTAATATGGAATTATTTAAGTGAAATACATTATACATTCATGGCCTTAATACAATTTTTTTTTTTGTTTGTCACCCTTTCTTTTGTCAACTGCGGGGAAAACACTGACCAATAAATTGCCTCGTCTTGTTACCATTAACCTTGAAAGTACTGGCAAGGCCTCCTAATCACCAGTCAATCAATAATTGTAAGAGCATGATTTAGTGTCCACAGATGATGTACTGACCTGCTATAATCCAAAAGTGTTGCTGGACTGTATAAATCATCAAAAGGTTGCTGGGTTAGCTACATTAAAGAGCCGAGGAAATGCTATGAGAAAGTGGCATGCGTGATCTGCATGCCATCCTTTAATAAAAGCACAGATTTGTTTTGGACAGCATAATGTAATAAATCAATTATTAAAGTTAAGTTACAGTGTGTATCTCATGTGGGATTACATGCATTAATTTAAGTTTTTGGTTCTATAACATATCCCTCTATTCTATTTTTATTATTCTAAGCTAATGGCCCCTCATGTTTTTATTGTTTTTACTCTCACCTCATTATTTATCTGCATTATTTGAGGAGTTAGCATTATTAGTTGGGAATCCTGCAACATGTGACCAGAGTTGCCTCTGCAGCACAGAATGATTGGTCATGACAATAAACCTGCATAATCTAACCCTCAGGCTACTGCTGCTGCCAATCAGTTTATTGATTAGCTCTTAACAGCTGTTACAGTCATTTAGACATTGTCAGGTGGCTGCTGGGATAGTTCCCTACTGAAATCACTATTCATTTGTTAGCTGAGCACTCATAAATGTGGGTAATCGACAATTAGTTAACCGTTTAAAGCTCAGTCAGGCATTTCTTTTCAAGTTGTGCCTCAATTCAATGATATAATCAATCCTGAAATACCACTTTGTTTGGTGCAATAAATGCTATTTAAACTAACCACAGCAGACTATGTCTTTAGGGGCTTGATCACCAGTCAGTCAACAACTGCTTAACCATGTGCAAAGACTTCTGCCTTTCAATGTTCATTTTACAGCTTTACATTTACACTGGAGCTGCCTAGTCAATCACAGTCTACCCATTTTTTTTATAGCTACCTAAACTGGATGCACTTGCCCATTTGCCCAATGTTGTCTATCCTAGTGTAACATCTGCCAGCATCAGTATGGTTTTATGGCTCAAAACAGATATTTTAGGTTTAATGATTTCACCTATGGATTTATCCTCTGTTTGAGCTGTAGTAACCTCAACAGTACACATTCATTTTTGGTGAAGTTATTGATTTGATTTGAGAAGTGGTGGATATGGCAGGCATAAACCACCAAACTGAGCCTATTCAGTTGTTAGAGCTAGACAGCTTAGCACTGTCGCCCACAAAGTAAGCATTGTTTTTTGACTCCACAAAGAAGAAGATCCTGGTTCCATAGATGTCATTTAAAGAAAGTTTCTAATACATTTGTCTGCCATCAGTTACTTTCTACCCAGCTAACAACCTTAGAAATTATAATAAGCACTAACATACAATGCATTTTTATCTTTTAGATGAAAGAATTGATGGATGAAAGAATTGAGGTAAACAAACCAATGCCAGTAAAGAACAGATTTTGCTGCTCCATCTGTATCCATGATGGTTGATGGTTCAATTAAGTTGAAGGTGCAAATACAATTGCTCATTTTAGTGAAATGAAATTGTGTACAGACATTTACGGTCCCTAGAGGATGTATCCTATTCGCCTAACGCCACCACGAGGAAATTTCTGGTTTTTAGTGAAATGTCTTGACACTTAAATCGGTTGCCAGGTAATTAGGTACAGACATCCATGGTGCCAAGAGGATGACTTTGGTGATCCCCTGAACTTCATCTAGCACTACCAGGTGAAATGGTCATTTATCCACTAAAATACAGAACATGAATGGTGGTTACTGGATACTGTGGTGAGTTTAAAAAATGATCATCTGTGAAAGCTAATAGAGAAAAGAAAATGCATCCTAGGTCAAAATTCACTAATTGTATTTCTATGAGCATCAGCATATCAGTTTAGATCTGTAAAATATATACCAGACATTTATTCCTTTAAATCTCTTCACACATATCGTATCTGTTATAGGGGAATTTATGGGACGGACATTGGCTCACAAGATTCCTCTGCAGATAATGACTGAATTTAAAATAGACTCTCAGCACATATGTAATCCTTGAACCCTAATTTTCTTTCTAAAATGTACCCCTATATCAGAGGAAGGTGGTCATTAGAGTGGTGTCTGGGCACCACAATTACTATACATCACTAGAGATCAGTCAAACAATGTGTTCTTTTTTATATTCTTATAAAATTGCTCTAAACTACAGTTTATAAAATACATAACACGGGGCTTGTTCCCACTGTAACAAGCAGAGTGTCACAACCGGTCACTGACCAATGCTCTTGACACCCTAAGCCACTAAAACTGTAGGCTTCCAGTGGTGCTGTTCAGTGCATTGATCGTCTGATCATCTGGAGACCATGGTGGATACAGTGGTGAGGCTGAAATAATTGGATGGCTTGGTAGAAATCCTTTTAGTGAGACTTGGATCAGTGATCAAAAAGGTAGAAATTCAGTAACAAATTCAAGATAAGGTCTGATGGACTGTAAGGTTGTATAACGTACCTGCAGTTTGGTGATCATTATTTTATCATTCGAAACATTTGCCTTTTACAGCATTCTTAACTAGTGCCGGGCATCAATAAAAAATTTTAATCGCACAGTTATGCATACAATTAAATAATGGATTCTAAAGTAGTGTATTGCACACTGCAATAGCGTGGTTTGCAAACACTTTAGCACTTTTTACCAACATTTTTCCCTTCACACAGTAGCAATAAAAGATTTCTTGTAAATGTCATCTTAAACATTGATGTAATCAAATCAAACATAAAACCAAAGCTATTTGCCACTGCCAGGGAATTAGTTACCTTTTATAGCTTGTTAAAACAAGTTAGAGTCAAAAGCCAAGATCATAACATCATAACAAGCATATTCTGAGCAACAACTTAACATATATGAATCTGTTTTCTTGTTGTTGTTTTTTTTCTGAACAGGTATCAGCAGAAACATTTTTCTTTTTGCTTTTGTTTATCTACTTCTCCAACATGCTGCATCCATCGTAGTCTGCCGAAGCCTGTTATAACATCATGATGGATGTTGCCCAGCTTTACCAGTATTGACTGTACATGTTATGTAATTAGCCCATAGCATGTAGGTGTCAACTCGGACTTTTTAGAGTGACTCTTTAAATTCTCTTTACTTGCTGGTATTTGATTGGGTCAGACATAGAACTGGCTGCCACTAAAGCTATTAAATCCCCAACCCTGTAGTGTTTGTGTCATAACTCTATTCACTGAGGCAAAAGCTGAAGATGGGAGCACAAAGGCACTGTAAGTATCAACTTTAAGCTGCTGAAGCTTTAACCCTCTGTCACTGTGGATCAAGTTATTGATTAGCTGTTATGGCTATTGCAGATGGCAGCAGATGTTGGCTGGAATCCTTTTGCACAAAGATGAGTGGTCAGGAAAATACATACTCAGCAATGATTTAAAGCCTTTTTCCCCTTTGCGTGTATTAACTATGCCTTCATTTCCCTTAGTGATGTGTAATGGCCTCAGAAATAACATTTAGAGCATGTTCTGAAATGTTCAGGGAAACAATACTGGCCTCACTAGTTGTCCCTGTCCAGCTATTCACTGAGCGAAACACTTGACCCAATAAACACCAATATAGGCCAACTGTTGTTGTAATTCTTTACATTCTCCTCACAGGCAATGCAGGTAACAAACTAAAAGTAATCTCAGATGGGTCACACACAAATCTCTGGAGAATCGTCTTATTGCTTAGGCCTTATTTGTTCTAATTACAGTATTTCTCAATCACTAAGACACAATTCCTGGAACCACTCACCATTTTCTCAAATCTTCACACACATAAGAGTCCGTGACTGTTTGTTACACACTTGGGGGATTATTGGATTATTCTTAACTGTGTATTACGTTTTCTCTAAACCTTAAGCACACATCTTGATATTCACACCACTTTGTCCAAACCCTTGACTTTTGACCTAAAATTAAACATTGTAGTCAAAACCATATTATCTCTCTCATGGACACTGAGGTTTGCATTCAAATTACACACATAGCCATCGAATACAATCAACCTGCTGAATACACTTTACACACTGCAGGGAGGAATTGAAAAAACTATTATAAAAAGGTTTTCATGAACCAATTAACTATAACGTGTCCCTGAATTTCAGATACGTTCCACTCCATGAGTTTGGTTCAATGTGAATCATACAACCACACAAATACTAAACTGTGCTCTTTACAGGGTTTTTTGCCATTCAAACATTCCACAGTATAGTACTGCAACTGCTTGTTGAACAATCAAGTCACTGTAGCAGGTGCAGTAATGTATTGTAAGGCACCAACACAAAGGAGGTTAAGAAAAAAAGGAAAAAAAATTACAGCATTTTCGGCTAAAGAGGGTTAGAATTTGCTACAGTAGCCCAGATCTCATTTGGAGTGTTTGTTCTTCCTCTTCCTCTCCAATGTCCACCTCCTCTCATTCTTACCATTCCACTGCCTCATTCTCTGATGTTTGCGTCCATGGTTCCGAAACACAGGTGAGTTTAGCAGTTGCCCTTTTTATTCATTCCAATCTCCTGATTGCTTGTTGAGTATTTTTGGTCATTAGTTCTTACACCTGGACAATTGTTTGTTAAGGGTGTTTCAATTGCACTGGTTTGAGTTTCCTTATTTAACGACAGTGTTTTCTAAATGACAACATGAGAACAATTGTCTTCTCGCTAACAAGTGTTTACCTATATTTAAGATAAGCAACACACCACATACAACAATACAATTCCTAAACTGCTGTATGTTGTGAAAATAATGTTGCTCCATTAATTTAAAATGCCTCGGCTGCCACACTTGAACGAAAGGTAATGTTACTGTAAGGCAGTTGGCATTTTACATTTGTTACTCCCTCACTATCAGGACCAGCTACCCCTCAACAAAATCTGCTGTTTGCTTTCCTGGCTCCACAATAGTGGAACAAGTTCTCCATTGACTTCAGGACAGCCAAATCTTCCTTCGCAGATCTTTTTCAGACTGCACCTTGGCCCATGAAACTTCTTCGTTATTGCTTATTGTTTTTAAATCAAGCACTTCAAGCTGTTCAGCATATCTGATGAAGGTGATGTATGTTGAATGATTTTTGCATTGTGGGGCCTTATATATTTGAATGTACTTATTGTAAGCTGCTTTGGATAAAAGTGTTAGTTAAATATATGCAATGTAAACTTTATCCCATCCAATTCAATGCTTCATAAGCTACTTCTAGGATGGTTTGGTGTCGTGATTATCCATCCATCCATCTATATATAACTATAACTATAACTATATAATGCGTATACAAGAAAAAAGGCAATATTTAGTTTCCTGTCATGAAGTGATTGATTACCATATTACAGCTATAAGTAACGTCGGCCCATGTTCCTGAGTGATAAAGGCAGCTGTTCAGCACAAACTTGAATAAGCACAGATTACTTTTGAATGTTCAAAAAAGGTTAATACAGGTAATATACAAGCCAACATGTGAATGGAGAGTACTGGCACCTATTAGGGCTGGATGATTTCACCTAAAAGTCACTATCAATTGGACATTTCATCTTGATTACGATTATTGAAGGATTATTTTGTTTTTGAATGCTGTTTTTTTGTTGTTTTTTTTGTTGCCCTCATGTTTCACTAACAAGGTTTGTACTGTAAGTATGCTCAACTATTAAAGCTGGATTTATTTATTCACAGATTTCAGTAATTAATATAATAATGTTGACATGCACATTACAGACATAGTTCCCCTATAATCATGACAGCTGCTACTAAAGTTTCACTCAATTATTTAATATCAATGCTGAACAAATTATTTTCACCCGCACACTGTGAGAGCACGGTAAATGATGCTTAGCTAGCTTCCTCTGCTCATACATCATAGGACATCTATGTGATCGGTGCTGTTATAAGAGCAGCGGAGTTAGGTAGCATGTTTCATGGCAAAAATACATGAACACACACACACACAATATTAACAGGATTAAATAACCAAAATAACTGACATGAGGCAATTACGTCGGTTAGAGCCTCTGAATTTGCTGAATTTTGATTACTGTTCAATCAATTGTCTAGACCTAGCACCTATTTTTTTCCACTTCAAGCAGTGACTAGCAGTATCCTATAGAATTATTACATTGATCATGCAACATGAATAAGTCAAGATAGATGTGCATAAAATACTAAAAGACAGATGTTAAAGTGCTTTGTGCAGAAAAAAACAGCCATCCCTCCCTCACCTAAAACCAAAAGCTTCTGTAAGAATGTGAATGCACCCAAAAGTTTGCAACTGTAAGGGGTTATTCCTGTCAAGTTATATTATGAAATGGAAAGGTTTGAAGCCACATATTGTCATTATTCATTATCTATGTCAACATCAATAGTAATTATCATTTTTTTATCTGTTAGGATCACTATTAGCTGTGCCGCTAACAAGTACAGCTATTGGGGATCCTGGGGTTAAAAACATACTTTAAACATTACATTCAACACAAATGGCAAATATAAGACATATATTACAGAATAACATTAATATGTTATGATGTTGTCATAAAGATAATATATATATATATATATATATATATATATATATATATATATATACACAGTATATATATTATATAACATTATCTCATGCATACAACTCAGCATATAGTGAGCGAAAATGGATAAAATACTTGAATTAAAGGACTGTGGCTCTTCTGACCACATTGTTTCCTTCTAATCTGTAGCCTTGATGCTTTTGTGGAAGTACATAATAATAAAGCAAAGACACCAGTATGTTCAAACTGGAGGCATTAACGACAACAGAAAAATAAAATGAAACTATTATCTGTTACGTAAGATACAACCACATGAAAAACATATCTCCATTGGCGAAGCACTTAAACACTAAAGTTGGCCTTTTATGCTGTTGAGTCATTTATAGTGCATGAAGTGACTACAGATACAGTATGAGGTTCATTAGCAGCCAGAGTTTTGACAGCTCTGACAAAGTCTACTCTGTTCTAGAATAATAAGCCTGAAAAACACTTTTTCTCCGTGCTAAAGCTTGCTTGCACACACACACACACACACACACACACAACACACACACACACACACACACACACACACACTAAGGCAGGACCCTACAGTTATTTATGCACAACCTAACTGAAGCTAAAACCATAGCATCTCCATTTTATTTTCACCTTTATTTAGCCAATAAGTGTTTTTTGACATTTATGGAAACAGTGTTGCGCTGCTAGCAGATGTGCTGAAAACATCCATGTTGGTTCAGTGACTGGAGAACATCATACTGTATATCATATAAATGTTAATACAAAGTGCCTTTTTCCGTCAAGATGTTAGCGACTGTTGGTTCTCCCTTTCAAGCACACTGTGCATTTTATATAACTTGTACCTTGAATTTGTGGAACCAGACATTTTGTTCTGCATATGTTCAACTTTTGTATTGATGACTCAGACTGGAGAGTTTCATGTTGTTCCAAACCGTTGAAGCGTTTTAACTGTGAGTCGTTGTCTATGGTAAAAAATAATCAAACTTTTACTTCCGGGAACCAGGCTGCTGAAATAGCTCGTCCTACTTCGCAACTCTATTGAAGCGATTACGAATTGCTTTAGTACCCGCCCAAATAGAAAATTACGCCAATCAAACTGATATTGTCAGGTGGTGCCCTGGAGACAACTCATGAAGGGGGCACTGCCATCGCAGAAAAGTGAATAAAACTTACATAACTACTGTTATGCAGTTACATTTTGACCTAATAAGTACGCAAAACCTGACATGCAGATTTCTTAGTTACTTTAACACATTTTCAAATGTAGCAATAGTAAAGCCAGATTAGATTATTTTATTAATTTAATTTATATCCAAAGAAGGCTAAAATCAAGGGCAAGTGGACTTGGTTAAAGATACTAGAAGACGATTTGTCCCTCACCCAAGAGACTTCTTCAGTTTTGTCTGATATGTAGGGAGCTATTTTTTTATCGTAACCAATTGCAGTTGACTGATTGAGTTCTAACTGCTGCCAGTGTTGTCAACAGATTGCTATCATTGGAGCGTGAAACATTTTTACCCAAACATTCCTCTCTTTTTAAGAGCTTTGCCATATGCCTTTTTTATACGAGTATATGTATCGCCAGGCAAACTGCGATGTTAGTCGTGTTCGCCTTGTCATGCGACTGTGTTTCAGGTCATAATCTCTGCTTTGTAACCCAGGAAACTGTGCAAGTGTGTGTGTGTGTGTGTGTGTGTGTGTGTGTGTGACAGAGAGAGAGTGTGTTTGACTGTGTGAGTAGCTTCCTAAGCCAGGTACATGTTCCATTCATGGTAAATTCTGCTCCTTACTCTCTGCCTCGCAATGTTATCTACCCTGACTCAGATAAGGCTTCTAAAAAGTGTGTATAGGTGTGTTTGTGTGTGTGTGTGTGAGAGAGAGAGAGCACTGCCAAACAGATAAGCCTTCCCTGCAAGCCTCTTATTCATGCAGCTCCTAACGAGACAAGGCCACAATCACTCTGAAACCATCTTTTGCTTAACCATGACCAAAGCTAGTGTGTACATAAGTTTATGAGTGTGCCTTCATTAATGAGTGTAACGTGTGTGTCAAAGGGTGTGTTACTATCTGTGCTTACATGCATGCTCACATGGGCTTTGTGTGTGTAGCCATATTTGCCTTTCTGTATTGATGGTGGGTTTCTGTGTTGTGTTCAGTGTCTGTTCTTGTGTGTGCACCCTGACAGATAAGCCTTCCCTGCAAGCCTCTTATTCGCTCAGCAACCGAACAACAACAAGGCTGGCATTACTAATAAACTCAGCTTCTGCGCTCTGATATGAGCAGCGAATTTAGAGTTTCTCAAAGAGGCTCACATGGACAAGCCCGACGCAAGCCCCAAAACATTCAAATTTCCACAGAGAAACAAGGGGGAGAAAGACAAGGTAAAACAAAAGGAGAGAGAGATGGGGGTGTTTACATGCACAGTATGTGATGGACAGACCAATACTGTGCAAAGCCTGGCCTTACAGAAAATAAAGACTAATTTAAACACACCATTAAACCATTCCTTCCACACAGAGACTCACACAGAAACAAAGCAAAGATACTATGCCCTATGAGTAATGGAGGCGTCCTTTGGGTCAAGATGTGTATTATTATTTACATTATCATAATCTTATTATTATTTAGAATCAATTCCAAACTGTGAGATTCCTGAGAGTCCATTGGCTCTAACAGTTTCTTTCATCAATGCCTTTGCATTGCAAACAATGACTCAATGCCACAATGGGCATTCTCCGGGAAAAACAAAAACAAATAGTGAATTGTAAAATGCTGTAAACTGAGTTGACTTACTAACCCATTTAAGAGAAAAGCTGATGATATGCTGGGTTTAAACCATAAACATGTGTAGCCAAATTCTCTGCTTTACACTCAGGTTGCAACTAAATAACCACTATCAAAACTAAATATGTAAATTATTGTTTTTTGCTGCACTATTTTGCATTCCACATTGTTAAAACACTTTCTAATTTTTGGTTCACATACCAATTAGAGCTTGAACACAACATGTAAATAGGCCACTAGTAAACATTTGGTTTCACCAACAATGGAGGCTATCAGTATACTACCATTGTGTAATTGCTGTTTTACGTTCTTCTTCAAATACAATACAGTTTGTGTGTACTCACGGGCGGACCGGATGTAAAAATGTCACTGGAAACCAGATCAGCCCACCAGAACTGGCCCCCGTATACTACACCATGGCCGTGCTGCTAATGCACGCATGTACAAACAGGACCAGCCTCTAATAAACCACCTTGCTCCATCACAGCCATTGATCAGTATGGCAGTACTACTTCTACAGTATGGAAGTAAAAAGGCTGCAGAACACACAGTGAAACTGTCATGATTGAACTATCCAGTGTTGGGCAAGCTACTTGGAAAATGTAGTGAGCTAAGCTACTAGCTACTCTACATTAAATGAAGCTTCACTACACAGAAGCTACCCCCCAGTGAAATGTAGCAAGCTAAGCTACAGTAACGTATAAAAGTAGCTTAGTTACATCTAAGCTACTTTTAATTTTTTTAATAGTTTATAGTTAGGTCATTTATATATAAATATTTATATACACACACTCACACACACGCAACATAGGCCTAGTTTATATTGAACCAACTTCATTCCACAGTAGCAACAGAAGAAAGACTAAAAACCTGCTCCAAACAGTGTGTTTGTGCAAGAGAGCTAAATCAGACACAGAAACTCTCCTACTTACTGCCATATCATTGCTGCTAAATGTACTTCCTCATGCAACAAACGGAGAACCATTGTTTTTTGTATAAAGCAACTTAATTATCAAATTATTAATAATATTTAATTAATTAATTATTAATTAATTCTAGATTTTTATAGTTTATATGTGACTTTGTGCTCTGGCAACATTGCAACCTAAACATTCATGGCAGAGAAAGAGCAGAGAGAGAGAGAGAGAGAGAGAGAGAGAGAGACTCCGTCGCACGCGGTCTTTATTCCCCGCAGCAAAGTCGCAAACATCAACCCAAGGATCGGTACGTGATGTCACCATCACAGGGAAGCGCTTCTGCCGGCTGCACATACAGGTCCGTGTGTGGCGGTGGTGTCACACTGATCATCTGATCCTTCAGAAATGCTTGGGAAAATGTAGCGGTGTGGAAGCTACCGCCTACTCGGCCAATAAAAGAGCTTCGCTACTGAAAAGCTATTTGATTCAGAAAATAGCGACGCTACCACCAAGCTACTGAGAAATGTAGTTAAACTAGTAACGGCGCTACTTGTAGCGACGCTTACTGCCCAACACTG